>JAFBJS010003406.1:11319-143065 GCA_016785265.1 Paraplagusia blochii | reverse complement strand
TTGGCCTTCCTCTTCGTCTCTTACCTGGTAGCTCCATGTCTAGCATTCTTCTCCCAATACAACCACTGTCCCTCCTCTGAACATGTCCAAACCATCTTAATCTGGCTTCTCTAGCTTTTTCTCGAAACCTTCCTGTCTGGGTTGTCCCCCTGATTACCTCGTTCCTGATCCTGTCCATCCTTGTTACCCCCAAAGAGAATCTCAGCATCTTTAACTCTGCCACCTCCAGCTCTCCCTCTTGTCTTCGACCTATTCCTAATGCCTCTAGTCCGTACATCATGGCTAGTCTCACCACTGTCCTGTAAACCTTTCCCTTCACCTTAGCTGACACCCTTCTATCACAGATCACCCCAGAGACCTTTCTCCAGTTGTTCCATCCTGCCTGTATATAAGAGACAGGGGTGAAGCAGGGCAAACACAACGTAAAATCATTTCTAATAACAGAACTGAGTCTCTCCAAGTGTATGTGTGTGTGTGTGTGTGTGTGTGTGTGCCAGCCTTGCTTGTGTGTCTCTGTAGATGTGTATAAGAGACAGGATCCTTGATGAAGTCCCACCTCCATCTTAAAGTCCTTTGTCCTTCCAACAGCACACCTCACCACCGTTGTGCTGTTCTCATACATATCCTGCACCAGTCTAACATACTTCTCAGCCTCTCCCGACTTCCTCATGCAAAACCACAGTTCCTCCCTTGGAACCCGGTCAGAGGCCTTTTCTAAATCCACAGAAACACAATGAAGCTCCTTCTTCTGACCCTCTCTGTACTTCTCCATCAACATCCTCAAAGCAAATATTGCGTCTGTGGTACTCTTTCTCGGCATAAAACCATACTGTTGTTCGCAAATCTCTACCTCTTTCCTCAACCGAACCTCAACTACTCTTTCCCAAATTTTCATGGTATGGCTCATCAACTTTATCCCTCTGTAATTGCTACAGCTCTGCACATCACCCTTCTTGTAAATTGGCACAAGAACACTTTTCCTCCACTCGTCAGGCATCTTGTCGCTCTCCAAAATTCTATTGAAGAGCTGAGTGAGAAAACTTACCGCTTCTTCCCCCAAGCACTTCCATACCTCCACTGGTATGTCATCGGGACCGACTGCCTTTCCACTCTTCATCCTTTTCAGAGCTTTTCCAACTTCATCCTTTCTAATCTGATCGACCTTCTCCCCTGTTGGGAACTGGCTCCTCATTCCTATGCTCCCTATCATTTTCCTTAATCAATCTCATTTATCTTAATCAATCTCCCTCCTCTTCTTCTTCTTTGTCTAATCAATCTCCCTCCTCTTCTTCTTCTTTGTCTTTGTTTTGATTGCATTTATTTATTAGATTGGATTAAATTAGATTGGATTAGATTAGCAGCCCTAAGTAGGCCTGAAGGTCAGTCTCATCCATCCTTTTCCAGCTGTATCCATATTTGTGAAAACCTTCCAGATTTATCATTGCCAGTATTATTTTTTCTGTTGCTGGTGCGATAAACAGGTAGAATGAAGAGACAATGTCATGAGCATGAGAAACGGCATATCTTGGTGGGTCCTGGGGTCATCTTTATGACATTTTGTTCAGCCTCCCTGCCGTGTTGGTCATATGCTGCTGAGAACCATGTTATGTTGCCGCTTTTTGAAAGGAAAGTCTCTCTTTCAACTTCAGAGTTTTCTTCTTCTCCTGAAGATGATACATGGTACATGATTGTATTCCTCCCCATCTACTTCTTCTGAGACATCCTCTTCTGATACATCCTCCACTTCCTCTTCTGACTCAGAGTTGTCTTGCTGCACATCTTGAAAAATCAGCTCTAGAGCTTGTTGGACATTATAACGCACACTCATTGCTACAGCACACAGAGAATTTGTATCTCTGTACCGTTTTTGTACAGCATGCATACTAATGTGGATAAAGGCAGCAATGAGTATTCAAAATTTTGACATTTAAATGTGCTGGTGGCAAAGTGGTTGACGATTTATTTAGTCTACACTAGGTTCTAGGCTTTGATTCTTGCTGAAGGGACATTTGAAATCATTGTATAAACTGGCACCATACCCCACGGTAGTGACGGTGCAAAAGTGTACGGCGGGATGTTTGATAAAGGTGATTCTGAATGATTTATTAACTAATAACCATGATAAAACCTATTATCAATACCAACAAAATGTTTGCTACCCTAACCCTAACCCCTGTTACAAAAAATAAAATTAATCCTTTCATTCTTCAAAAAAACCTCAATGGCTCTATTAAACAATTTATCATTGCTTTTCAGATCCATCAGCAAGTCATGGATGTGGAGGTTAATGCTGAAAGCAGCGTCTATCAATGCTTCAATGCCGAGAATGAGCATTCAACAGATGCAGTGGACACAGTGATGGTTACAGCAAAACATGCCAATATGTAAAGATGCACCATACTCTCACTCAATCTTCACACTCAATCTTCACAGACATACTCTCACTCAGATTTTTGATTTGAAGAAAATCAAGGAGACAGCAACGGTTCAACGTTTCAACGGTTAACGTTTCAAGCTAAGCCAATCGAGACCTGGGCGGGTCTTCTTGCCTTATATGGAAATAAACAGTCTCACACACACAGGTGACGCGGTACAGCAGCACACCCCCACAGGTAAGACGACAGAAAGTGCCAAATTTCATTTTTATTGTACTTTAATGTATATCTTATTTCCAGACTCTAATTGCAGTGCTGCTCCCTGCAGCTTCACTCTCTCACATCCACACAGCTCTAACCACGCCTCCCCACACTTATTATTCCTGTAACTGCTGTATAAAACCTTATAATCATTACAGTTCCACTAGATTTCATCATGATAGTTGCTACAGAGCACAACACTAAACTGGTTAACCCTTTATAGGGCACTCAGAAATACTCAGAAATACTATGAAATTCAAGAAAACAACAACTTTAGAGTGTTGTTGGGTTACATAACCAGAGATTATTTCTGTTCCCAAGCCCAGATAAATGGTGTCAGAAAGGGCGGCATAAAACTTTGGCCAAATCAAAGACGAGAGACAACGAAAAGATTTCCATAGCGGATCAGTCAGGGTCCGGGTTAACGACCACCAACAGTGCTGTTAATCTACAGTGTACTGTTGGAAATTGGACTACTGTTGGTCGAAAAAAAAAGAAAAGAAGAGGACGGCCATTGATTAAGGCAAAGTGGGAAAAGAGGAAGGTAAGAAGTGTTGATCTGAAGGTGGGAACCCTGAATGTAGGTACAATGACATGGAAAGGTAGAGAGCTAGCTGACATGTTTTAAGTTATTCTGCCATGGATTCGATGGGAAGAGAAATGGAGTAGGGATGATCATTGGGGAAAAGAATGTTCGAAAAGTGGTGGATGTGAAACAAGTGTCAGACAGGTTGATGTGTGTGAACGTAGAAATAGAAGGAGTGATGTTGAAATTTGTCAGTGGGTATGCTCCACAGGTAGACTGTGAGTTGGCAGAAAAGGAGAAGTGTTGGAATGAGCTGGGTTTGGTTGTAGAGAGCATCCCAAGGGGAAAGAGAGTGGTGATTGGAGCAGATTTCAAAGGCCATGTAGGAGAAGGGAACAGAGGGGATGAGGAAGTGATTGGCTACTTTGAAGTTAGGGATAGAAATTTGGAAGGACAGGCAGTGGTAGATTTTGAAAACAAGTATGGAAATGGCCAGTAAACACCTATTTCTAAAAGAGAGAGGAACACAGAGTGACATACAAGAGTGAAGGCAGGTCCACTCAGGTAGATTTAGAGTTAATCTATGGGAGGTAAGCGACTGTAAGGTGGTGGCAGAGTGTAGCCAAACAGCAAAGGATGGTAGTGTGCAAGCTGATAATGGAGGTAAGAAGAAGAAAGAAGGTGAAGACAGAGCAGAAGATCAAGTAAGGGAGGAATTGTGGTTTTGTATGAGGACTGTAAAATTAATTGCAATCGTAATTCAGGACCCCACTGTATTTGTTACTATTTACTAGGCTAATCCTCCATCTCACCTGAGGTCCAACAACACCTGGGGGTCCACGTGGACCATTTTTGCCCTGGAAACCCTGGAGATGAAAACAAATGAAGCTGAGATTTTTCCAGGAATTGTTTCCTATATTTACCTAATTAAGCTATGTTATATGACCTGTTCCAACTTGCGTATTCTTGCATAAACTATAATTTTATTTTGCCTTTGTTGTATTTTTTATATGTTGATCTTGTACATTGTCCTTGTGTGCTTTTAAAGGCACTTTTAAATAAAAGTGTTGCTAATATTATATATATATATATATATAATTTCTTAGCTTAATTACCAACACTTAATTACTAATGACTAATGATAGGTTACATGATATAAAATGCTTTATGCAGAGTTCGGCAGACTCACTGGTTCTCCTCTCTGGCCTGGATGACCTGGTAATCCATCTTTTCCAGGAAGACCCTATGAAGAGTTTTGTTGTCTTACACATGAGCATGAAAGTAGAATGTGAAAAAGGTTGAAAAATTTGTGAAATGTGTGTGCTAGTGCTGGGCATTCAACTTACAGAAGGACCTCTGGGTCCTGGCTCACCATGTCTTCCCAGTGGTCCTTTTAGACCCTGAAAGAAAATGTTATTCAAAGTACAGATCTGTTCAAAATATTAGCAGTGGATCACTTAATCCTCATAATATTATATTCTAAAATAATGTATTTTCATTACCTTGGAACATTGCACATAACAAATATATGTATATATTTTAATTACTTACGGAAAATTAAGGAACAAATTACTTTGGGCTGTCCTAAAAATATTGTGCCTGCCTTTTTCATTGCCAACTAAAAATGTTATGATTTATTCATTTAAATTACATACCTAATATTTAAGTGTATAACCACTGTTTGTAAGAACTGCTTCACATCCATGTTAAAGAGTTGACCAATAAAAAAAAATAAATAAATAAAATTTGATTGATTGATTGACCAACTTATTGCACCTGTAAACAAGTATTTCATCCCATGATGATTTGGCAGCCTTCCACAACCCGTGACAACAGACACAACCATCTTCTAATTGTTACAGTACTTACAGGTAAGATTAGACTTTCTAGTTGCCTTTTTGATGAGAAGTGAAATGTCTTCCAAGTAACAAATTTCTGGGTTACTATGAAAGTTTCTTCGTGGTAGGTGGAAATCTTACCATTGGCCACTCGATCCCTGTTTCATTATTTCTAGCCCCATATGAAAGAGTTATAGTAAATATGATTGTTGAGAGACAATTCGAAAAATAATATATTAAATTGATATTAAATTAAAAATATAATCAAAAATGTATAAAAATAATAATGGTTATGTCAAACACTGACATTAATTAAAATCCATTGCATTAATTACAATGCTAACATTGCTAACCTTTAATATGCAGACTCTTAGTAGGATTTGTGAAGAATAATAGTATAAGAATAACAAAAATAAACAAGGGTTTAAAAAAACAATACTTAATATTATATAAACATAGAAAGGTCTTCAAAATATTTATCCCACTTTTAAATCATCACTTTTTTTATATTTTGGGAGGTAATTTCTCCTCCCATCATATTGAATGTCATTTCTTACTTTGGATAGACAGTTGAGTTTATTTTTTAAGCCTAAGCATTTCTTTGCATTTTACTGATGATAAAATGTAAATTTAAGTATTATGTGTGTTGTGTTTTCTATAATTTACCAGTTCTCCTCGGGATCCTGGAGGACCATCTTGCCCAGCAGAGCCCTGTCAGGTGAAGAAGAACAAGAGAAAAACTCTTACCTAAGCGACTGCATTGTTTTTTGTTTTTGAGTGTGAACTGAGTGTGAACTGGAGCCAGATGGGCCTGTCGTTAAGCAGCAAACATCAGCCACTTTCCACTCTGCTGTAGCATTAATTCATTATTAATGAATGTGCCACATTTGTGTTTATACTGTATGTTTATGTAAATATATGTGTGTTCCAGTGGCTCAGCACACCTTCTCTCCAGGTTTTCCAGTGGGACCTCTTTGTCCTCTTCCTCCACAAGATCCCTGTTTAAAAACACACAAATACTGATGAAGTTGGTCATTAACAAAAAGTTGCTTTTGTAATGAGTTTTCATTATGAAAGTAAGTTGGATTTTTTTAAACTATATACAAAATAATCTAGGGTTTTCTTCTTTTGGTTCTCGCTGATTTGTTGCATCTTCAACGCCACAACAGTTGTGTGCAGGTACTTATTTTTCATTAAAACTATGTTGATAATCAAATTTTGCATGAAGTTTCCCTGCTGTAGCTGTCACTTTTAATTAGAATAACAGTATATCAAACACAATGAAACATGATGAAATCACTAGGTGTGGGAAGTCATGCAACAATTATGTCAAACATCATATCTGTCAGTGCATGCACAGGGCAGATGACAGATCACTGCACGTCATAATGAAAGTGGGTTAGACATTCATGTAACTAATACTTTAGCAGTACTTGCATTTGGACCTCGTTGACCCTCTGACCCTAGCTGACCAGCTGCACCCTGTGTTGAAAAAATGAATAGTCACCATTCAGTAACACAGCTTGAAAATGCTAATAAAAGATGTGATTGATATAAAAATAATTGTGTTTTCACCCTTCGTCCTTTCTCCCCTGATGCCCCTGCCAATCCATCAAATCCCAATGCTCCCTGAGGAGAAAAACACACATAGAGGTTAAATTCTCCCATTCTCCACACATCAGCCTCAGTAATACAACTATAAACATAAACTAGAATAATTATCTTTCACAAATGATGAAGAAAATTAAAATAATATTATTAACAATAAAAATTATTTTATATTCAGGCATGCATTACGTTTTGATTTTAATTAGACATAAACAGTCAAAGACATAGTCTCCTGGAGAAATATTTTAATTGTAAAATATTATTAAAATAATACCACCTTATGACCTTGTCTTCCTGGGTATCCTTGGACTCCTGGTACGCCAAGTTTGCCCTGCACGGAAACAGAAAAGCTGAGCAGCAGAACTAAAAGGAAGGCTGCATCATCAATACAACACCAAACATGTTTATAAAGTGAAATATAACAAAAACTATTAGGCATTAAGATAAAAAAATAAGATAAAAACAATGTTAGTTCACTTCTGCAGTGTAGGATTCTAAATGTATTAGCAATAATAATCTAGGCATTTTTTGAGGAACTGGTTGTTAACGCTTGATTCCCTGAAAGGAAATCAAGGTTAAATTATTTTTAACCATTTTTGATGGTTAAAAATAATTGATTTTCCCTGTCATTGGCTGTCATCTGTTCCTGACGGGTGAATGGTCAAGATCTATTGGACTGGCCTGTTATTGGTCATGGACTATAAATGAGTGATCACAACTAATCCCCCCTGTGATTGGCCAATGATCACTGATCTTTCATGTGCTTGGTTAAGGAAAATAGAGCAAACTTCATTGGCCACAAGGCACCTTAAATCTTTCGGCATGCCACTTTTTTTTCAGATGTTGCCACAGCAAGTAGAGGTTTCACCCTGTTTTTTCATCTTTTACTCTGACTCCATCTATCGTCATGTCCTTCATACCTGCATGCACCATTTTTCCTCTCTGGCCTTCGTCTTTGCTCCTACATCGTAGCTCTATATCTAGGATCATTCTTCTACCTTTCTCCTTCCTTCTTCTAGTGAGTCCCTTCTTTGAACATGTTCAAACTTAATCTGGCTTCTCTAGCCCAAACCTTCCTATCTGTGCTGTCCCTCTAATGACCTCATTCCTGATCCTGTCTATCCTTGTCACTCCAAAAAAGAATCTCTGCATCTTATATGATGGATGGACAGTTCATATGTACATATACCCAGTATATTTATTAGTACATATATTTTATTAGACATTTCTTCTGGATTCTTGCCCGTCCAAACTAGAGTCTGAACATCATCAAGCAGTGGTTTCTCCAACCTAAATTTCTATCTTGTATGTTCAACATAGTTCAGTAAGCCCATAGGTTCTTAACATCAGGGCTCCCTCTAGAGTTGGGGCAAGCAACAAGAGAACTTTTTTAGGTAGTTGAATACATTTTCCAAAGACAAGTACATTTGTGTAGACAGCTTTTCTGCTCCTCAGTCTAGCATATTGCCAGCTCTTTACAACTAGAACAATACATTGTAAAAGTGTATTTTTCTTTACATATTTTAGCATTGTCTGTGGGTGTGCCTGAAGCTAAGCCTAACTCTGTTTGGAGGTCCTTGGCATAGAATTATTTGGAAACATAAATTATGGAAAAACAGGCATCAGTGGTGGCATAGTGGCACCATCCCAACCCACATAACTTCCAGTGTAGACTGCTGACCCTGGACCTGGTCACAGATAACGGGTGGTTTTGAATGAATGATTAATTGCAAAGAATCAAATTTAATTTCTTCATCACAAATCACTTTGTTTTTCACTTTCTGCTTCATATCTCCTTCTGTGTATAATTTACACTCAGTATTTTTTTTACGCTTCTTTCTGTGCTAATGTTTTTTTGTTTTTTGCTCCTCTTCCTGAACCGAGCCAAGACAGGCACATATACATCCACATAGACAGTGTAGCTTAAGACGGAACTGCAGAGCAAAAAACGGCTTTCAAATTCCCATCGTTCACCTTTTAAACGTGGATTATTCACAACTGACCCATTGGCCCAGCCAAAAATCGAAAATTTTGTGGTAGGACGTAACATGAAAGATTAAACAAAGTTAATGTTGCCTTGAAGTAATCATTAAAATATGATTCTATGATCCCTCTGTGCCCCTGACACTGTGGTGGAGAATTGTGTATTATGAACAGACAAAGTGTTAGATGACATTCATGTGCAGGGTCACTGTAGAATTGCAGAAAGTTTAGTATCCACAGTATGTGAGACAACAGAGATTGGCACCTGGGTAACAGACACAAGGCACATTCCCAAGACCGATTAAGACACAACATAAACTGGGGTCTAGATAACAGTAACAAAATGTATCCATGTCAATGTCAAAGCGCAGGGGCACAACATTCTACATTTCAGAGGTTTGACGAATGTCTTGAATGTCATGTGATATGACTGTCTGAGAATGTCCAACTGTATAAGAAGAGCACGCTGTATCAGTATTTGGGATTTGTTGGTGAGACTGCTGCTGAGTTGATTCGTGTTGGCCATGGTCAGAAACCTTTTTGATACAATAAATCCCCCGAGATGGAGAAGTGTGTTCTGGCCTGCTTATTTGTAGACAACGCTTTCTACAATAACCTACTTGTGAATTTAAATGCATCGTTAAATGTACCTTGTCTCCAGCTATGCCAGGGGCTCCTGACTCTCCTATGGGTCCTGCATGGCCCTTTAGCCCCTCTAATCCATCCTCTCCATGAGGCCCTGGAGCACCATCCTCTCCCTGAAGTCAATAAAATGCAACAGAAAAGAACAGAGTAGAAATAATAATTATTATTTCCGTTTCACAGTGAAAGAAAGAAAGCAATGCCATAATAATACTGAGGTTAAAGTAGGCCGCACTCACTCTGTCTCCCTTCAGGCCTATTTCACCTTTGGACCCAGGGAAGCCGTCTTCTCCCTTATGCCAAGTGAGGTCTCGTTAATGCATTCATTTTTTCAGCACCCATCATGAAGCACATTTTCATCAGCTCATTCTTTCTTCTATGCTCTGCAACAGACTCTAAACTCCAACTGTCTTCGGACGTTCTCTCTCTCATGTAGAGTATACATACTGTATATTTAGGTTTTGTGTCCCCTGACCAATTTTAAGAAACTAACCAACCTTTTTCTAAATACAGCAACAGTTAATAGTTTTCTTCTGTATTTGGTGATTCTTCCCTTCTTTCCCCCTGCCCCTTGCCCCAATGTCCTTACAATAGGTTAGGGTTAATGTTGCAGGTAAAATATAGGACTACTGTTTTATTTGATTCTTTACTTCTTAAAGTTGACTGGTATTTTAGGTGTGGTAACTTTAATAATGCAACTTTATAAGCAACTTTAAAATTTCAAATATAATTAGACATGACATAGCATGGCTACAGAAACTCTACACGTTTGGTAAAAACAGCATCTTGAATGGGAGAGAGCGGCTGGTTCTCTAGGACAATGAACTCCATTGTCTGTCTTCATTCTCTGATTTCTTTTGCTCTTTAACCAATAAAATAAATTATTTGCTAACAGTCAATGAAAAGACACGGTGTCAGATCCATCCATCATTTTGAGTCTATATGAGCTTTAAGCATTCTTAACTTATATTTCACTGAATTTGTTTTTCATCTAAGTTTCAGCCATTCCAAAACAAGTTTTGTGCTGGGATGATTGGGTCTCTTGCACCAACATGTCTGTAGCAGATCAAGCACAACCCAGCTATATAAATCCATCTTATGCTTTGCTTCATTATATCAGTTGTTGGGTTTTTCTTTCCATAAGTTTATTAACCCTGGAATTTAGCTATTTTTAGAGCTGTAGTGACATACTCATCAGTAGCTCACCTTCTCTCCTTTGCTTCCTTTCAAACCTCTAGTTCCGTCTGCTCCCTGTGGAAAACACAAAGGATAAAGGAGTTCTGTAAAGAACCATTTACAGGTCTAAAAACAACTTTCAGCCTAAACCTTAAAAATGTATCATAAATGAATTTACTGTTGCTGAGGTAATTTTTTAAGGGGTTTGAGGTGGCTAGAGAATAGGAATATGATTGCTAAATCAGAAGACACAGAAAATATAAACAGCATCTAAAAATTCAGACATTAATTAGCAATTCCCCTGTAGATATACTACACATGTTGACCATTCAATCAGGCATGGTGTCAATCAAATAAAAAAAAATCTGGAAAAAAATAGCACAACAACAGCTTACTTTGACTCCACGAGGTCCGGGATAACCAACAGGTCCAAAAGCACCAGGTGAACCCTGGTAAAGGTAATGGTTTGGATTTACATTGCTATAATATTTTAATATTATATATGCATTTTTAAAATACAATAATAACAATAATCTATATTGGTTTATATAAATTCTATTTAACTCTAAATACATCTTCTGTTGAAAATCACTAAAAAAGTATTAGATTTCATTTTGTAATGATTATATATTTGATTGTTATATATTTCCAAGTAGACTAAGGGTTTAGCTCACATGATTGACGTCCCTTACTGGTGCCACAATGGGAACATTTACAGAAGAATAGATTTTCATCAATTCAATTTACACTGTCTAACACAGCGCTAATTTTCTTTAATAATGCAGTGATATTTCATTAATGATAGTGTATCCCTGTGGACTGAGGAGGATGGAGAAATAAAGACACTTAGTTTCAATTAAATTGTTTCAGAGTGACAGAGCAGCGTGGGGTTGTCAGGTACCCACTTGGACTCCTTTCTCTCCTGTAAGGCCCTCTCTTCCTGGGTGTCCCTGGAAGAGAAGAATGTCAGTCAACCACTGCAAATATGTCACAGTGTGATTATTTTTTGGGATTATGCTGTGAACACAGTCAAACCATGGGAAATAAATACTGTATGTTTCAGACTATGAGCCACACTTTTATTTATTCCTTGGCTGGGTTTAGGATATATACTTAAGTGTGATTGACATTTCAAAATATAGACTTTTTGTTAATTATCCACCAGAGTTAGTTATGTTGTGGAAAATAAGGTAAGTGAAAGGAAATCTTATGACAAAACCAAAGTAGTGTTAGCACTGTGGTAAGTTCTACCCTGTTTGAAAAATGTACTGTCTAACAATGTTATCAAAATAATCAGTTAAAACAATGTAACCTATTCTAGTATTTCAAAAAGACACTATATGTATGGGAAGCAGCGTTTTAAACTGGTTTAGGAACGTCAATTTAATGGTGGATCACAAAATCCGAAACGTTAAAAGTACAAAATCAGAACATTCTAATGGCAATAAATGCTGGTTCAATCAGTTAAACTATATTAACTTTGCACATCAAATAAATTGTTTTGATTTTCTAGGATATAAAAATGAAGACATTGTAAAATACTCATTTAAGAAATGAGTATTTTAAGAAAATTACATTTGAGTTAAAAATTACCACAATATTATATTATAGATTCAGATGCACAATTAGTCTACTACATTACATTATTACATTTGACAAGACATGCACTTGTGACGATTTCAAGGATCTCAAAAAAAAAATTGAAGTTCAGGTTTTTCTGTTTAATTTAAAAAAATGATTTTGTATGACTCAGGTTTTGTTTGTATTATTGTTAAATGTTCATAAATGAAAAGTCGGTAATGCATAGGCCACTTAGTTGTCATGAACACGGAAGTGATCTTCCATGAGTTGACATTTATGTTCCTTACTGGAGGACCATCAATGCCTGGAAGTCCCTGCATGCCCTCTTTTCCCCGAGGACCCTGCAAGAGAAAAAACAGTGGTGTGTGGATGCTGAGCAGGAGCTTCATATACAGCACAATTGAAGAGAAGGCCGGCACATCCTGCACCAAACATCCACCCACTTTCCCTTCCTCGATAAGCGAAGGCTTGCGAAGTACAGAGACAGTTTTTTTTATTTCCCACATATCCCTAATAAACAGAGGTAGCACGGTCAAAGTCTGTTAATCAAGTGATTGACATAGAACCCACCTTCTCTCCAGGCAGTCCAATGTGCCCCTGAGGACCAGGCAAACCCTGGAAAATGAGGAGCCAACAATCAGGTTGAGGTTCAGAGGAGGAGTAGGCGGAGAGTTTTATTTTTGTATGGGACATGTGAATGGAATTGGCAGTGTGATGTCTCTCTCTGCAAGCTTTTGGATTATAGACCATAGGCATATAGCAAAACAATGTTATTTAATATATTGTCTATGCCAATATATTTGCTATAATTTGAGAAAACAAAATCTCAAAGAAATGTGCTAATATGCTTGTAGGTCAATAGACACATAAAGTAAAGTAAAAGTTTATAAATAATAGAACACCTTTATTTTATCTCATGGAGATTTATTTGTCAAAAGAAAATGTATGTGTACTGGAAAGGTTAACAAATGAGGTAGGACAGGACAGGCTCCATAGAATATGACAGAGATGGCACTAAAATCTATATGGAGAGTGGGAAGCAGATGGAAAAAAACCTAGAGCTTTGGAACGAATAGGAATCAAGGTCAGCAGGTGCAGGATAGAATACATGTGGATGAATCAGAGTGAAGCAAAGGGGAGATAACAGTGCAATGAGTAAAGGTAGTAAAAGTGAATGAGTTTAGGAACCCTGGGTTGGGATTGATTTGTGACAGATGCTGGGCATCTCTGAAACACACTCAGGAATGTAAGCTGAACAGCTGTAGTTCCAACTCTTCAAGATTATCAAATTCCCCATTATCATAAAAAAGGCTCAATATGCATTAACTCTGTGTGAGGTTTCTATTTATGTATGATTGTGCAGTACCTCTGCTCCTGGACTGCCCTGTTGCCCTGGAGGCCCAGACTCTCCAGCAGGACCCTAAAGAAAAAAAGCCATTAGTCAGAGAAATTCTTTTCACATGGCTTGGTAACAATAAGTTAACTGTTTAGCAATGTGGAGCTGTTAGACAAAGCAAAACAATAACCTAATAATAATTGCATTAGGACACACCTGATTGCCCTTGGGACCCATTACTCCGTCACACCCTTGAATCCCCTAAAAAAAGAATAAATAAAACAAAAATAAGTAAAACATGAGTGAAGTAGTTCCAAATGTTACAAACCCGTGTGATTCTGATCATTTATAAGCAGATACAAACATGTTTCTGTTGCACAAAGACTTTATTTAGTATGACATCTTGGTAAAGAGTACCAAAAGTGAACATAATCTCATCTATCAGCCCTTTTTCTGCTGTTGTATTGTTATTATTCCACTTTTTTTTTGTTATATTTATTTATTTTGATCCTGCTTGCGGATAGGTCTTTAACTTAACTTTTCTAATATCTCCTTTGTGACACCCACCTATGATTTGTCCTGGACCAGTTAGTCAGTCTAACTGTTTACCTCATACATTCTCTGTACCACCCTTAAATCTCTGCCACACCTGAATTTCCCACTGAATGGGAATTTCTCTGGAAACAACCTGTTATATTCCCATAATAGATCACCAATGGAAAATACAACTACATTTGACGTTCCAGAAATTTTGGGAAACCTTAAACTGCACACTTATATCAACCCTGAACTTTTCTTATAGAATATATGACTGAAGACTTACTTGTAGACCAGGTGTTCCAGGTGGCCCTCTTGACCCAACAAGACCCCGTGGACCCTAGAAATATAGGTGAGCAAACAGAGATCAGGTAATTTAGTATTGGATTTATTGAGATGACAATAATATGACACAGACGAAAGCTATGCCGTGGTGCTAATTTCAAAATTGTGTGTGATAAGAGATCATCATATCGACTGTAGAGTAAATAACAATTTACTGTTGCTCTGAATAATAATTATTTATATTTTGTATTTTATCTGTGTTTATAAAAAACAAAGTATTCCACTAGGTGGCAGTGGATGGCTTAAAGGACTGTTCGGATTCACACAGTAGACTACACAATTGGAATATTTCCTTTTAGTGTCTTGTGTGTGGAGTAAATCTTTTCAAGAATACCACGGTTCTCGGAAATACAAAACACTATTATGGAATGTGACTTCTTTCAACCCCTGTAAGGATATTAGCGTTGGGTCCAATTAAACAGGGTCAAGTTTCACAATAAGTCAGTAAATTGTGAATAAATTCAGAGTAGGTCACTATACTTTTATGATATTTGTTTGCTAATGCAAATCAAAATGTTTTCAATGCAAACTATGTACAGTTACTCAAAAATATTTGTGACACTGCTGTAGTATATCTTGTAACTGTATAGATTGTGCTAGTCTGCACTTGTTTTTTGTCAGCCTCCCAGTTTGTAGGCCAGCCAAGCCACCTGTTTCATTGCTGCATCGGTGATCTCCTGGGAAGTGATTGATATGGAAATAAAATTATTCAGGCCAGGACTTCTATGAATCTCTCACTCTATAGCATTCTCTTATCGAGTTCTGACTTTGTTTCTAGGACTGTCCTAACTATCTCACACTGTCAAAAGCAACTCCTCATGTCTTCATTGTGATTTAGAATACCATTGTCTCTTCTCACTATAGGTGACTCATTGTGGGTCTGGAGTCTTGCTGAGTCATGTATGTGTTCATGTGAGTGAGTGTCATTTCCAGATGCTGTAAATAAATAGACACAAAGCTTTTTTCTGGTTTTAAAACTCACATTACGACCATAATTTAAGCAGACAGTGCTAACCAGGTATTTAAGGGCATATATATTTTTTATATAAACGTATATATTTTTAATATATATTTTTCTACATAAATAAGCTAATACACAACTTTTTGATTTGAGACAAAAATAATGCTATGAATAAGCAAGTAGGGCAGTGGATTTGTACTCACAGGTTCCCCTGGTTGTCCAGTCGGCCCCAATGGCCCCTCATGTCCCTATAAAGCATCAAAATGAGGGTTTTAGAACCTCTAAAATACTGTACATATATGACTGGGTCACTCTTGTATGTCACCCAGTGTTCCTCTCTCTTTTGGAAATAGGTGTTTACCAAGGTCATTTCCATTCTTTTAGCAAAATCCACCACTGCCTGTCCTTCCAAATTTCTATCCCTAACTCCAAACCGGCCCATCACGTCCTCATCCCCTCTGTTTCCTTCTCCTACATGGCCATTGAAGTCTGCTCCTATCACCACTCTCTCTCCCCTGGGGATGCTCTCCACAACCAAATCCAGCTCATTCAAAAACTTCTCCTTTTCTGCTAACTCACAGCCTACCTGTGGAGCATAACCACTGACAACATTCAACATCACTCACATTACACATTACTTGCATACTTTTCCCCGATGATCACCCCCAACTCCATTTCTCTTCCCATCTAATCCATGGTAGAATAACTTAAACCCTCCCCCAATATTTCTAGCCCTGCTGCCCTTCCACCACAGGACAGGATAATTAAATGTGGATTACTTAATATCGGTCCCTGTCTTCCAAAACTACCCAGTTAATGAATTAATTTCTGATAAAAACATTGATGTGCTGTGCCTCTCAGAGATGGCTGCATGTTGGTGAATTTATTAGTTTAAATGAGGCCTCTCCACCCAGTCACACTAACTTTCACATCCCTCGAGGTTCTGGCAGTGAAGGTGAAGTGGTGGCCATTTTTGACCATACTTTATCAATTACCCCTAAACCTAACACAATTTATATGTCATTTGAAAGTCTTGTCAGTCTGTCGCACCAAAGAAAGTTTTATTCCCCATAGTTCACCTTGCTCCTGGCCCATACTCTGAATTTTTGTCTGAATTTCCAGAGTTTATTTCAAATTTAGTCCTCAAAACTGATAAAGTGATTGTTGTTGGGAACTTCAATATCCATGTGGATATAGCCAATGATAGCTGTAGTATTGCCTTTATATTGGTTATAGAATCAAGTGGCTTTTCTCACTGTGTAAATAAACCTACACATAGACTGAAACATACCTCGGACCTAGTCTTAGTCTATTGTGTTGAAATTGAACACTTTATTGTTTCTCCCCAAAATGTGACCATGCGACTAATCTTTGACTTTCTGCTAGTGGAGCACAATAATGTTGAAACATGTATTTGGTCATGAAAATTTACTGATTTTCTGGCTTTAAGGAAGCAGTTCCACAGGCTCTCAGTACAGTCCCGGCTCTCCAATTTTCAGGGGACTCTTGTGATAACCCTAGTCCCTTTGATATTGATTCTCAGGTCAGGTTCTCAGCAGTATGGATGGCTCCCTCCAAAATACTTTAAATTCAATTGCCCCAATCATAAAAAAGCTATTAATAGAAGGAGGATGCCTCCTTGGTATACATCTGAATCCCATAAATTAAAGCAGTTGTCATGCAAACTAGAGAAGAGACGGTGCTCAACCAGAGACAGTGACTTATTCCTGATCTGGAAAGATAGCTTTAAAAAGTACCGGCAACCTCTGTGTACTGCCAAGGCTAGGTACTACACTTCTTTAATAGAAGAGAATAAAAACAATACTAGGTTCCTGTTCAGCACTGTAGCAAGGCTGACTCAGGGGCATAACTCCATGGAGCAGAGCATCCCTGCTCATCTCAGCAGCTCTGACTTCATGCGTTTCTTTAATGATAACATTGTAACTATTAGAGAAACGTTAGATGGCCTCATGACATCAACTGCAGCTAATCTGCATTCTGATACCGTGGTGCAAAAAGTAGCTGGTAAACCAGACATATCCCTAACCACATTTGACCCCATAGTCATTTTAGATCCTATTCCTACTAGGCTCCTTAAGGAGGTGTTCCCCTTAATTGGCACCTCCATATTAGATATAATCAATCTATCTCTTTCAATTGGCTATGTCCCCCTAAATTTCAAAGTTGCCGTCATTAAACCACTCTTTGAGAAACCCTCCCTGGACCCAGAGGTCCTAGCTAATTATAGACCCATCTCCAATTTGTTTTTTATCTCCAAAATCCTAGAGAGGGTTGTTGCTGACCAGCTCTCTGATTAGTTAAATTGCAACAATCTATTTGAGACCTTCCAGTCAGGCTTTAGGGTAAATCATAGCACTGAGACTGCTCCTGTCACAGTCACTAATCACATTCTGATGGTGCCTTTGTTTTAGTGCTAGTCCTGTTAGATCTTAGTGCAGCATTCGATACGGTTGACCACCAGATTTTATTGAGGAGGCTAGAGAACTTGTTCGGAATCAGTAGCACTGTCTTGGAATGGTTTCGGTCGTACTTAACTGACTGATATCAGTTTGTTCAGATTAATAATACTCAGTCCCCCCCGCACAGCCTTAGTGTCCCACAGGGATCAGTGCTAGGTCCAATCTTGTTCACCCTTTATATGCTACCTCTGGATGATGTCATCAGAAAATATTCAATTGACTTCCACTGCTGATGACACTCAATTATATTTATCAATTAAGGCTGGTGAACAAGATCATCTACAGCAGCTTATATCCTGCGTAGATGGCATTAAGACCTGGATGACCTGTAACTTTTTGTTACTAAATTCAAAAAATATCTTTAAGATTGCCTTCTTTCATCTTCGTAACATTAGAAAGGGAGGCAGATACTTCCCCAAGATGTAGCTGAGAAGCTGGTCCATGCCTTTGTTACTTCTAGGCTGGACTATTGCAATTCTTTAACAGCCGGATTCTTAGCCAGTTCTCTGAGAATTCTGCAGCTTATCCAGAACACAGCAGCTCATGTTCTGACTAAAACTAGGCAGAGAGATCATATCTCCCCGGTCCTTGCCTCTCTTCATCGGCTCCCGGTTCATTTTATAATTGAATTTAAAGTCCTTCCGTCTCTCCATCGGCTGGCACCCTCCTATATTGTGAGTTGACCCGATCCCACTAGAACTCTTTGTTCTCTAGGAGCACTCTACTTTGGAACCACCTGCCAGTCCTATTCTGGGAGGCAGATACAGCCTCTACTTTCAAAAGTAGACTTAAAGCTTTTCTTTTTGACTGCACCCATGGTGGCATACAGGATCAACCGTAGACCCCATGTGAGCCCCATTGCTGCCCTCTATCTCTTTCTCCCTTCTATTCCATATTCAACTATTCTACTATCTATTATTTGTGGTAGACTTAACACCTCTTGCCGGGGACCTTGCGTCCCTGGAGTCTATATTCTTTCCCTTGAATCTCATTGCCCTGGGCCTGACACAGGACTTTGCCTACATATCTTTGGCCAACTCCCCTAGCACCCTACTGTCTGATCTGGACCCTGGACTTTGCCTTAAGGAGCATATGAACTTGACTGGACCATGGATGGACTTTAAAGTGCCTTTCTTTTATTTGTAGACTTAAAGAAATTTTGTTTTTTACTTGCTACTGTTTAGTTCGCCCGCCTGTCCGTCCTGGGTGAGGATCTCCTCCACTGTCGATCACCGTGAGGCTTCTTCCTTTTTTCCCTTTCTGGGTTTCTTGGAGTTGTTCCTCAGCCGGTTTGAGGGTCTATAAGGGCAGGGGGTATCTCTATATATTCTTTCTTATTCTTGTTTTTATGTAGGCTTGTTTGTAAAGTGCATTGAGATAACAGTTGTTATGAGGCACTATAAACAAATAAAAGTTGAAGTTGACCTTGCATCGTCAGATTTTGAATATTGGTGAAAAAAATGATACTGATATCTTCCGATATTAAAAATTATGCTGATGTCAACCCGATATTTATTGGTGGACCCATATATCAGCCATTCCTAAATATAATCTACCTGCGTGGACCTGCCTCTTCTCTTGTATGTCACCCTGTTCTCCTCGCTCTTTTGGAAATAAGTGTTTACCACAGCCATCTCCATTTTCTTTGAAAAATCCATGGTAAAATAACACAAAACCTCCTCCAATATTTCTAGCTCTGCTGCCCTCCACCTGGTTTCCTGCACACACAATATCTAGTCTTCTTATACCCATCATGTCAGCAAGTTCTCTACTTTCCCCTGTCATTGTACCTACATTCAGGGTTCCCACCTTCAGACTAACACTTCTAACCTTCCTCTTTTCCCTTTTTGCATTAATCAATCATCCTCCTCATCTTTACCCTGTAGGTTAACAGTACTGTCGGTGGCCGTTGTTAATTTAGGCCCCAGCTGATTGGGTAAGGAAATAATTTTGTTGTCTTGCACATTTGAGCCAAAGTTTTACGCCGTATGCCCTTCCTGCCTCAACCCTCTACATCTATCTGGGCTTGGCACTGGCACTAAAAAACAAAAAAAAACTTTTGCTCCCTAGTGGGGAGTAAGTTATGTGACAGTAAATTATGTGTTTTCTGGACGCTCACCTTATCTCCTTGATCTCCTGGAAGCCCCCGGTGACCTGGCTTTCCCCTGACCCCCTACATGGAAAACACAATAGGTTTAAGCCAAGTGTATGTGACTATTGTGGCACAGAAATAGCTTCCTACCACCATACACTGTAGAACCTAAAATAATTTTTTTTAAGTGATTATTTCATGCAAGCAGATATCTGATTATTGGTTTTTGTTTGTTTGTTTTTTGGGGGGAACGGGTGGGCCACATTAGTGATATCTTTGTCATCTATATCTGCATTACTATTAAGGAAGGATTTACTCATCACATTGAACTCACTCTGTGCCCCTTGTTTCCTGGTAGTCCTGGAAGACCATCAAAACCTCTGTCACCCTAAGAAGTTGTAGAGAAACACAACAAATTGAAACATGATTAGAAATGAACACATACACTAGGGTGATATGTGAAAAACCAAATTAAATCCATTATGTATGTCTCCTGTAGAAGGAGTAATGGGTTTAGCTGTTGCAGCTAAAATACTGCAGAGTTCTAGCACATGGGGCATTGGAAGCTGGTGGCAGATGAACCTCTATTTGTCAGGATTTTTGCTGCACAGATGCTGCAATGGAATTAGGGATAAAATACAAACACGAGTAATGACAGGTATGTCATAGTATCATTGAAAACAAAACCCCAACTGAACTATTTGGAGGATGCCAACATAGGTCAGTAGTGGTTTAAGTACTTAAGTACACACTTCACTCAATGCTCAAGTGGTTTTAGAACATGCAATAAAAACCTATAGCTTAGCATTGTATTTTGCATGGTGTGCGGGTTTACGTTAACATCTGAACTTTTCTTCAACAATGTGCATATTATTGGAATTGGACCAATGTATTGTAAATCAGGCATAAATGTTACAGGGCTTGAGCACAGTTAAACCAAGTACAAGAACATGTATTATAGTAATTTATGATGTGTATATGTATTTCCTTTTTTCATTATTTTGTACAGTATGTGAGATGTTGCAGTGGGCTCACAACCTGCATGGAGGCTCACATTATAGTGCGGTGTGGCTGCAGTCGTGAAGACTGCTTCTCCCAGACCCAGAAATGAATAAGAGGACTAAGATGAATGAATGAATGAATGAATGAATGACATTATGGGGGATAAATGCAAAACCAAAAAATAAATATAGTGTCATTCAAAAAAAGCTTTCTCTTTAACTAATATACCTGCATATTTAAGAGGATAATTGACCTCTTGTTCCAAGTATCAACCACTGTGGTCTCACTGTATACTGCAGGGCGACCGTGTCCAACATTTTTTGACCTACCAGTATCTGCGATTACTGTGTAATGGTCTCAATGGTAACAATGGTCTCACGTAACCCTCACTGTATACCAGCCGTCACTTCTGCCTCCTCCAGCAGCCATTAGGTCAACACCATTGTTGACCTATGGCATGACATCGCAGGAACAGCAATTAAAGCCCCCTGCTGTGGAGGATCACTGATCTCTGGTACAAACTCTGATAAAAATAATGTTGATGTTGACTAGTTGTAGATTAAAACGTAAAATTCAGCATTATAAGTATTACGTTATGATTTGTTCCCAGTAGAGTGTGCAAAAGAGGGAAAAGAAAAAAAAATACAGAAAATACCTCGGAAGCTATGCTCTGTCACACTTTCTGTCACCTTTTCTCGTTCCTTTTTTATCTGACTTGGATGTAAGAATGCAAGTACAGTAATGTAGGCTGGGGTGAAGGCTAGGGAACCTGTCGTCTGGTATTTTATTTTTGTTTCACAGTAAGGGTAAAGGATGACAGACTTTGAAAAACGCCTGCACAACTGGGGTTTATTATCATTGTACTGGTTCTGCCTCACTATCCTCGAAGTCCTAACTTTGCACATATATCAACAGAAGACTATTAAAATCATTACGTCTGCAATTAAATGCCATTAAAGGCCTCTGCAGCAAATTTAAAAGTGTAGCCTGTTACTGCAACTACCAGTGATTTAAATAACCTGAGGTTTTTAAAGAATGAAATGGAATAAGTGAAAAATATTGAATGTTACACAGGCTGTTGAAGTGGGACTGTGTTTTCTCAATGAATCAAAAGGAAAGGCGATGGATGTAGCTTCCAAATGGCATCACTCCAGCCTACCTTGGCACCAGTCTCTCCTGGAGCTCCACGACCTCCATCTACTCCAGCACAACCCTGCCAGAGAGAAAAAATGATTTATGTACTGGTTTGATTTACTTTATTTCTATAGGTTGCTACTGAGACGGTGTTTGCTGTCACCCTTTTTCCCATCTTCCCATCAAGTCCTTGAGGCCCTGGAAACCCACATGGTCCCTGAGGGAAAAACGGTGTTAAAAGGAAAACTATTTAAAAGAACTGAAATAATTGAGCTTCATATTACGATAGAAATAATCCTACTGGATGACCAATATCTCCTTGGTTGCCTTTCAGCCCATAAGGACCTGGAACACCCTGGAGAAATGTGCAAAACGTGACAAACAAACACAAAGTATTCAAAAGGAATATTAAAGAACAACATTTAAGGTAGCAACATGTCTGTGTAGATTCTCAGTCATCCAGGTAATTCAATCCAAAATTAGTTACTTTGAAAGCAACTGGACATAGTAGGTTTCTTAAAGACGTTTCACCTCTCATCCAAGAGGCTTCTTCAGTTCTAACCGACTATAGGGGAGACCTGGTATTTAACCTCAAACGAGGCTGCATACCTGTGAAAGGGGGGTTTCAAAGTAATTTTGGAACATTTAAGGTAGCTTTTTTTAGCTTATATTAACCAAGTTAAGGTGTTTGTGCTGGATTATATAAAACTATAACGATTTGGATAAAGACAGCAGCAACTCACCATTGGACCGGGTCGACCAGTGAGACCCAATAGACCTGGAGGTCCCTTCATGGAGATCTAGAGAAAGAAAAATGTTTTGTTTTTTGTATTGGAAGGTTAGACCGAAAACAGTGACACGTGAATTTATGACGTCACCCCACTGTATCATACCTGAGCCAGCTGAAGGATGGCCTGGGCCTGTGCTTCCTGTGGAGACACCGCTGGTCCTTTCAGAAAATCACCTCTATACTGGAACTAAAGAGACATTTAGAGAAAAATAGAAGAAGAGAGGATAAGGAAAAGAAAACAAACTGCTTGCCATTGTGACATTGTGACTGCGCACAACAAAATGTCACCTCTGCATTTAACCCAGTGCTTCCCGAATGTTTTCTGTTGCGCAACCCCCAGCAGGAAGAAAACAATTTGCACCGCCACCACACCACCCACTCTCTGCCGCAACTATAAATAATAGTATTTGTCTATAAAAAAGTTAAAGGTGCACCTCTGCATAGCATTGTATACTTGTTAACATAAAGAAAGCAAAAAGAAAGAGATATAATTCAACTCGCTGCATACAATGGGCAATGAGAGCGCCACTACCAGCTGGATGTGCAATTACACTTTATTGTAGTACAGCGGAAAAAAAGCATGGTCCCTAGGGTCACACGCATGTATATTTATTATGTTCATACATATACACATATCATTTATACATAGAAATAATAATTTGTGTGTTGCATATTTGATATTTTAATATCTTATCACTTAAGATTTATTTATATTCATGAAAAAACAAGAACAAAATACTTTATACAACATAATAATAATAATAATAGTAATAATAATAAATCTGCCTACAAAAGTTGAAAAAACACTGCTTTAAAGAGTTAGGGTTAGAGTTATACTGTGTACTGGGCTTGCATTCTGACTCACTGGTAACATCAGCAGAGTTCCTGGGGGACCTGGAATACCATCAGCACCAGAGAGACCAGGATGACCCTGAGAACCCTGAGAGAGAAAGACAAACAGTAACTGTCTCTGTAGCCTTGGTTGACATAGACAAAATAGATTAATCCACAAGTCTATGATGTTGTAATGGACAGATTCAAATACTTATATTTCCACTAAAATATAACAGCATTACTTATTAGTGTTAAATTATATTTTTGTTTTTTATTCCTATTGAAAATAGGGTGTTCGCTAACAATTAGTTTTGCTTGTGATCACCAAGACAGAGCGGGATACTGAGTATGTCATAGGCAAAGTGGTTGCAACGAAACTAATATTGACTGGTAACTCTATTTACTGAGAGAATGTGAGGGCTCAAGGTTCTGTCCTACATCTCAACTTTGACTGGTTTATGAGCTTACATCATAAGACATAAAAACATACCACATCACCGGGGTCACCCATGGGTCCTGGAGGTCCAGATGGTCCTACTTGACCATCAAGTCCCTGTGAAGGACAATTTAACACTAACTTTAACTATGTTTAAAATGAAGTCAATATTATTATTTCATATTATTAACACAATGCATATTTGCTTCGTGAAAATAAAAAATATGTAAAAAAAAAAGTGTTTCAGATATGACCTATTAAAATAAGTTAAGGGAAATGTATGTCTGTAAGGTTTCTCATTCATCTAGGTCATGCTATCCAACAAGTTTAGTTGTCAGCAACTGGATTTCCTCTTGGAGTTAAAAGATGTTTCATTCCTGAACTGACAAACTTTAGTTAAAGATTAAACATTAAATACTTTTTTAATTTTTTACAACGAAATTTGGCCTCTGCATTTAACCCATCATCAAAGTGAGCAGTTTGTAGGGACAATACCATGCTCAGGGCATCTCAGTGGATCCAAGTCCGCTTCCTTAACCACTAGGCCACTGCCCTCGGCCACTAGTTAAGTACTAGAAATCCCTATGACATAAACCAGAAACGAATTAAGTTTCTCAGTTAAGGAATGAAACATCCTCAACTCCAAGAAGGGCCAGGTGCTGACAACTAAACTTTCTTAAAGTTAAATGTAACAAACTTTTTGGCAGTCAGTCCACCTGTTTGTTGTCATCTAAACTTAAGTGTAGCCACATTCCAAGGTTCTTTTGAATGAAAGTCCATAGAACATCAATTTTAGTAATGGAGGTGAATGATACATTTGTTAAGATTGTGTGGGGTGTTTTTGACCAGATTTTAATAAATGATTACATATGGTTAAAATAAAGTTCTTCTAGCAGCATAATATTAGCTATGTACACGTGTAAATTGCATTTTTAATAGACCCCTTTTCATTAGATTTCATTTATGTATTCATTTAGCTCAAGCTTTTCTCAAGAGGGACATGCAATATTTGCTGTGCTGTATCATTATTATACAAACTGTGAATAGAAGAGGACCACTTATGGGAAGCATCTTTATTAGCTGCAGAGAATTTTGGAATTGTGGCCAAACATGTGGTGAAGGACACTGCTTTCTACCTTGTGCTCTGTTATATGAAGTGTATCATAGACTTGTGATGTGACCAGAAAGGTTAGCACTCTCCCTCCAATTTACTTTTTTAATTGAAGTATTTCCATATACCAACCACTAGGGAGCACAAACCAGTGTTGTTTTTTTAGTGCAGGTCCCAAGCCTGGATAAATGGTGAAGAAGGTATAAGGAAGGTCATCCGGCATAAAACTTCGGCCAAAACAAACATGCGAGACAACAAAAAAAATAAATACTGGATTGGTCGGGTCCTGCGTTAACAACGACTGCCAACAGTGCTGTTAATCTTCAGGGTACTGTTGGAAATTGGTTGGTTGAAGACAAATAAGATGAAGATGGTGATTTATTAAGTAAAAATAGGAAAGGTTAGACGTGTTGGTCTGAAGGTGGGAACCTTAAATGTAGGTACATGACACGGAAAGGTAGAGCGCTACCTGGCATGAAGGGGAGAAGAAGAGTGGATGTGTTTGCAAGAGACCAGGTGGAAGGGCAGCAGGGTTAGAAATATTGGAGGAGGTTTTAAGTTATTTTACCATGGATAAAATGGGAAATGAAATGGAGTAGAGGTGATCATCGGGGAAGAGTATGCTAGGAATGTGGTGGATGTAGATCAGATAGGTTGATGTGTGTAAAGGTAGAAATAGAAGGACTGATAGTGTATTGTTGTCAGTGGGTATGCTCCACAGGTAGGTTGTGAGTTTGTAGAATAGGAGAAGTTTTGGAATGACCTGGATTTGTTGGATGTAGGGAGCATCCCCAAGGGAGAGAGAGTAGTGATTGGAGCAGATTTCAATGTCCATATAGGAGAAAGAAACAGAGGGGATGAGGAAGTGATGGGCTGCTTTGGAGTTAGGGATAGAAATTTTGAAGGACAGGCAGTGGTAGATTTTGCAAAAAGAATGGAAATGGGTGTGGTAAACACCTATTTCCAAAAGAGAGAGGAACACAGGGTGACATACAAGAGTGGAGTCAATCTGAGGGAGATTAGTGATTGTAAGGTGGTGGCTGGTGAGAGTGTAGCCAAACAACATAGGAGGGTAGTGTGTATGCTGACAATGGAGATGAGAAGAAGGAAGAGGGTCAAGTGGTGGAAGTTAAGGAAAGAGGAATGTTGTGAAGACTTCGGAAAGGAAGTGAGGGCAGTTCTGGGCTGTGGTGGGGAATTTCCTGATGATTGGGACACCACAGCTAGAGTCAGCTAGTTAGACGGATAGCACTAGGTGTGTCTGGGCAGAGAAAGGAAGACAAAGAGACCTGGTGGTGGAATGATGAGGTTCAGGTGAGTGTTCAGAGAGAGAGATTAGCAAAGAAGAGATGGGATAGTGACATCTCTATCTCACTGAGGAGACTGAGGTGAATAGACTAGAGTAGGGCAAGGGAGATGAAGAGGTAAGTGTCCAGGGCCAAACAAAAGGCATATGAGGGGTTGTATGAGAGGTTAGACACCGAGGAAGGAGGAAAGGAGTTATACAGATTGGCAAGGCAGATAAATCAATCTGGGAAGAATGTGCAGCAGGTGAGGATGATTGGGGATAGGGATGGAAAACTCATTACCAACTGCAGTCCATAAAAGCCAAAGGTCACCAACTAGCTTTTTTTGGAGAGCATCTCTCCAAAAAAGCTAGTCTCACTGTCCACAAAGAAATATTTAAAGACCACATACTACAATACAAAAACTCCATCACTCAAGCTAAATCTGTCTTCTACTCTACCCTAATTCAATTCAATGAAAAACAAACCCATTCTCTTTATTATACAATATCCTCAAACCACCAGACTCTCTCCCCACATACTTGTATTCAACAGAAACATGTAATTCATAAGTGCACTTTTTCAATGAAATAATAATAATAAAAAAATCTCATTACCAACCCTCCTTCTCTCTCCTCCACTGGAATCTTTCCCCTGCACCAGTTGTTTTCCAGTTTTCAGCTTCCAGAGGCCTCTGAAATCTCACACCTTACCTCCAAGCCCTCCACCTGTCAGCTTGACCCCCTACCCAAAACCCTTTTTAAATCCGGCTTCCCCTCTCTCCTCCCCATTATTTTTGCCATAATTTATAATGTCTCTCAGCACTGGCACAGTCCCATCTCTTTTTAAAATTGCTACTATCACACCAAATGTCTAAAACCCCGGGTCTGATCCAACTCTCTTTAATAACCTCCGCCCCATCACCAACCTCCCATTCATCTCAAAAATCCTAGAGAAAATCGTTGCTTCTCAACTCCACTCCCATTTCACTCTCTGCCAACTCTCTCTATGAGCTCAATTAGAAATCACATGATCTCAATGATCTCCTCATGGCAGCTGACTTTGATCAACTCTCCATCCTCATCCTCCTCAATCTCAGTGCAGCTTTTGACATCATCTCTCACATCATCTCTATTCTCCTCCATAGATTTACGCGATTGGCCTCACTAACACGCCACTTGACTAGTTTCACTCATATCTCTCCGGCCACACTCAGTTTATCCAGCTCAAGTCGTTTAAATCCCTACCGTTCTCTGTTAACACTGGTCTGCCCCATTATCTACCTCCTTCGCCTTGGCAATATCTTCCGTAAATACAACATTCTGTTTCATTGATATGCGGATGACACCTCTACCTCTCTGGCAAATCCTTTATCTCTCTCCCTACCCCCTCCCTTAATGCCTGCCTAACTGAAATCAAATCCTGGTTCACTTCCAATTTTCGTAAACTTAACAGTGATCAAACTGAAGTTCTCCCTGTAGACACCAAATTCCCACTCTCCTGAGAGAGAACTGATAGAAACTCTTATCAGTACAGCAGTGGTGAGGTGTGCTTTTGGAAGGACAATAGATTTTAAAGAGGAGGTGGGACTGCATCAAAGATCAGCCCTGAGCCCCTTCTTGTGTGCTTTAGTGATGGACAGATTGACAGATGAGGTCAGACAGGAGTCTCCATGGACCATGATCTTTACAGATGACATTGTGATCTGCAGTGAGAGTAGAAAGCAACTAGACGATCTTCCAAAATTAATTACTTCGAAAGCAACTGGACATAGTAGGTTTCTTGAAGACGTTTCACCTCTCATCCAAGAGGCTTCTTCAGTTCTAACCGACTACAGGGGAGACCTGGTATTTAACTTCAAATGCATACCTGTGAAAGGGGGGTTGTTGTGGAACAAAGGCTGTAAGGGAGAGGTGGGGTTACAGGGTGATGTATGACACATCACCCTTCGTTTTATTGGGTAAATAAATAAAACGGTTTGTTGACATTTTTTATTTAATCTTTTATCTTCGTGATGGCGCTGGGGGAGAAGCAGCCTTCCTGATGCTCTGCAGGAAAAACCTTTTCTTAAGCATTTTACATTTGTTGTATATTTTCGTTGCTCCTTTCTCTGAGTATTACTTTTAAATGTATTTTATGGATATTTTTAACAATAAAACAGCACACAGGGACAGTATTCTCGTTTATACAAGAGACGAGCTGCTGGCTCTGAGAACTACGAAACATGGACGACGACACGACATACCCGCAGAGCTAAGAGGGGATATAAAGAGAGAAAGTAAAAGCTAAGTTAGCCAAGTTCGCGGACAAACCCTCTAGCCACTTTTAAAAATAAAACATCATTAAGACTCGTACAACAAATCAAAAAAATTAAGTGCATTATTTTTTCTTTCTGTGCGGCCCGGTACCAACTGCCCGGGGTTTGGGGACCACTGTTATAGCATATTCAAAGTCCTTACTGTGTGTTACTCATGTATGTATTTTTATCTCTATGTGTTGATATGCAGGTATATATGCAGTGTTGGGACAGTTACTTTTAAAAAGTAACTTGTTACTTTACTAGTTACTGCTCTGAAAAAGTAAATACTTACTAGTAAAGTTACTAGTTACTTTACTTTGAAAACACATTAACCTTTATAGGGCAAGTGACTGTTTTTGGAAATGTCCTCACCCTTTACAAATGGCCCCCTTCCTCTAGCTCAGTGAGGTCAAGAACCATGTGGTCCTCACTCAGCCACTCAGAAAAGATTACCCAACATCACAAATCACCTGACTGTGTCGTTCAACCAATCAGCAGGTACCTGGAGTGTACCTGCTGATTGGTTGAAGGAGTCTGGATCAGCACTTCTGTTATAACTGATGTTCCTTTTATCTTAAATGTGTTTTTATTGTAAATTTTACATATACATATTTTTACTACCTATGGGCGAAGAACCAAACACAGTTACTTTGTTTTCTTTGATTTTCTCCAAGACAGTGGAATATTTTGAAAGTATTGAAAACAGAAATAGTCTTTGGTTATGTCCCCCAACAACACTCTAAAGTTGTTGTTTTTTCATTTCATAGTATTTCAATGATGCCCTATAAACAGTTTAGTGTTGAGCTCTGTAGCAACTATCATAATGAAATCTATTGGGACTGTAATGGTTATAAGGTTTTATACCTCATGTATAGGGTTCATGTCTCCCAGGGTGGGGAGGCGTGGTTAGAGCTGTGTGGATGTGAGAGAGTGAGAGAGTGACGCTGCAGGGAGCAGCGCTGCAATTAGAGTCTGGAAATAAGTTATACGTTCACTGTACATTACAGTAAAATAAAAACAAAATAGATGTTTAGACATTTTGACAGGCATTTTATTTTATCAACTTGACACTTGCTGTCGTCTTGCCTGTGGGTGTGTGCTGCTGTACCGCGTCACCTGTGTGTGTGAGACCATTTATTTCCCTAAAAGGCAAGAAGACCGGCCCAGGTCTCGTTCTGATTGACTTAGCATGAAACTATGTCAACCAATCACCGGCCCTTTTCAACATAATGATTTACATAGCGCACGAGTTTCATACAGTTTCACACCATGACTGTAAGAGTTACCACACACAATGATACCCAGCAAACACCCTAACTGTTGGGTGTTGGAAGAGCACATGGCGGTGGAAAGCACATGTTTCTCACCTAAAGCGCTGCTGCTTGAGTAACCAGTAACGGCCCCCTCACACGAAAGTAAGGATAACGGCGTTATCAAAATGGAAAAATAACGCGTTACATTATTAGTAACTAAGAAAAGTAGTTGCGTTACGTAATGGCGTTAAAAGTAACGCGTTAGTCCCAACACTATATATATGTACATGGATGTGCGGGTATACACTTACACATACACAAAATAATGATAATAATATAATACTAATATAATAGCATAATATTGTCATTATCGTAAAGGAATATGATATCAATAACAATTGAGATTGTGACTACTCAACAGCAATGACTACCACTTAAGCTACTAACATTACTAACAGTAACCTTCCTACTTTTATGTATATACTAACTACTAACCTTACCAACTAACATTGACTGTTCACTGTTCTGTTACTGAAAGAGCTTCAATTCATATTTTTATACTTCTGTACTTGTTATCTTTTATTGTATCTTTATGCTCTGGTAACATCCATTGCACTGTCTGTTCGCCCAGGGAGTGGATCCCTCTCCTGTGGTTCTCCCTAAGGTTTCTACCGGTTTTCTTTTCCCTGTAAAATGTTTTTTTTTTTCTCTTGGTGGTTGCTTCTTACCCTGGCTGAGGGTCTAAGGACAGAGGCTATCAGCAACCCTGTAAAGCCCTATGTGACAAATCGGATTTGTAAATGTGGGCTATATAAACAAATTTCTATGTATCTTTCTATCTATCTATCTATCTATCTATCTATCTATCTATCTATCTATCTATCTATCTATCTATCCGTCTGTCTGTCTATCCGTGTGTGGACAAACAAACTTGGTGGGCGCAGGCCCCAGTGGAGCACCATCTACAAACCTCCACTGTGGAAGAGACTAGGGGATCTACAGTACAGTGGAGGGTTCTGCATGTTGCAGTTGCTTCCAATGCTTTCCTGTCCATATTTTCACCTAGTGTTGTAAACCAGTGCCCTTTTTGCAGACTGCCAGAGACTGTCTTCCACATCTTGAAATGAGGACGTTTGATATATTTGTTCTCTGTCCTAACTGAGGTTTTCCTCCTGTTCGGTGCCTCTTTTACTGTACCAATCTTTATTGGTGATTGGTGGTTTTGCTTCTAAAACTGCAGATAGAACCATAAGCCTTCTCCTTAACGTCTTGCTCTCTGAGGCAAGGATGTCTGTATACCTGACATGTCGAGAGAGTCTGCGGGGGTTGGGGGGGTGGCAGGGACACTTCTTCCACAGGCTCACGTGTTTGTACAATTGGGGGCTCATGATGATATACTGTGCCATGGCTATGCAGTTTGCTCAGTTTTGCTCAATTTTTTTTGCAATCCCATGTGCAATGGGAAACACTTTCATAGGTTAGTTTTTTTTCTTACCAGTGGTCCCTGTGGACCACGTGGCCCTTCTGCCAGCATCCCCTAGGAACAAGCACATCAGAATGGACTTTGTATGAGAAATGTATCTGCTCTTAAATTATGCATAGATGTAGCAATCCATTATTACATTGTTAAGAATCTTTAGCCACTTACTGGTTCAATTATAGCTGGCTCACCCTTCTGGCCCTTTTCACCTCTTGCAGTAGTCTGAGGTAGACGGACAAATCAACATTATTGCATGCGTAGAACTGAGATGAGGATCTATCCAGGACGAGCTTGCAGGGTTATGTTTACCTCTCCACCCCACGTCTCTGCTCTGCCTTGCTCTGCATAGTCAAAAGCATCCTCATATAGATCTTCTTCCCCATATTTTATCTCTGTGCCATTATTGTAGTCTGTATACTCCTGTGAAATGATTGAAACAGAAATCTGTCAATGATATGTGTGGTGCACAGCAATTGAAATGTTACACTGATAAACAAAGAGGAACGAACAAATGTACCTCATAATCTGTAATACTAGGACCAACAGTGGCTGTGGAAGAAGATAGATCATCATAAAGAAAGTCTTGGTTGTACTCTTCAATCTCTGGCTTTTTCACTGGCTTGTCCTCCTGAAGGCCAATCAAGGATAATAATAAGCCATAAATTATTGTAACATGCATGTGAAATTATAAAAAAACAAAGATCAGAAATAATGTGAGGAAAAATGGTCATAATGGTCATGGTCACGAATATGAAAAAGAAAAGACTCTAAGACTTTTTATGTTAAATTGTCCATTAGCTGGATTTTTAATAATTATTTAATATTATTATTGGAAATTCTACTGTGAGGTCCATCTCTAAATACCAAAATATGGCCTTATTTTTTTTTATTCCTAACAAGAGTTTTTTGACTAATTATAGCATCTGTCATGTATGGTATTTTCCTTTTGTGTAACAGCATTGCACAACTCAGTTGGGAAGTAACTAGTTACTGTGTCTACAACCCTTTCTATTATCCTCATTTTTGTTTTTTATGAATAGCACTATAATCAAACTAGAACTATTGTCAAGCTCTGTTCTTCATGTTGAAACAGTCACAGCTATTCCTTACATTCCATTATTATTATTATTATTAGTAGTAGCAGTAGTAGTATTCATTATTCCAGTGATATTTTTCCCAGTCTGACAAAATTTAAAACTAAAATTAAACTAATCGGCAGGAGTTATGCATTCCTGAATAAGGGCACACAAACAAAATTTTTAAATACCCTAAACCAAATAGCCATATATCAAAGTCATTTCAGGCCAAAATATATTTACTAATAATTACTAACAATTTCACAATAATTAATCTATAAATCAATTTTAATAAAAATATACATCAAGGAAATCAATAAAAAAAATCCAAGGACCAAAAAGTCTACCATATTTTATAGTATTATAATTAATATTAATATTATTATTAAATATACACACATATACACACACACATATATATGTATATATATAGTAATTCTTAATGACTGCAAGGAGCTGGTCAAGTGAGGGTGGGGGGTAAGATTTGAACACTTTATTACAAGGTGTTTTTATGCAGCAAAGTAAAGAACGTTAAAGAACAAAATAAATCAGACAAACATAATGTTATTCAATGTTTTTTGAAAGTTATCCTGTCCAACAATAGACATTTCTTGCTAACATTAAATGCTGCACAAAGAATTTTAGGACTGTTTCAGAAAAAAATGTAAAAATAAATGTGTTTTTTTTTCTATAACTTTTTGAAGCAGTATGTTTATGTTGTACACAGGTATACAAAGGATAACATGACGTTAGTCTGGTATCACACTAATTTATATCAGTATCCGTTCATATCGTCATGGAAATGAAGTATATCGGTAATATGGGTATATGTAATGCCGAATAAAATCAAATAAAATCCCTAATATGTATACTAATATGTATACTCTAACTCAACTACCTCCTTGTCCTCATTAACTGCATCAATAAAACTCCTCTTTGGCCTTCCTCTTGGTCTCTTACTTGGTAGCTATATCTCTAAACATGCTTCTACCAATATAGTCACTGTCTCTCCTCTGAACATGTCCAAACCTTCTTAATCTAGTTTCTCTAGCTTTTTCACCAAACCTTCCCTTTTGTGTTGTCCTCCTGATTACCTTGTCCCTGATCCTTTCCATCCTTACCCCTAAGAAGAACCACAGCATCTTTAACTCTGCCACCCCACCTCTGGCCCCTGTCTTCTGCCAATTCCTAGTGTCTCTAAACATTACATCATGGCTGGTCTCACAACTGTCTTGTAAACCTATCCCTTCACTTCCGCTAGCACTTTTCTATCACAAATCACTCCTAGCACAAATGTTCCCTCTAGGCTGCGCGCCTGCGCAATCGGCCACTGCTCAATGTTTTCCGCATGTAGAGCATGAAACTTCCGTTTCATGCTCTACAGCTAATACATCAAACTAAAGGCCCAGGGGCTGAACTGGCCCACAAGCTCAGCTTGTGTGGCCTGCAAAGCTTTAAGCTATAACACATGGGATTTCTAAATTACCAGAGCACCCACTTGTGGTAATTTTTACCTTTAAAATCACTTCTAGCGTGCACATCTCATGTTGCTCACAGTGGTCCTGAGTGTGCTGAGGGAGATTGTCTGTCTGCTGAGAAAATTAAAACATTGCCTAACTCCTTTCTCTAGTTTTTCCATCATGCTTGTACTCTATTCGGTGGAAAGAGTGTAGACTCTTTCCACAGTCTACACTGCTCTGAAAAGTTGAAAAGTATCTAAACTTGCACTTGCAGTATCTAACCACTTATGCTCGTTGTAACCTCACCATTCCACTGTTCCTCTTGTCATTCACACACGTACTCTGTCTTGCTATGACTGACCTTTATTCCTTCTTTCCTCAGTGCAACCTCCTCCTCCCTTGCTTCTCTTCTCTGCCTACTCTCACTGCAGATCACAATATCATCTGTAAACATCATGGACCATGGAGACTCCTGTCTAACCTCATCTGTCAATCTGTTCATCATTAAAGCAAACTGGGCAATCCTCAATGCAGTTAATCCTCCACCTTAAAGTCTCCTGCCCTTCCAACAGCACACCTCACCACTATTGTACTGTTTTCATACATATCCTGCACCAGTCTAACATACTTCTCTGCCACTCCTGACTCTTCATACAAAACGACAATTCATTTCTTGGCGCCTTGTCATAGGCCTTTTCTATATCTACAATAACAAAATGAAGCTCCTTCTGACACTCTGTACTTTTCCATTAACACCCTCAAGGCAAATATTACATCTGAGGTACTCTTTCTTGGCATAAAACCATACTAATGTCCATCCAACCTCTTTCCTCAACCTAGCCTCATATACTCTTTCCCAAATCTTCATGGTATGGCTCACCAAATGTATCGCTCTGTAATTGCTACAACTCTGCATGTCGCCCTTCATGTAAATTGGCACAAAAACACTTTTCCTCCACTCATCAGGCATCTTGTCTGTCTCTAAAATTCTATTAAACAACCGAGTCAGAAACTTTGGGAAAATAAATTTAAATAATACATTTCCATGCCTCCACTGGTATGTCATTGGAACTACTGTAACTGCCTTTCCACTTGCTTTTCACATGAATCCCCACTACTGAAGCAGTAGCAACAGTCTCCAATAGTGGCAAACCTCGACATGGAGAATGTGGAAACATGGCTCTGCTCTCATACATGGGAACAGTTCCAAGTCATTGGTTTCGCTGTGTAGATGACACCTGGGTGTCTGCAAAATCCAGGAGATTGACAGCTTCACTGACCACATCAACTCAATGGACAAAAAGATCAAGTTCACCAGAGAAGATGTAAAGGACAACAGCCTTGCCTTTTTGGACTGTGGAGTTCACATTAGGGAAGACAGATATCTTAACATAGAGGTTTACAGGAAACCAACCCACACTGACCAGTACCTCCATTTTGACTCTCACCACCCACTTGAATACAAAGACACCATCAGACATCATCCCCACCACAAATAGAGGTAAGATGAGGGAACAAGCACACGTCAAGACATCCCTTAAGAACTGTGGTTATCCCAAAAGGGCTTTTCTTAAAACCACTAAGGAAAGACATAAATAGAGAGAGGACAACAGAAAGGGTAATGATGTCATTCCTTACGTCGCAGGGGTCTCTGAAAAACTCAGGCAAATTTTTTAATCAGCATCAGATCTGTACGCATTTCAAACCCGGCAACACCCTAAGACAGAAACTGGTTCATCCCAAAGACAAGATCCCAAGACACAAGCTGGACGTGGTCTATGCCATTCAGTGCAGCGAGGAGTGTTCGGACCTTTACATTGGGGAGACCAAGCAGCCACCACACAGGCGCATGGCTCAACATAGAAGGGCTAACACTGGTCAGGACTAGTCAAGTCAGGACTCAGCCATTCACTTACACTTAAAGGCTACCAACCAGTCTTTTAAGGACCAAGATGTTCAGATCTTGGCCAGAGAGGACAGATTATTTGAGAGAGGTGTTAAAGAAGCCATTTCTGTCAACCTGGAAAAACCATCCCTCAACAGAGGTGGTGGTTTGAGACATAACCTTTCACCCACCTACAAAGCCCTTTTGGGAACAATACCCAAAAGATTCCACTCTCATCAACCAGTTTTGCATATTAATGAGCCATGTGACTCTGTTACTCCCCACTAACAGTTAGAACTGAAGAAACCTCTTGGATGAGAGGTGAAACATTTTCCAAAAAACTGAATGTCCAGTTGCCTAACTAAACACTTTAACCTTGACCATGACCTGGATGACTGAGAATCTGCATCGACATGCATTTCCACTCGTCATCTCCTTCAGGGCTTTTCTAACTTCATCCTTTCCAATCTGATCTATCTTATCCCTGTTAGAAACTTCTCATTCCTATGCTCCCTATCATTTTTGTGAATCAACAACTCCTTGAAGTACTCCCTGCATCTTCTTTATACACACACACACACACAACACACATATATACATATATATATATATATATATATGAAGGAGGAGTCCTTGTTTATTTCTCTTCAACGAACACATTCTATGGTTATAAATTCCTGAGTATCTTACACTCAGCTTCTCTGCTCCTTGATACCCTATGCATTACTTTGCTTTTATTTAACGATGAGCTACTGTAATTTGATTTGATTGTCATTAGTTTGGATAAATAAAATTGATTAATGTAAAGTTATACAATATGTTCCCACACAATGGACTTTTAAACCCAATGAAATTGCTGTACATCACGCATACACTCAGTTATGAATGCATGTGTTCTTTAGATTTGTTTTTCAACTCGACATTGTAGTGGAAGCATTCTCTCCATCTTGTAGAAGATTAAGATTATATATTAGGTTAGTTATTATTGCTGTTGGAAAGTGACTGGGAGAAGACAGACAAAGAAGAGTTTATTAATCTTTGGCATTATGAGTTACAGTATTAGAAGGTCTGGTTAATAAAATGGCAAACATCCGTATGGGGAAGTGGGAGGACAGGGGTAAGTTTATAAGGGTGACTCTACAGGTGTCTACCTTCTCAGTAACCATCTCTGTGGGCACCACACCAAGCTTCTGGAAGGTATTCGTGTCAAAGATTTGAGTAGGAAGGACGGACCACTGGTCCTGTGGAAGCAGCTCTGTGGGCTTTGCAGAGGGTAGTGATTTCTGAGACCGATGTGCAGACACTGATGTGACCAATGGGAGGAAACCGACCTCGACATCCTCCCTTATTTTCTCTTGATGTTTTTTCATCCTGGATCCCTTCTTCTTGCCCTTGCTGTTGCCTTTGGATCCCCTTTGTCCTTTATTTTCGTTCTTTTTCTTTTTCAAACCCTTTTTAGGGGTGTCCCTCTCTATTAACTGCTGGTCATTTTGCATCATACCATGATAATTATTTAGGAAGGTCTTTTTGTAAAAGTCAAGGATATGAAGAAAAGCCAGCAGGGGTTGAAGAAAAACAAACACACAAACATGGCTATGAATAGAAACAGAACTCAAGACAGACACAACTAAAACATTGGTCAAATCAAATTTAGTAAACAGATAAAATCAATGTATCTGGGCAAAAACTGACCAGCTAAGAGGTTAAATTGGATGAATATTGTACAATACACTTGTTTGAAGATAAACAAGAGGGGAGAAAATCCCCTTACTTGTAACTTAAAGAATGTCAAGTTATAATTGTACTGATCTGGCCCACTTGACTTCTTAGTCCATACACTTTGGGTACGTAAATATGACAGGGGACCAGGACAAGAGCACTAGGCCGAGTCTTCGTATGAAATTTAAAAGTTTTTTCAATTAAAATTGGATTTAGCACTCCACAATCAAAAAACAATATGTGTTTCAATCCATAAACTACAATTAATTATCATATAATCTTACACCATATAATAATATTAAGTAGAATTAAAGGTAGATAAGAATGTCGCTCAATAAAAAAAGATGAATACATTTGCGTTGAGATAAATATTATTAATTTTAATATAAACCTAAAGAAATGCTGCACAACAAGAAATAAAAATAATATAAAATACTCTCTTTAAAAGTCATGTGAATAGTAGTCAAAAATAATGATACACCAACAGCCTATTACCAGGACATGTCACAAATCATCCATATCTGACCATGAGCTGATCTCTCAAGTGAGTTCTCTAAATAAATTAAACCCAATTCTAAATTATGTTGCAGCTGACAACGGTCAAAATATAAAAATTAAATTGACATGTTTCCAATAAGTGGTGGTTGGTACCATTTCTTACCTTGTCTAGGTCCACCAGGCTGCTGTAGGGCAGAGCAGAGTCGCAGTCCGGTAGGTAGTTTTCACAATATCTAGCAGCGTCTTCTGCATCATCTGAGATTAAAAGTTGTTGAATTTCTCCCTGAAATACATTTACATTTACATTAGGCCAAAAAAAAGTCTATATTTGGCAACCATGGATTTCTGTGTTCAAACTGTAGTTGAATTAAATTAAATTGGCCTGCAATACCTCAATATTTAAGTGTAGTTATTTTGTCATAATTCCTAATTTCAACAGTTTAGGCTTATTTAGCCCAGGGTGAGATACATGGAACTACTGACATAGTGTATCAGTAAGACCATGTTGCCACATGGTTGCCATCAATCGGCTATCCTACTGGTCTTCCAAGATCATGTGTCGATCTGTGCCTCTGCTCGCAAACTAAAATCGCTTCAAGCCTGCAGAAGCTGCCTTGCCATAGAGAATGGACACAATGTTATACAACAAGCTTAACGATGTAAGGTTAATATAACTTTATTATGAAATCATGTGGTCCAAAAACGTTGGAGAGTAATGCAAAGACCATAGGGTTGACCTTACAATGTACCTTTCATTAACATGAGTGCAGTTATAATGTCCAGAACATAACTCAAAATCTTGCGTTATTCACAATTGGCCTTTATTGTCTCAAACCCATGTTGATAATACTACTTATATTAATGGCAATAGGTTTGTTATCATACTGCCCTCTCCACAGCACTGGTCTCAGCCCAAGTCACTGCCTGTATCTCCCTTGTGAGTTCCCTGCAGCGGTGAGTTCTGCCACATTCTATCCTTTACTACCTGCTATTTTGATGCCTTGTTTGGACTTGACCAGGGTTGTTTCCATGGCAACAACCACATTTTTTGTATGTGTTTTACAGCTTGCTTACTGTGGTGACTTAGTGGTTAAGAAACTGGACTTGGGTCCGAAGGGTTTCAGGTTTGAGTACACCAGCTACCATGTCACCATTGAGGTGCCCTGTGCATGGTACCATCCTGTAGTGCTCAAACCTCTACACTGTTCACTTTGGTGATGGTTTACATGCAGATGTCACATTTTACTCTGTGTAGTCGTGTAGATCACAATGTCACAATGACAAGGAGTTTGTGTTCCTCTCTTCTTTTTTGTTCTTGACTGCTCCATTTCATTAGAAACAATGACAATAAAGGGTATTTGATTCTGATATTGTCTATTCAAACAAACATTGCACAAGGAGACAGGTATTGTCTTATATTGTTATAGTTATGTTTTTCATATGAATGAAGAGGTACAACTGATGTTTGCATTAGACAAGTGTTTACAACACTGAGTAGTGAGTTCAACCATAACTAAATAAACATGGACACCATTAGACATTAGTCGGCCTTGGGGGAGAAGATGTGCTCGACAGGAAGCAGACTGTGATGTTTATATAATCAATGTGTCAGAACCCTGTAATTTCCTGTTTGTGGAACAAGTTCAAATATACTGTTCAGTATAGTCACACTTGACACAAGTCATGGCTTCAACAGCAAATAAAAAATGGTCAGAGCCCGCATGTTTAAACAAGGCAGCCAGACTGGTAGATAGTTTGTTGTTTGTCTTAAAGCAAATCTAAGCACAGTTTTAGTTTTGAGCAGCTAAATTTTCCAAAGAACAATCTTGAAGCAATAAAGACATTAGTGGCTTGACCACAGTCCTTGTGCTCCCACCCTGAGATCCCATGCTGTGAGAACTGGGCCAGAAAAGCAACCTCTTGCTAGAGAACTTGAGACTGGGAACTAAGGCCCAGAGGTCAAACGGTGTCTGCTCCCCCTGTACCAGCCTCACCCAACGTGATCACATTGATGACTGAATGAGAACTCATTTATGTAAAATATTTTTGACAGTTGACAGTATGACAAAAATAGATAATAATTAAAATCATTATTATGTCTAATAATAATTATTATTATTAACAGATGTTTTTCTACATATATCTTGCATTATTAATAAAACAAGCTTACAAAAGTAAATAGCACGTTCATTTTTTTGATCATTTTAAAATTTCCAAAACACACAAATTCTTCACTGAAGCATGTCACAGTATTCGGAGCAGTTGGTGGCCTAGTGGTTAAGGAAGCAAACTTGGGTCCTCAAAGCCCAGGGTTCGAATCTTCCTACCGCCAAGTTACCACTTGGGCATGGCACCACCTGGGCACTCAAAGTTGCCCACTGTTCACTTTGGTGATGGGTTAAAAACAAATAAAGAGATTGCATTTCGTTGTGTGCAGTGGTGTGATTCACAATGTCACAATGACAAGGAGTTTGCTTTCCTTTCCTAGTAATCTAAAGTACGCATTTTACCATTTCTGACATAATATTGGCAGGCGATCAACTGTCTTCCAGGCGGATGAATTCTTCTCTTTTTTGTTAGTGATACTTTGATAGAATGTGTGCACCATTCTTATTAGTTTTTTTTTTAGTTAATTTAAGCTTTAACCTATGCATACAAAAAGAACCAAATCGTAAATATTTGAGGTAAAAGTATAATACTTGAAGAACATTTCCAACATGGCTGCCTAATAAGTAGATTGCCTAGATTGCAAAGGGAATACTGACCTCTGATGATTGAATAGTGATGAAAAGTGCGGATCAAAAGTTTCGGCACCCTTGGTAAAAATGTGTATTAATGAGCATAAAGAACCCAAGGAAAATGGGAATATCTCCAAAGGTCATCAAATACAGATGAGACGTTCTTATTATGTTTTAGAAAAGGTTAGATTCTGTTTCCATCATATTAACATTTAAATAAAGCTTTTAAACACAGCCTTTTTACCTGAGGCCTAAATGTTTTCCTAATTGGCTTAAAGTGTGAGAGTACTGACAATTCCACGTTTCATGTTAAGATCAGGGCTCATCGAACTCTGGTTCAGGGGTAACATGATTAGATACCAGGAGGGCTGGACAAGTATAATCATAACCTAACCAAATATAATTAACTACAAGTCCATGGTTCCCCCTTTGTATCCGTACAAACAAGGGCTAAAAGATATATTCATATATGAAAATTAAGGTTCCAACTTAACTTGGAACTCCACGGACACAAATCAGATTTCTTTACCACTAATACACTACTGCCTACTGATAAACCACTTGATTTATACAATGGTACTGCCATCTAGTGAATTTAATGTCAATGCATTTCCTCTCAAGCTACATAGTATTTTGTCAAATCCCAGAAATTGCGTTACCAGGTTTTTATTATTGAGGGAAAAAACAATTACAATCCTTACACATATACAGTTGAAACCATACATTTACATACACTTTAGGAATAGACGCAATATATTTCTTTATTTTTTTCAGATGGTGTTCAAATACCCTTTATTGTCAAAAGTTTACATACACTGCAGGTTTGTGTGCCTTTAAACAATGTTGGAATGCCCAACTGATGAGTTCAGGTCTTTGGAAGATCTAATTGGCAACATTTGAAATAATTGGAGACATATCTAAGACACACACCTGTGATTGTATTTTAAGACACATCAAACCCTTTGTGCAAAACATGGGTAAATCAAAAGAAATTTTTCAAGATCTCAGACTGAGTATGGCTAACTTGCACAAGTCTGGCTTATCTTCAGGGGGCATTATCTTCAGGGGCATTAAGATGCCTGAAGGTAAATTTACAGCACCAAATCCCAGTGTTGATGAACGGTTTCCATATAAGTGTGGTGGATTTTAATTGCGTTAACAATGTTTTGTCCATGCCATGTAAAGAAATGTTTCTCACCTAATGTCCACTGGGACAATTCTACCACAACACCCCAAAGATAAGTGACACAAACCCTAGATATGAACTGTCCTACCTCAAACACATTATCATCCAACAGCCGAGTCCCAAACACGGTCACTCCATCGGTGCTTATGATACCATCATCCCCTCGCAGCAGGTCTTGGGTCTCCACTTTTTGACAGTCCACGTACAGGGTCACAGACTTGTTCTGGACTGTGTAGGCAATTCTGTGCCAACTGAAAATATAAACATAGAGACATACTGAGACATTAAAAGCAGTGTTATGTGCACATAAATCACAATGTATTGCTATTACCGTTTTCACATTGGCACTTAATTCGGTATACGCTGCCAGTTTCGCACCCCGTTTGCGTTCACATTCCAAACTAACGCGCATTCCCTCCTCAACTAATGCGCAGTAACTAATCCACCTCTAGTCGGGGGTTTCGATACCGTATTAACTATTACGGGTGTAAAACAATAAAAAGTAAAACGGTTGTCGCTCCCCGCGTGTGTCTGAACACAACAACACCCGTATTAGTTTAACAAGCTTGTAAAATGCTACAGGAGCGGCTCATCTCCTTGTCAACCGCTATATATTGCTGCATTATTAGGAACAGGATTACAAAAAACTTCCTCATATTTTCTCTCCTTATCTTCTTCATTCGTTCTTTGTGTCTCCTTCTCATCACTTTCATATGTCGCCTTGATCTTTCTTTAACCTGCTCCATTTCTTTCTCAAAATTGCACGCACATTTGTTGACAGAATGCATGTTGAATAAAACCGCATATTAACGAGATCTAGTTATATAACCATGTGATCAAATTTAAACATGGTTAGACCTTATTTTGTGTAAGTACAAAGTGGGTATCTAATGCGCAGCAAATACCAAATTAAACTCAATGTGAATGCAAAGTGAATCGAATGCGGATTAGGTAATAAGGGATCGAATCCCGAATTACATACTTCGGTATTCGATTCCGAATTGAATGAGAAAACAGTGTAAATCTCTTTTATCCTATAATACTACATTTTCCAGACTGAGTCATTTCGGAGTATAAAGAAAAGTGTAGCCTAGAGGCTGTCAGCAATGCAATACATGTGACTGTTTGGTGTGAAAATAACAAACATTTTTTTCCATCCTCAACTGCTTATTCATTGCTGGGTCTCAGCTTCAGGAGGAATTCTACCCTACCTTCTACCATCATGTTGGGGGACACCGAAGTGACCCTAATAGAGTAATGCAGGTTTCTGGGTGTAATTCTGTCCCGGAACCTGAAGTGGGAGCGCAACATAAGAGCTCTCCTAGGGAAGGCCCAGAAGAGGCTGCACTTCCTCAGGCAGTTGAGGAAATTCAATCTTCGTTCACAGCCATCATCGAGTCCATCGTGTACTCCTCCATCATCACCTGGTTTCCTCCGGCAGCAGCTAGGGACCGCTCCAAGCTGCAGCGGGTGATCCGCTGTACTGAGCTGGTGATTAGCTGTGCCCTGCCACCCCTGAAATCCTTGCATGACTCCAGGGCAATTAAGAGGGCAAAAGAGATCATGGCCGACCCCTCCCATCCTGGCCACGGCCTTCTCACCGTCCTTCCCTCTGGCAGGAGGCTGCGACTCCCAGGCACCACAAGGGCCCGCCATAGACAAAGTTTCTTCCCCTCAGCCACCAGGCTGCTGAACTCCTTGGGCTTCAATCCCACCCCTGCATCCAAAGTAACACGCTAATTTGCACACTGATATTTGCACATTGTCTGTTTCATGTGTGTCCTGTTGTGTCTTCTGTACACTGGAACACCAAGAAAAATTCCCATGTGTTTCTTTTGCACAATGGCAATAAAAGGAATCTGAATCTGAATCTGAATGACTGTCACCCAAATCACACTAAAGTCTTCCTCTGGGGGTTGAGCCCAACGGAAGTTAGGTGGGTTGGGATGGTGCTATGCTCTGAGCACCACAATGACAAGTTGGCAGGTGTTGGAGTCGAACCTGAAGCCTTGCAGACTCAGGTGTGCTTGTTGTGTCAAATGTCAAATGATTTATTTCAATATATATACATTTATACATATATGTGTATAAATTTAAATAAATAATTCACTTCAATAAGTCACAAACCGAGCAAAGAGATTAAAAAAGTGAAAGTCATAGAGGAGAAAAAAAACTCACTTCCCATCTGTGAGGTTGATCTTCCTAAAGATGGGATACTTTTTTGGTGACGGCTGTCCATGCTGATCCTGATACAAGAAGATAGGGGAGCGGCCCACCTCCAGCCCCAGCTGCTGTACACCCTGGTCATCATATACAGACAGCAAGAAGAACTGGGAGCCTTTCTTAGCTCGCAATGTGGCCATTAGAGAGAAGGTCTCAGGGAACTTGAAATCTGAGAGTTTAATAGTGAAAAAGTGGAAAGTCCATATATTTAAGTGGTTACAAGTATAAGTTTGGCTTATTTATTTATTTTTTTCACAATACCTCTTGATACTCTAAGCAGAAACAATCATTATATATCAGGGCAAGTTTGGAAATAGAAAATATTTAGATCAGCTTTATTCCTTAGTAACTTAAATTAACTAATGTTGCAGTATCAGAAAATTCAGTATCCAAACTTTAGACAAACTTCACAGAGTTCATCATCCTGGATAACAAGCCACTCTTTCCCATTCAAGAGGGGTTAAGTCACAACTAATCGTATTCGAAAAAAGTATTTCTCAGACATTTGCCAGTGAAACACCATTTGGTGTTGTCTCCCATGTCCTCAACGAGAAGACTTGTTAACATTGTGACGATGCGGAAATGTTTTTTCTCTTATTAAAGAGGGCTTTTAAAGAGGGCTCTTATACCGCAGCTGTTTCTATCTGTGCCCATTTCTATTGCCTATTGTTGAGAGGGCCTAATGGGCCCGATTTATAATGTTAATCAATGTTTTTGAAAAGTTATTCTGTCCAACACTAGACATTTCTTGTTTACATTAAATGCTGCACAAAGAATCATCGGACTCTTTCTACGAAATGGTAAAAATAAATGTATCAGTTTCTATGTCTTATTGAAGTTGTGTGTTTATGTTGTACACAGTTATTTATAGAATGACTTTAGTCTGGTATCACACTAATTCAGGGGAAATCACCTACATATATTGATATCGGTTCATATCGATATCGGGAATGAAGTGTTTGGGCAATATCAGTAATATTGGTATCCGTAAGTGTTAATATGGGACATCCCTAGAAAAAATTGTTTGATGTTCCTTATTCGAGTGTGGAGTTATTGTGGCCGATGTAAAACAAGATAAGTCTAGCACAAAGGCAAAAGTAAAACAATAAAATAATGCTGCTGTTAATACAATAATTTTCCCAAATTTGGATCATTAAAGTATAACTTTCTTTCTTTCTTTCTTTCTTTCTTTCTTTCTTTCTTTCTTTCTTTCTTTCTGTCTGTCTGTATTTCTTTCTTTTTTAGAATTTAATCCAGATGATGTTGTTTATGTGCAATAAAACAACTAGATTTCTACTACCAGGGAAAAGCTGCTTTGTGGGAGTGCTGAGCTGGATCTTCTTGTCTATCTTAAAGGCAAGATCTGCCTCCTCTCCATCCATTCTGCTGGTGCAGAAACCGGCCTCCAAGAACACTCCCTTCATACTCTCTGATATTTCCAATGCCTGCAGAACATCGATGGGACTACCTGGTAAAGAAAATAAAATAATGAACAAAGAATACGTTTGACTTGGACAAAATTAGCAGAGCATAGAATATTACAACTTTATAAAAAAACATGACCTAGAAACAACATAAATGGGGCTGTGGTAGCTTAAGGGTTAAGGTACCTTCTGATTTGGGTTCAGCAGGTTTCAGGTATGAATCCACTAGCTACAAGGTTACCACCCCTCAAATATGCCCACTGTTCACTTTGGTGATGGGTTTAATGCAGAGGTTACATTTCGTAGTGTGCAGTGGTGTGTCATGAAGCCATGATCAGAGAGACCAATACAAGGTTTTTTGTCATGCGAAGGGAATATATTACAAAAAGCATGCTCTGTAATATTTGGAAAAGACATGTTCTGTGAAATAGTCTTTAATAACATTTCATTGAAATGAAATAGCATTTAATTTAAGAAAATAAACATCACCATATATATAAATGCATTGCATGCAATGAGCATGACTTGTCTCTAAGTATATTGTTTCTTTTTCTTTTTGTAACAAACATAACCATACAGCAATACAACATAAACCTAACAGACCGCTCCAATCTTTAGGTTCAGGTCTATTAGTGCTTCCCAAAATTATCAAGAGTGGAACAGGTGTTAGAGCCTTTAGTTACTAAGCCTCTCTTCTGTGGAATCAGCTTCAGCTTCATGTCATGGATTCTATTAAATGTTGCATATGGGAACTTTTTGTGTGTTTAAGACCAAGACCAAAAGAAGACACGCGTAAACATGGATTTGCGTGCATATATTGAGAAGAGCAACGCTTCACACACGTCTATAAATTTTTCCAAATACGTTTGTGAATTGTGGTACACGCATGCAAATTGTGCTTTTAATTTGTGAAACTACGTGCAGGCTAATTTGTATTTTTGAGACTCGTCTTACGCTGACCAGATTTATGAGCATATTTTTGCTACATCACTCCGTCACCAGCTAATCAGAAGTTTCACTCGTTTGCAGCCAATTACACGGCAGTGTCCCCACGAGGGTCAGTATTTGACATCACTAAACTGCGTGCAAGAACCAAGTTTACGTCCTACAATAATGGTAAGCATTCAAGTGTAAGTATCATGTGATAACATGCTTACATACTTACACTCACACTGCTTCCAGACGCCATTTTTGTAGGACGTAAACTTGGTTCTTGGACACAATTTAGTCATATTAGGGGTGTGACGATTCACTCACATAACAATCCGATTCATATCTCGATTTACAAGCTACGATCCAATTCAGGAACGATTCATAAAAAATATTAAACGATCAATCCAGTTCGATTCGGTTCGGTTCGATTAGTTTTTTGAATGTTGAAAAAAAATTGCAACTCCACTTTCAACAACATGATACAGCTACCAGTTTTTATGTTTAGTTTAGTTTATATATGCTGTATATATATACATATATATCTGTTCCTTATCATTCCCTCAGATTATTCTTCATTCACCTGACTGTCCCCCTTTGCTCGTCTCATCACAATGGGGTGCACATCTTTCAGTCAAACTGCTCCCCAGCTGTGGAACTCTTTGACTCCTGTCATCAAACACATAACCTCACACTCACAAAGCCATTCTTAATACCTATCGGATTAAAACCGGCTTTTTAATATTTTGAATGAAATAAATATTACTATTATTAGTGTTATTGCCTTTTCTAAAAGGAAAGCCTCTTTGTGTACAGTAGGAATCAAAAGTTTAGGCACTGTAGGTAAAAATGTGTAAACATGTTCATAAAGTAGAATGGGTAAAAATACCTCAAACAAGAATTGAAAGACTCTTGCCTGTGCTACATCAATCCTTGGCTAATTTATTCACAATAATACACATATTTTTTTTTATCGGGGGTGTCCAAACCTTTAATTAAAACTATACCTACAACAGAGTGAAAGGAGCAGCACACCACGAAATGTAACATCTGCTTTTAACCCATCACCAGAGTGCACAGTGGACAGCCTAAGCTACCAGTATGTGCCCGGTGCAATATGCTCAAGTGTGTCAAGTTACTACAATTTTTTAGTAACTTGACAACTGGTGGACTAAAACCTGAAAACTCGGCCCAATTCTGATGGATTAACGAGCAAGCAACCACCACCCCATGAAAGAAATTAAGGTTGTCAAAGTAGTCACTGTCCCAGAGAGCTATCAAATATTCACTGACATCCTTTCTTCTGGCTGTTTCGTATCTGTTATCTTTCACATTTTGCTGCTGTACCTGATGATCTATCAAAATGGGGTTAGGGTTACAGCCACACCGGCCCTTTGTGGATCCGGTTTGACTCCCCTGCTCTAGGTCATAGAGCCATTATCACGAACTACTATATTAGCCTTTGCAACATACTGTATTGTCAATTTCATTGTAAATGCATCTTATCATAGCACCAAGCTAAAAAAAACACTCTAGATGAGTGACTTGGCATCCAAGGAGAGTTTTGTAAAGTATTCACAGATTTTCACATAGCACACATCAAACTAGCATACTTTAGTTGCAATGATTTATTCTGCTTATGTTTGTCCACAGCAGCTTTACATCGATTGTGAGCCAAACATTGCACAGCATGTGGAGAAAACATGTTCCATAAATGGCTTCCAACAGGCACCACACAAGCTTGCTGAAGAAAACAAAAAACTTACGAGGGAGACAGGATTAGATATTTGATGGACTACACCATATTTCAGGTGAATCCAATGCACAGTCAGATGTCTAGAGTCTTCAACGGGGTGATGTTGGTATCACCTGAGTGATCTACTTCATTTTGTTTTTTGTTTGAGTGAGTTGTTTCCTCTCAGTTTTGACTAAATGTTTGTGGGTTTAAAACAGACAGCACTTCTTTTAAGACCATGACAAGGACAGAATACTCTGTGCAAACAGAACTGCACTGACCTCTACATCGGTGAAACCAAACAACCACTGTACAAATATATGCAACAAAACAGAGGAGCCAGTTCGTCTGGGCAGGACTAGCCTTCCATTTAAGGCATGAGTGGCAGAACAACCAAGTTGTCATTTGTACTTTTTTTATAACATACATACACCTGGAGCTCAGAGCAGGTCTCCAACAGTGGCAGCTGACTCCAAACACAGTGAGTGTTACAAGCAAAAACAAAACAACACCTGCTGCAAATGCCAAAACCCAGTATGTGGTAGCAATATATAAATACACATTTTGGTGGTACCTATTAATATCCAGAGAAGACAGATGATTTGGTAGAAGGGTTAATGAATGTACATCATCTATGTCAGTCTGGGGAAACCTTCTCTAAGCAGAGAGAACTCATGCTACATCTTTGTGACGCTTTCATCACAAAGAGGAAATCCCCCTCATTATTATTTTTTGTTTGTTTGTTTTCTTCCAGTATGCAGTGTCTTTGAGGTTAAATACCAGAACTCCGTTGTAGTCAGTAAGAACTGAAGAAGGTGGTCTTCATGATAAACCTATCATTTTTTTCATATATGAGTAATCAAAAGCCAGTGTTCCACATTTATATGCTCATGTAATAATGAATCATAAACTTTTCATTATCAATTACTGGAATGGCAGTCTCTATTAAAAATGGATAAAGAACCAATTAAACAAAATGATGACAACATTTTTACCTTCATTGTTACCTTCCTTGCCATTTAGTGAGACCTACATTGTAAAAATTAGTTGACTGGGAAGCCCAAATGTCTTTATACCAAGGATGAGTTGGCTGCATCAATGCATTACAGTGATACTTAGCCATTAATAAAGAATAATTAAATGTTTCAAATATTTTTTTAAGTTTCTTCAAATGAAAAAGGTAGACATTTGACTAGTTTTTTTAGTTTGTTTGTTTTGCATAAGGTGAAATTGGTCTTATCTGGTATTTAGTGACCACACTAGCACCAATCTTAAGACCTGGGGTTGGCGACACCTTTTCTAAGGGGTTGTTGTTTTATCTCAGGACACCAGGATCTTCTGCCTACGTAGATCACACATGCATGAATGCATTCCCCTACAGACATGTTTGTGTGCAAAGCATTTGCACATCAGACACAGAGGATTACCTGAATAGAAACATGCAAGTAGACACATGACAGAGCACTTCACAAGTCTAAACCCCAAGCCATTACTTAAACATGACAACACGGAGGCAGCAATTATGAACATTTAACACCAGATCTGCCAAAAGTCAAATACTGCTCTCCACAAAGAGAGTAGACAGACTACACATGTCAGTAAAGGGAGATGTTTGTTCAATTCCTTATTAATTACAACAATGTGCTATGAACAAAATATATAAATAGACCATTGGAGCACATGTGGTAATGTCATCACAATAACAGCTTTTATCTAGAGCGCTCATTCATCTTCACATAACAGAGCTAAATTTGAAAAAGGGGTCTGAGGTAGATAGATAGATAGATAGATAGATAGATAGATAGATAGATAGATAGATAGATAGATAGATAGATAGATAGAAATGTGTTTATATAGCCCACATTTACAAATCAGATTTGTCACATAGGGCTTTACATGGTTGCTGATAGCCTCTGTCTTTAGACCCTCAGCCAGGGTAAGGAGAAACCACCAAGAGAAAAAAAAATTAGAAAAGAGAATATAATTATCTCTACCCATTCCTATCTCTACCCAGCCTAAAGCATTGATGTTGCAACTTCCTATCTATACCAGCACACAGTTTTTTTACTGGTCATCATCTAAAGGTCTTGTGTGTCAGTAGGTAAATATTTTTGACCTTTACATAGGATAATATCACATAATAGGTTGAGTCAAGATCAAAGCTGGACTCCATGATACTGCAATATTTACAGAGCACACCCTGGCCAAGGCATGTTGTGCTCTGTGAATGGCAAAGTCTTCAACTAAGTCTGTCTTAGTTGTTTTATTTTTTTTGTTTTTTTTTGTAACATATTGGACCTGAAGCTTAGAGTATGTCCCCAAACAGGGGCAGCTGACTCCAAAGACAGTGAGTGTCAAAGCAGGCAAAGTTACAAGCAAAAACAAAACAACAACACCTGCTACAAATGCCACAAGCCAGTTTGTGGTAACAGTATATAAATACACATTTTGGTGATATTTATTTGTATTTTCATAAGAACATGAATCAATTAATCTTTAATCGGGTAATGTAATCACAATGATCACAGTTTAAAATCTAGTGGACAGAATGACCACTGTTCCAGTAGTTTTGGAATAGGGTTAACTAACGTCATTGATGAGTTGTGTTGGGCCCAATTATTGGCGCATAGGTACAAGTTACTTATCTCAAAAGTAACTTAACAAGTAACTAGGAAAGGTATAGGTAACTACTATTACTATAAATAAGAATAAATACAATTTTTAAAGGCCTGCTACCATCGTCAATATTGTCAACAACTGTGTTTTAGCATGCATGACTTCATGTATGTGGTAACTAGTAAGAGATTAAGGTCTATGTCATAGCAAGCAAAAAATGAGATGACATAAGTAAAGGAAATATTATACGTGAATGGCCAAAAGAACAGACTGAGGGAAAAGTTCTGACATGTCCGCAACTGTCTCACTTCCTCTGACAACAATTCACTCTCTCATTTCTTTTGAGCACACATATGGGAAATAACTCCTATAAAGACACATGGATGCCAAAAATCAGAAGCCTTATCAACATGCCCAAATCTGAGGTCATCAAAGAGCACCACTATAGCCATGGGTTCATGTGCTTTTTTAAATAATCCCATTCCATCTTTGTCTAAGCAGGCCTTCATTAAGATGCTAAAGGCTCAGGCTCAGGGGTACAGCCACATCCTTTGGATTACATCCTCCTGTCATTTATTTATTTCAGCCAGTGAAAAAAATAGATTACTTTGATGTCTGCATGGTTTCCAGGTATGCGTAGGTTTTTTTTACAACTGCCCAAAATCAGATTAGGATCTTAATTAAGTTTTTTATTCATAAGAAAAAATAAAAACAAAAGTTTCAAATTTTGGGGATGGACATTATTGTGTAAACAACAGCAGTTGTTTTTACTGCTGTTAGCAGGCTCCCCCTGAAAAGTAATAATAATAATACATTTTATTTATAAGCGGCTTTTGGGTCACTCAAGGGCCCTTTACAGTAGAAGAAAATTAGAACAGATAAGTTTAAACAGGGCATAGAAATGCATTGAAAATAAATGAAGAACAAAGGCAGCTTGGATGGAGGTTAGAGTAAGTATGCAGTTGGAACATGTACATTTTGTGTTGAGATTTGAAGAAGAGATGGGGAGCAGAGCAACTGAGTGCTCTGGCTCCCATAGACTCGAGGTGGGCAGGAAGGACAGAGAGGTGGATGGAGGAGGAGGATCTGATAGACCGAGTAGGGGTTATAACATTGAGGAGGTCAAATAGTTAGCGGGGGGCAAGATTGTGGATGGCCAAGTAAGTGAACAGGAGAAGTTTGTTATTGATGTGATATTTAGCTGGGAGCCAGTGGAGATGTTGTAGGACAGGGGTGATGTGATGGTGGGAAGGGGTCTTTGTGATGATACCAAAAGTGCCAATTTTGTGCTCTCCAGGAATCAAACCCAGGGCTCCTAAAGTGAAAAGCACTGGGTTGATTGCAAAAAGTCTTAATGACAAACCATATAAATATGAGTGTGGACAATTTCTTGTCCAACATTGGTATAACATCCTACGCCACACCACACCTAGTCCATTGCATTGTCACACATAGGTTAAAGACAAAACAACCATTTTGCCATTCAAATCCCAGCGGTTGACATGTCAAAGAGACCAATGACCTTATACACTCAAACAACACACCAGGAGCTCCCCACAGATGCCTGGGGGTCACACACTATTCTTAGGTCCTGTTTTCCAAACATTTTGTGCACAGCTTACATTTATTAATAGTAGTATTTTATTGACCGCTCTGTTAAAACACATTCAGTGAAATGCTTTAAAATGACAGAACTTAATTTAAATTGTTTATATAAAATGTAATTCCTGATGAATATAAGAATAACACTGAAGGAACTTTTAACAATTTGCCTTGATGCATGCACATGCTGAAGCTCCAGGGTTCCTTGCCCCTATTGGGTAACCTCTGCTCTAAGCCATAACTCTATCCTTTTGTAGTGAGGATAGAGAAAAGCTACAGTTGCTTTACAAATGAATTGTGGATTTCTCTGGATTTGTTGTATGAAGCAGTTGAAAATTCTTCTTCTCCTTTCGGCTTGTCACTTTTCTCCGGGGGTTGCCACAGTGAGTAAACACTTATCATCTCACCCTGTTCTCTGTATCCTTAACTCTAACTCCAACTACCTTCATGTCCTTTCTTACTGGATTCATAAATCTTTTCTTTGGCCTTCCTCTTTGTTTCCTTACCTGGTAACTCCATTTCTAGCATTATTTTACCAATATAACTTGTCCCTTCTCTGAACATGTCCAAACCATCATAATGTAGCTTCTCTAGCTTTTTCTCCAAACCTTGTCTGTGCTGGCCCCCTAATCAACTTATTCCTGACCCCTGCCACCCCCAGCTCTGCCTCCTGTCTTCTGCCTAGAATAAGAATGTATAAAAGAAATGAACATATTTTTGCATTTTAAAGCAGCTGTATAAACCAGAGCATGCTATGAGCTTTATAGACAATTAGAAGTTTTGAAGCACCTTGATGTGTCCTCATAGTGAACTCTTACTGTTTAGGCATGTTATCAGGTAAACTTAAAGCTGCAGCACCTGCACGGAAACACGGATCCACACAAATTAGCTGCAGGGAAAGGATGACAGAGTGGAGAGTGCCAGGTAAAATAGACTTTATTACACAACTGTTTTTACTGTCTGTGATAGGAATGAGCAAACTATTCATAGGAATGACACAAAACATACTTCTAATCCATGAATGTTATACGACTCCTTTGGAAGGCTGATGGAATAATTATCCATTGAATAATTTCATGAACATATCCATATCCTCATCAATCTTACCAAGCTGCCAGTGTAGACATGCAGACCTTAAATTGTTTTTTCTTGGGTTACATGTATAAAGGATGAGCAGGTGGTCTTTGGTGGAATAGGACACATTGCTCATATTCAATATATGGACCATTTACTTGATGACTCACGTGAAGCCAGTATACTAGGGTTATGTTCTGAATAAGTGCTTCATCAAGTAAATGCCACAGCCTGTTTCCATTTGTGAAAAGAAAATACAGACCAAGAAACTAGAATCCCCCACACTCTATATGAAAAGGATACATTTTTTGAAGTTGTTTATTTTGCCACTGTCTTAGAACAAAGGCAAACTTACTAAACCTTTATCCCATACCTAGATTAAAGCCTGCTTTTGTATGAAAAGATTGTCCTAAAATAACTTTTCTATTCTGATATTGTTTTGGGATAGGTATTTGCATCATTGAAGTGGTTTCTACCCCTTCAGCTATATTAGTATAGTATATTAGTATTAGTATATTAGTGAAAAAACCATGCATCACACCACATCCACATCTACTCTGCTTATCTAGGGAATGTTGTCTGTCAATACCAAGCAGTACTAGAACAGGGGAGTCCCTGTCTATTTTCAAAAAGTTCTTGAAGGCACAGCTCTTCAGAGAGTACCTACTGCACTAGCACTTCCACAGAGTATCCTTCAACTTCTGCACTGGTCTCCAATTCTCAACTCCCACCATAGTGAGGAAGGCCAATTGTCCAAACTCATTTCAAGAGTTATTCTTTTAGCTTGATTATAAATCCTGATAATGGCATATGCTAAATGCATTTTTGTGAAACTGTGCAATCCCATTGCATAGTGATAAACAAATACCAATGAAGTAACAAGGTAACCACTAATCAAGGCAAACGTCCATGTCTATTCTTGTCTCTGCACTTTCTTTTGAAATGTCTTGTTTTTTTTAAGTTCAGACCCTCCCTTCCACATCTCCATGAAATATATTGAAAGACTCCTTGCATAGTGCAGTGTGATTGCAGTTTGTGTTGCAATCATTGAAACTACTCAGTAACTGATTAATGGTTATGGTTTCCTGGTTATTTTCCCTAGTGGAAACAGCAAAAATATAATTGATAAGTAAATCCTGAGTCTCTGAATACAAAATGGGAATTATAGGAGCACTGAGAAGATAAAGCCAATGAAATATGTGGACCAGAAGCAGCCCCGATGTTGGAGGTGATGTCTTTGTGAAGAGGGGGATTGTTTAAACGGATACATGACAAGAATTTAATCTAATGATGTCCCCCTCCTCTTCCACTCTTAACCTCCTCTCAAGCTAATGTTAAACCTTTTCACAGCAAACCGATGCCCGTCACAAGCAAACTCAAGCACGACATCACCAAGCCACCACGCAAAGCTGGCAGTTCACTCTTGACACTGCAGTCAGACAACACCAATGAATAATAGTAGTGTATCTATTCTATGACTGTAGTGTTTTTATAAATATAAAGGTAAGGTCAAAAACTCTCAACAGTTGTGAACATTTACAGCCAATTTATTATACAGTACAACACATTTCATTGATCCCAACTACCTTTACTTTTTTTATTTAAACACTATCTGATAATTCAAAACAATAGAAAATTAAGTAAAAATCAGAAAATAGTGAAGTTCCTCAGACGAGAAATGTAACATATTTCAATTCCAAGAAGAAATCCAGTTGCTGACAACTAAACCTTTTTGAATAGAAAATCTATGTCTACTGACCACAAAATTTTGTGGTAAAATGTTGAATAAAAAAGACATTTCACTACACTAACATTTTTACATCTCTACTTACACTCACAATAACTTTAACCAAATCAACCAAAAGATAATACTTTTAGCCAATACACTTAATTCATGTCGATCCACAGGTGTCTAACTTATGGTCCACAGGTCAAAACCAATCCACCAGTAAGTTCCATATGGACTGACTAATAAATGTTAAAAATGAAAAAATAGGAAAACCTTATGTTAGTAATGTTTTTTTTATTTATTCCAAAAACTTCATTATCACTATATTCAAATATTCAATATTCAAACATGATATATTTATACTTATTCACATTAAAACAAAATGGAAAATCATAGACTAATAGATGTCTATAGATAATTTTGTAATAATTTTACTGGTTTAGACTAGTTTACTAAATAGAAATCATGTATGTGTATGTGGCCAAAAAATACATACAAAAAGAGTAGCCTCCTAATACTTTGAAGGGTAATTTTTTATCTTGATCTCCACAAAGGTCCCACAAACACAACACAACAAATTACACATGCATGTGCATTTGCCAATAATACTGCATACATTTTTTGCATAAGTTTTTTTTTAGGTGCACCTTAGTCTAGTCATAGTAAAGAAATGCCTTATATTGTCATTAAGCTTCTGCCTTTATTCTTCAATTTTTCTCTATAGATTGCAAAGAGAAGGCTAAAGCATTTCAGCATTGTAGACTTCACATGTCAATAATAGTAGAACAATCTCAAAATTGCTTCATCTATCTGCTCCTAACCCATCCCTCCTGCCCAATTTTAGGACCAATTGTGGACTACCACTCAAAAGGTTTGCACACAATCTGGTGTAAGTCAATTAGGACAAACTATTTTCAATGGGGTTGGGGTCACAACAGCATTACAGTTCTCCTTGAAGGACTGGTTTTTAACTGTGAGACTGTATGGATTTAACTACTCTATAATGTCTTACGAAATGTTTCTTTAATTGATTATCATTTATATAAGCTATTACCAAAAAAACATTTTGTTTTATTAGGTTAATAAATACTGTAGTGTGGACATATTATTAAATGCATTTTAAGCTGCCACAGACAATACTAATTTACTTGGTGGGCCACATTTGGCCCCTGAGCCTTGAGTTTGCCACATGTGGTCTCGGCTCTGAATTAAAGAACATGAATCACAAAATACCAGGCTTTAGTCCACACGCTGGGACTAGTCTCCAAACATCAGTGCACTTAATGTGCATAAGTTTCAATTTCTTTACTAAATTCTGTCTGTTGAACCATGAAGTAAAATGTAAAAGTAAATGTAAACAAGACCATTTTTTCTTAAATCTCACCCCACTGTCCTTAGGGAGGTGCAGAGTAACTTCGCAGCATCTCTACAGTACATATGCAGATACTTTACCAGCGTCTGTCGTGATGAAATGAAACAGGAAGAAAAAAAACAGCCTTATTCTGCTCCTGCACTTCGAATCATCCATGACCTTCGAGCGCCGGCCGCCCAATGCCTCCTCCTCCTCCACGCAAACTTTTTTTTTTTTTTTATCTGCGATGCAATCTGCAACCGCAAGAAAAGTGGACGCCACGGCCGCAGAGCAACTCTGGTGAGTCCTGTATATAATCAATGATGTTGATGTCTGCTCCTCTCACTCCGTCCCTCTCACCATCACTGTCTCCCTGCCTCCCTCCTTCTGTCCACCCTCTCCCATTTATGCACCTCCTCCCGTCTCTCCTCCCAAATGAGTGGTGCCGCAGGAGCAGACTTCGTTATATTGATCACTGTTTTGATTGCACTTTAATTAAGTCATCAATCACAATTAATTACATCCCTGCAATGGTCCACAACTGCAGTGTAGCCCCTGTCAGGCATATTTATAAAGGATTGTATGTTTAAAGATCATGAGCCACCACACAAGTGCGCACTTACATTACTCTGGTCATCTCTGAAATAAAGAATGAAGTGACAGTAGATGCAAAATTTTGTTTGTTTACAGTGTGTTTTTAATTACTTTAGCAAAGGAGAAAAAAAAGGGTATTAACTACAGCAGTTGTTCTTTGGTTGCTGCAAACCACACTTTTGACTTAATGAGTACCTATAATTACACCAGAATAATAACAGTTTATCAATGCCAAACATAATGGTTTGGCATACGTGTTGAATCATGTTAGCTAAAAATAAACATAGATATTACAAGGTTGCAAGTATCTCTAAGAACATACCCTGTATAAAATAAACCTTTGATGGTTTAACTTTACTAAAAACTGTAGTGAAAGACCATTCTTTCACTAGGATTCCAACTGTCACTAAGAATATATACTTTGAACAGAATGGTGAAGTAAGTGTGCAGGTTACAACAGTTAGGTCTACAGTATATTAAGGCAGTTGCAGCATTAGAAACTGCGGTATGTTCTGTGGTTTTGGCACAAAATGTCATTGAGGTTTCTCCCTTACTGGGATCATTTCTTCTCTTTATGCATTCATTCATTTGACAGGTTAGATTATAGGGCTGCTGCATAATGTCTTAAAACACATAAATATGCATTACCTTCAGCTGGTAGTAATAAATTTATTCTCTGGGGTTAGATAATCGCTAAAGAGAGGCTTACAGATATCAGTACTTTGTAGAAAGTGTGTTTGGTTTCCCCATGACAAAGATCCAGAAAGTGGTCTGTTTTATTCTCTTTGATCCCAATGCCAACATTTCAGATATTTACTGTATATGGTTGAAAGCCAGCAAAATGGTGGAATGGTGAGGTTACAAAGAGCAGAGGTGTTAAGGTGTAGGGGCTTAGATACTTAGGATCAACTGTTCAGAGCAATTATCTGTTCTTGTTTTATTTCTCTGTAAAGTGTCCTTGTGTGACTTAAAAGACCTATAAATAAATTTTATATATACGTATATGTTCCTCTCAAGAGTTTCCTATCAGCACAGTTTGTTTTTATGAATTTTATTCCTCCATATTTTTCATTTTTAATAAAAAAATCAACACAGCATCATCATGCTCTTTTGCTCATTAGTCTGATTGCCTCATTAACCTATCAATGGAGATTTTCAGACAAGCATGTCATGGCCAAAGCTGTAGTCTGTGTGGAAAACTGGACATTAAGTATTTTAGAATCAGTGTCCGGATTAGATAGATAGAAAGATAGATTGAAAAGGTTATTATTAAGATTTGAACATAGGACCAAACAGAAGCGGACCCATACAGAAGGTATGATCTGCACAGGTGAGAAGATGAGGCAATGAGGGAAAAAATTTGGATGGAGTGAGGCTGTAGCTGGGTGACATATGAGAGTTTGGCTGCATGGACAAAAACAAGGACCTGTATCTGATCTCTCAATCAAAGCGGAAAAATCTATTCTTTTTTTTTATAACAGCATCTTTCACCATCACCCCTTGACTGTCCAATTTTCATTTACTTAGTATTACCAAGATAGCTGGGATTGGATTCAGCAAACCAAAAAGGGATTAAATGTTGAATGATGGATAGTTGTCAGAACAAAACAACACTTTAGAATAGTTCATAGGGTACTGACGACTATACAGATGATAACGTTGAGATCGGGAAACACTGACCTTCCATTGTCCTTCTACTCGGTAGTAGTTTAGTTGGACTGATGGAGGGCAACATTCCAGTTACATTTTAGCAGGTAGTTGACTGGACTGAGCTGTGTGTAAGAAGTACTTCTAGAGCTGGTGCTGTTTACCTCTGTCAAACAGTAGGACCAATATGACATCCAGATAATGACTTCTCAGAGTAACAGCCTCCAGTTAAACAATGATTAAATGAGATAAAAATTACCTGGCCAAGGAACTGTCATTTTTTATCCTGACCAATTATTTTCCTACCTTCCTTCAAATATATATATATATATATATATATGTATATATATATTTTATTTCATTAGTCCAAAATGATTGAAATAATTGTAAAGATTACAAAGCTGGAGGGGTTTCCTCCAACATGAAGACAGCAGGATAAGTGTAAACACTGATCCGTTAGAATTAAGTATAATATAAAGTATATATATATATATATATATATATATAAGTATATATATATATATTTTTCTATATATAAAGAATATAAAGTATATTCAATACGTATTTATGGACATCTATTCTCTTTAGTAATATTTAACTATTAATACAATATCGTTACCAACCATATGTTTTATTCATATAAATCCATAAGATTTTTATTTTTTTAAAGATGGTTAAAAAAAAGTTATGTAAAAATACAATAATGCACTGTATCAGTGTTTTCAAAGCAATAGAATAAATTAAAAAAAGTTGTTATAGTCCACACAAAAATTTGCAATTTTTAAGTAGGTGGTCGATAATTACTCTAATTACTCTCTTTTTCAAGATTCAAACCATTTTGCATGACTTACACTTGTGAAAATACAGTGATACCAGCATCAACCTTCTTCTCTAGCGTGCTGCTATTGCAAAGGTAACCGTGTCCCTGTTAATGGCTTCTTTAATTGTTCAATCCTGAGGTTTTTGCTATTACCAGAAAGCTCCTAAAGTTGGATGGAGACCTTCCTTGGTATAATGTCAGACAGTCATGTACAGCAAGTGGTACATATAGGGTGGACATTGCTGTGGATTTTGCTTTTGTAAAAGATATATATATATATATATATTCCCTTATGGTTTGAGTTTATGTTTGAAATTTTCATTTATTTCAATTTTCATATATTATGCCGAATAAATGACAAATTACATTGTTACACTTTCTGTTCTGAAAACAAAATCATCCTTCTATAATTTTACTACAGCTACTGTAATTTTCTGTAATCTGAAGTCTTTAAGAAACCAAAATGAAAATGTGTCTGTTTCTCTCATAATTTTTTCACCTTTATGTATTTATTTTTATTGCTGTGACTCTTTAGAAGAATGAATAAATATTGTTGGCAGGATTTAGCACTTCTTCAGTCTAATTAATGAAAACATTTCCCTCTTCCAGACAGTCGTCATTACTTAGTGTTTAATGAAGCAAAATGATTGCATTTGGACTAAGTAACAAGCTATTTTAAGCTCAACTAGCTATCAGCTAAGTGCAAAAACATGGGTTAACGACTGGTGTTTCAAGATCTTGAAGTTTTTCTGTATTTTTAGCTTAACTTTATTACCAGACATGGTTTGGGCCTAACAACCCACATGGCGCTGCTTGGATAGTTCAACTTTCAACAGTCAGAGGCACAATTGATGTACTGTGTGTATTTTCTTACTGTATTTGTGTGTGTATTTAGTTACTGTATGTCCTGAGTTTCAATATTTTTTATGTCTATCGAAAAAGTCAATCAACATTTAGAGAATGCAGCGACAACTGATCGGCATAAAATAATTTAATCAGGACTTGGAGGTCGGGTAAAATTCATGTAAATGAATGGTGAAGTCTGGAGGATGCTGACCTACACTATAGAATAAGAAAAAAAACAATGAATTGGAACATGACTCTCTTAAGAAATATATAAATAAAGAATTTGGCCACAAAACAACTTTAATGACCTTATGACATTTGGCTCGTGTTAGGAACATGTCGAAACAAGCTTGAGGGAAAATATGCATAAAATTATTTCAAGAAGACTGACTATAGCAAACAAATAACTACAAAAAATCACTGACTCCACCAATGCCTATGATCTATATAATAAACCTCTATTATTTTCTGTCTACCCAGATAGAACCGTGTAGCTGTCACACTCCACTCCATTCCATAGATGCAACAAAAGTGAAATGAACTAAATGAAGCACAATTGCCTTCCATATATATCAAACCATGATGTCATCACTCAAATGTATGGATTAGTGCAATATTATAGATAATGATATGTAAAAATAGTTTATATTGAATAACTTGTATAACCATTGGTTGTATGTAATATAAATAAAAAGTATAATTATTATTATCTGATCATATTATTGCTAAGAGAGGCCATTATTTTTAATTCTAACTCTCGTTTTTGCTCTTGGCAATCCATCTTTTCAGATCAAACTCACAATCTCACCCTGCATACTCGGTCTTACTGACGTTAGCATTGTTTGCACATTATTTGACAAAGAATTTTGATGAAATTCCTACGTAAACATGGGGCAAAAATTTTCTTATGATCTGGAGTGTGGGGGTGCATGTGAGAAAACTCATGTTATAAAGTGTCTCAGTACAGGGTTTTTTTTTTTTAAATGCCTCTTGTCAACAGACCCCCAGGCTTCTGTTTCCCTTCATCCCATTCTTAACCTCAGTTCTTATGAAGTTTGCATTCCACACCTCCCCTGAAGACACCACACAAAAGGGCAGAAATAGCCACTGTGGTTGTTCATTTCTCCAAGTCCCTGTGCCTGCACTGCTGGGAGATGGCAGTGAGGGGATCAAAGAGCTTGGTTCCATTAAAGCAGGGGTATTCAACTAAAATGCCAAGAGGTCCAGTCAGAAAAAAAAATATTCAAATAAAGGTCCAGAACATCATGTCCAACTTGTCAGAGTGTTATGTATACTATAATATTATATAATATAATATATATGTTGTAGTAGTATTAACATCTTCAAATAAAGCTCTTAACTTAAGAGAAATAAGGTGTAGCTTATATAATTTTTCTTTAGCACAGCTTGTCAGAACAATCTCAACCACTTTAACAATACAAATCATAACAAATCAACAATTAACAATTAAACACTTTCAGTTTCTCTGAACCCGCTTCCCTTGTCTCCCTTGACTCTCTCTCTCTCCACGTCTGCGTCTGTGGCAGCTGTTTCTTTCCCTTCTCACCCTGCCTGCCGCTGTTAACTGCCGAAAATGCCGAGAGTTGATTGGCTGAAAAGCACCACGTGGGATAATTTAACCTGTACATGATTGGTCAGTTTATTTCCTGATACCGGCGCTGCTTTTCCTATGTTTACAATGGCGTTGGTCGTAAACACTAAATAGCTGCGCACCTTAAAACTAATTAATCTGCCGTATAAATAGATTTTAGATCCGGATCTGTACAGGATTACCCCTGGGTCCGGACACGGACCGCGGTCCGCCAGTTAGTGACCCCTGCATTAAAGCATCAATACATATTATAACATAAACAACTTTCTAAACAGGTTAAATTGTCAATTTTGCATTGTAATAGAAAGAAGAGTCTGTGAGTAGGGTGTATTTTGCTTTCTGTAGTCTCCCAGATTTTGTTTCATTGAAATTGGGTCAATTTTCCTTGCTTCTACTTGATTAAAAAGAACAATCTTGAAGACTAGGAGATAGCAGCTTTTTGTGTTGGAGGCAGATATTTTCTGGATAGACTAAAATAATGAAGAATTGTGCGATTTACTGATTACTAATTAGTCTCACTTTTTAAAGTAGGTATTACACAATATTTGAAAAACAATAATTATGGAAACTACTTGCAAACTACTTGGGCCTGTGACATGGCAGTTAATAGTCACTGTTGTAAAACATTTTTTTTTCAATAAAATAAAGGCAATTTGATAACAGTGCCATATTCTCTGGAGTATATGTCCCTCTGGAGCCTAAATTGCACAAAAACCAAGAAATGCATAGTAAAAATATAATAATAATTATATATATATATTAATATATATATATATATAAATATATATATATATATATAATTATTATTATATTATATCACTGTGGCAACTCCTGAAAAAAGGGACAGGCCAAAAAGAAAAGAAGAAGGATGCTCTGGAAATTCACACCAGTGCTCTCTAGCACCAACATTCAGTCAAACATTAATTAATCTTCATTCTCTTATCCACTACATAATTGCATAAGCAGTTTCCACAACTGCCACCCAAGTCACAATACAATGAGCTTTCCCGTGGGTGGTGAGCGCACTGAAAGTTATGTGGGCGGGAACAATGGCAGTTGGGGATTACAAGCCTCGCTGACTCAAGTCTGTGTCCATAACTGCTACGGCACCATGGCCACAAAATAAGACATCTGAAGTTGCAAAACAAGTTTAGCACCAGAGTATAAGTTGGACTAAATTGAATCTTTTCCAAAAGTGAGACTGTGTTTTCAAGTCAGTCCATGCATGTAAAAATGCTTGGAAATCAAAAGTACATTTTAGGAATCCTTATAGTAAGTTGTAGCGTAAACTGGCAAATTTCAGTTGATCATTCAAAATGTTTTTGCCATCATCTTATCAAAATCCCATAGTAGGGCAACTGTGTTAACACCAGATGCTGCATTAGGATGTGTCAAACAGCTGTCGTTAGCCACAGTCCTGTGATCTTACTGAATATGTTTTTTTATGCTTTTATGTCTGCACTTTGAGTTGTCAGGGATGGAAAGCACATTATAAATAAAGTATATTATATATTATAAGATTGTATAAAAGCATGATTTACCAAAATAATTAATAAGAGTAATGAATAAAATAGTGCATTCAACTTGCCAACAGCTATTTAGATGCTTACTGTCTGAAATAATAATACTTCTAAATGAGCAGTGGAAATATTATTTAAAAAGGAATTATAAAAACAAACAGGCAGTCATTATTGTCTCTGAAGATTCTCATCTCAATATTTATTCATTCATTAGTCATCATTATTCATTCATTCGTTATTAGTCATTATTGTTATTACTATATAAATTGATCCAGCATATCCAAATTATTATTCATAGTAAAGAGACTTTAAAATCTATAAGTGTCATGGTTTCACAGATTTTGTTACATGGGACTTGTTGCAGGTTTCTAAACACAAAAGCAAACATCTAACATGTTTAGAGCCTAAATTGGCAAAAGAGTCAATATTTATTGTGTTGACCCTTCTTCTTCATTACCTCAACAATTCACTTCCGCATGCTAGGTATCAGATTGTGGACTTGAGTACATCCAGACTTACTGTATATCAGCCAAATTTTACCTTGTCAATGCTCCAAGTTGCTTACAATTTGTGTACTTTTGTTTGTTTGACCTGGCTATGGACCACAGTTGTACTTGGAAGGTGTTTTCATACCAATCTTAGATATGGCAATGGTTTGGGCTTATTTGTGAGTGAACCCACTCTCTAGAATGAGAAGCAACCATAAACATTGATGTCCTCAAGACTGTTGCCACGAAGCAGACTGATTGGAACATTCAACTTTTCTTCTCCTGAGAGCTGCAGTTCCAGATGTTCTAAATAGTGGGGTAAAGGAAGGCTTCATTAGAGAAAACAACGTTTTTCTCGGATTTCAGCTACTTCTTTGTTTTACTTCTTGACACCAGGCCTTTGTTTGTAGTCCCGTATGCCTACTACCATTCCTGAACAACCTCCTCCTGGTAAGGAGATGGACCTGTTGCTTGTGGGACACTCTGGGACATCATGATGCTTCCTTAGCTGCAGATGCAGTATGTTTGGCAACAATTTATTTGCATGTGAGGCCATGTTGATGGAATGCGATGTTTGCTGCATCGCTTTTTTTGTTTGGTCCAGAATAGTCTAAAAAATAAAAAAATGCACAAGTCGTGTCCAAAAAATGTATTTTTTTCAAAATACACATCACAAATGTATTTGGAATATTTAAAAATGAAAATAGATATGTGAATTCACTACATTTGTGAAAGCTAACCTGATGATGTCTTCTCCATCAGTGGGGCCACTGGCCATTACGGTGCCAGATGATCACAGTGAAATACTACCACAACATCCAAGCACAGTACATGGAACCACCCACTGACTCATCAGCTTTAGAGCGAGACCTTTCCCGTTCTGGGTGGTAAACACACACCTGCTCCCCTGCAGAAAAGTCTGTACCAGACAGTGTCATAAGCATGCTTCTGTCACATTCCAATATCTACAAGAGCACACCTAGTCAGTTCATGGACCTCGCATTGCAGCTCCCAGAGTTTGTGGAAATTTTAAGCCCAATAGCCGAAGGATGTTTACTCTAATACGCTCCACGGGAGCCCCTACATGATACTGCTGCAAGGGGGCGTGGGATTGTCAAGAGGGGCCATTTTTGGCCGTACAGTCATCGCACTGTTGCATGTAGGACTCCACATCCTGGTGACATCCCGGCCAGTAGAAGCCTGACCGGAGGCGATTGAGTGTCTTGGCCACCCCAAAAGGGCCTGAACCCGCCGTTCCGTGAAAACGCTGCAGAATCTTGGGGCGCAGTTGTCGGGGTACCAGGGGTACCACCCATCTTAAAACCTTGGTCAGTACTGGGTGCTGCCTCTGTCCAAGCTGTCGCTGTTCTGTGGAACATGGTTCTATTGGGTTACTCCTAGCCGGGGAGATAGCCCTTCACCATTTCTCACAGTCTGCAGTGCAGCAACTACAGTGTGTTCCAAATTATTATGCAAATCATATTCTCCAAAATTGAAAAAAAAGATTTTCCAAAATTATCTACGTATATGAATGGCAGTCATCATGATTTTCCAGGCACAACCATTAGAGTACAATTCAAATGTTTTTGAATTAACCTTCCAATGATACTAGTCATTACTAAAAAAAAATCACAACTGCACCCAAAATGTATGTTCCAAATTATTATGCACAATTGAGTTTCCACACATTTTATTGTCATAACGAACAAAAAGTGGTTATGTTTGAAATTATAAACATTAGCAGGCCATGTCTGACTGAAATGTAACTGAAACCAAGCACAATTTAAATCAAAACAATATCACAAGTGATCTTGACCTTGTTGAAAAGGACCTTCTCAAGTCTTCCATCCATTGAATTTGTGAGAATTGCATCCCAGATGTGTGGTCTGTGTGTTTCTCTGTGTCTTTCCCTTTCCCTGCTGTGTGTGGTGCTGGGTCAATCAGTGTAAGCACAGTCACATGTGTCTTTGTAATTAGTCTCACTTGTGTCACCTGATGCCATTACCATATATACCCCTCTCCCTCACTCAGTCATTGTTGGATCATTGTGTATTAGTATTGTGTATTAGTTCACCACACACCTGACTCTGAACTGAGACTAGGTGGCAGAGCAGTAGTTTAACACACTCCTCTGCGCTTCCCTCTGGTCTGTTACTCACACAAAACCATATAAGCCCTATAGAGATTGTGTCTGTACCGCAGGCGTTCAAAATGATTTGCAGAGGAACTATTCCCAGTAATATCATCAAAATTTGAAGCTCCTCTGTACTAATAATACTATATACTAATAATAACTAATTAATAACCTCTCCCTGTCCACTAAAGCTACCATCGTTAATTAATTAATTTCAGACTACAATATTGATGTGCTGTGCTGCGTGACGGTGAATTTGTTAGTTTAAATAAAACCTCTCCACCCAGTCACAAATATTTTCATGTCCCTTGAGGTTCTGGCCGTGGAGTTGGGGTGGCAGCCATATTTAATCATACTTTATCAATCACCCCTAAACCTGACATAGTTTATAAATGATTTGAAAACCTTGTAATCAGTCTGTCTCACCAGAACGGGAAAACAGTTTTAATTACCATAGTCTACCGTGCTCCTGGCCCATACTCTGAATTTCTATCTGAATTTCCAGAGTTTCTTTCTAAATTAGTCCTTAAACTGAAAAAGTCATTGTTGTTGGGGATTTTAATATTCATGTAGATGTAGCCAACGATAATTGCAGTATTGCTTTTATGTCAGTTATTGAATCCATTGGCTTCTCCCGATGTGTACACGAACCCACACATACCTTAAACCATACCCTAGACCTTGTCCTAAAAATGAAAATAGATATGTGAATTCACTACATTTGTGAAAGCTAACCACCCTAAGTGGTTAGCTGTTCACAGCAACCTAATTATTCATGTCATACTCTCTAAGACATGGGGGAAGACAGCGCATGTGCTGAATAAGCCCGGGTGATGTTGGCTTATTGTTTCTCCCCGAAATCCTTGTATCCTTCGGTATACATCTGAAACCCACAAATTAAAGCAATTGTCACACAAACTAGAGAGGAGATGACACTCATCCAGAGACAGTGACTTATTCCTGATCTGGAAAGATAGCTTTAAAAAGTACTAGAGAAGCTCTGCATACCGCCAGGGCTAGGTACTACACTTCTTTAATAGAAGAAAATAAAAATAATCCTAGGTTCCTGTACAGCACTGTAGCCAGGCTGACTCAGCGGCGTAACTCCTTGGAGCAGAGCATCCCAGCTCATGTCAGCAGGTCTGACTTCATGAGTTTCTTTAATGAGAAAATAGTAACTATTAGGGAAACTTTAAATGGCTAATCTGCATTTTTGATGCCGTGGTGCAGGAGGTAGCTGGTAAACCAGGCATATCCCTAACCACATTTGACCCAATAGACTTACGTCAGCTGACTGCCATGCTAAATGCTCCACATGCATTTTAGACCCTATTCCCACTAGGCTCCTTAAGGAGGTGTTCCCCTTAATTGGCACCTCCTTATTGAATATAATAAATGTGTCTCTTAAAATTGGCTAAGTCCCCCTAAATCTTAAGGTTGCCGTCATTAAACCACTCCTTAAGAAACCCTCCCTGGACTCAGAGGTCCTTAAGGAAGTGTCCATCTTTATTGGCACCTCCTTATTGGATATAATAAATGTATCTCTTAAAAATTGGCTATGTCCCCCTAAATCTCAAGGTTGCCGCCATTAAACCATTCCTTAAGAAACCCTCCCTGGATCCAGAGGCCCTAGCTAATTATAAGCCTATCTCAAATCTGGTTTTTATAAAGCCAAAATCTTAGAGAGGGTTGTTGCTGATTACTTAGCTCTCTGAATACTTAAATTGCAACAATCTATTTGAGACATTCCAGTCAGGCTTTAGAGCTAACCATGGCACTGAGACCACTCTGGTTAGAGCAGTGCTTCTCAAACTTTTTCTGTTGTGCCCCCCCTAACAAAAAGAAAACAATTTGCGCCCCTCCCTCCTCACCGCCCACTCGTCGCCGCAACTATAAATAATAACATTTGTCTATAAAATAGTTATCGGAACACCTCTGCATAATATCGTATCCTTGTTAACATAAAGAAAACACAAAGATATATAGTTCAACTTACAACAATAACTTTATTATTAACATTATTAATTAGTCTGTAAAAGAAAAGATTTTAAGTGCATCAATTTGCCTGAAACTCCGGTCTTTCCTCGCCTCCCACTGTAGTCACGGTGAAGCCAACCGCTACATATGCTAAGTCATATTTGCACATCTTTGCTTTGAGGTGACTTTCTTTTGACTCACTATCTTCATTTCTCTCCACCTTTCTTTTCATCCCTGTTAAAAATGTCTCCATGTCTGCGGGTTTGTTTTATGCACTTCACATCGCCAGCTCGTTCCAAAACAAACCTACACCATAGAATTAATACATGCACAAATACATGCACAATGGGCAATGAGAGCACCACTGCCAACTACTAGAGTGGATGTGCAATTACACTTTCTTGTAGTACGGCGGAAAAGCATGTTCCCCAGGGTCACACGCTTCAACCCCCCGACCCCCACCCAACCACACACACACACACACTTGGGTTAGCACTGGTTAGAGTGCCAACTAACCCAGTTGGCACTGGGTTAGAGTCACTTATGAACTTTTGATGGCTTCAGAACAGTGTTCTGTCTCATTGCTAGTATTGTTAGATCTGAGTGCAGCATTTGATACAGTCGACCACCAGATTCTATTGATAATGCTGGAGAACTTACTTGGAGTCAGTGGCACTGCCTTAAAATTGTTTTGATCATACTTAACTGACTGATATCAGTTTGTTCATATCAATAACACTCAGTCCCCCCACACCAGGGTCACCCTTGGTGTCCCGCAGGGATCAGTTCTTGGTCCAATCTTGTTCATCCTCTATATGCTCCCATAAGGCGATGTCATCAGGAAACATTCAATTGACTTTCACTGTTATGCTGATGACACTAAATTATACTTATCAATTAAGGCTGGTGAACAAGATTAAGACCTGGATGATCCATAATTTTTCGTTGCTAAATTCCAATAAAACTGAGTTACTGGTTTTAGGTCCAGAACATATAAAGGGACTCTATATCTGACATAATAGCATCTGATAATAGTTTAACTCTGGCCTCCAACACCTCTGTTAAAAACCTAGGTGTTATTTTTGACCAGGAGCTTTCTTTTAAATCCCATTAAAAATGTGTCTAAGACTGCCTACTTTCCTCTACGTACCATTAGGAAAGTTAGGCAGATATTTCCCTTTGATGCAGTGTGGTGGAGAATTGTGTATTATGGACGGACAAAGTGTTGGTAGACATTGATGTGCCAGGGTCATTGTAGAAGTGCAGAAAGTTTAGTATCCACCGTATATGAGACAACAGAGATTGGCACCTGTGTAACAGACGCATTCTCAAGACAGATTGAGACACAACATAAGCTTACGCCTAGATAACAGTAACAAGATGTAGCCATGTCAATGTCAAGGTGCAGGAGTACAACATTCTACATTTCAAAGGTCTGATGAATGTCTTGATTGTCTCATAATATGACCGAGGAAACTGTATAAGAAGAGCACGCCTGTATCAGTATTTGGGATTTGTTGGTGAGACTGCTGATGAGTTCGTGTTTGATCTGCTGTGGACAGGAACCTTTGATACAATAAATCCCCTGAGACGGAGAAGTGTGTCCAGGCCTGCTTATTTGAAGACGCTTTCTACAATAGCAGCTGAGAAGCTGGTCCATGCCTTTGTTACTTCTAGGCTTAACTATTGCAACGCTTTATTAGCCGGATGCTTGGCCAGTTCTCTGAGAACTCTGCAGCTTATCCAGAACACTGCAGCTCGTGTTCTGACTATAACTAGGCACAGAGACCATATCTCCCCGGTCTTTGCCTCTCTTCATTGGCTTCCAGTTCACTTTGGAATTCAGTTTAAATTCCTACTGCTTACCCTTAAGGCCCTCCATGGGATGGCATCCTCAATGATACAACCCTATTAACCCTCTAGAACTTTTCGTTTTTTTTAGGAGCAGGTCTTCTTGTGGTTCCACAAATCTCCAAATCTAGCTTTGGAGCCATAGCTTTCTGCTATCAGGCCCCTCTACTTTGGAACCAGCTGCCAGTCCTAGTCCAGGAGGCAGACACAATCTCTACCTTTAAGAAAAGATTAAAAACTTTTCTAATTGACAGTGTCCATAATGGCCTACAGATCCAGCCGTAGACCCTATGCGAGGCCTGTGGCTGGACCTAAGGTTCTAGATATGCTGTTGTAGGCTGAGGATGTAGGGGGTCCTGTGGCACATTGAGTCCTCTATTGCTGTCCTTTATTTCTTGTCCACTTTTTGGGTCTCCTTTACCCCGGGAGGGGACTTCCGTTTTCCACGTGTTCAGAGGAGGACGAATGAGATTTTAAATAATCAGACATACAACTCTTGAAGAATAAAGAAACAATAAATGGTTTATTGAAATATTATAAAGAAAATGGATCTTGCGTCTCTGTCTGTACATCTACAGTAAGAGCATCCCAAGAACCCGGAGTTCTATCTGCTGCTGCTTTTTATACTGCTTCACCTCGTTCTTGTCTATGTGAGCGTGTATGTGTCCTCTCATGTATATGAGTGTGTGTGGTGTATCCTCTCATATCTCGGTGTGTGTGTTCTTCCCAAGTTTAGATGTGTGTGTGTGTATCCTCCCAAATTTAGATATGTGTGTGTGTCTTTAAATTTGTTTCCATGTAAAAGTTATCTGACTGTTAATCACCGCTCATTGCACAGGCTGGTACCGTTCAGGTGCTGAGGCTGGTGTTTTTCCATCTCCTCTTTGATGTTCAGCTTATTCAATAATGAGGGGAAATTCCTTATATCTTGCACATGAAATATTTCTACTCATTGTGGACTGTATTATCCTAACAGTTTTGTAGGTCTGAGACGAGCATCATATACAGTAGAAAACAGAACTCTTTGCAAAAGTCATGAATGTGATTTTAACATTCTTCCTCTTTCCCCCTCCCAATTCTTCAACATCTCCTTATTCCTCTTTTAATCATTGCAGTAGACTTAACACCTGGCCGGGGACTTCACGTCCTCGGAGTCTCTGTCATTCCTATAAACTCCCATTGGGCCGTGACTCAGGACTTCACCCAACTCCCCAAGGACCCTACTCGCTGAGATCTGGACCCAGGTTGTCATGGATTTAAATCAGCGATGCAAGGACTTTATATTGACATTTTTGTTTTAATCTGCCACTGTTTAGTTTGCCCACCTGCCTGTCCTGGGTAAGGATCCCCTCCACTGTCGATCACCCTGAGGTTTCTTCCTTTTTCCCTGTCTGGGTTTTTTGGGAGTCGTTTCTCAGCCAGTGTGAGGCTCTATAAGGGCAGGGGGTTTATTCTCTCTTGAATCAATAATTGTTGTTTCATTTAATGGTTGTTCTGTACAGTGCCTCAAGATGTTGTGATTTGGCACTTTAAATAAATAAAAGTTGAAGTTGAAGATGTATTCTTTGCAGCATGACATGATGCATTGCCATGCATGAAAATGATCTTGTTCCAAAAAGTTTGATTCTTTCTCTGAGCCATGGAAGGGAGTGTTCTTTGAGAAACTCCACATACGTTGTGGGATGTTATTTTCACACCGTCAGGGATGACGATGATCATAATTACTAGCCCAAAACTTCACTCCACTACTCCGTTGTTGGTGCCATAGCCTTGTTTGCATGGTGGCCGTCAACCAACCATCCACTAGGGCTGGGCGGTATACCGTTGGCACTGTTTTACTGGTAATTTTTATTTTTATGATATGAATTTTGCATTTACCCCCATACCGGTGTGTGCGCATATGTCAGGAACACATAACGGCGGAACGTTGCACAGCAGTAGATCGAGCGGGGTAACAGTGTAGCATCAAACAAACCAACTGTGCATGAGAGCGGTAATAGTGGTGGCAGTACAGCGAGTTGAGCGGCTGGGGAGAATGGAGGGAGAAAATGATAACACACTCATTCCAAAAAAGAGCGGTGGAGGTACTTTGGTTTTGAGAAATCTGACGCGGACCAAACATGCATAATCTGCAAATGTTATCGAGCTTCTGTTTTAGCCGCAGGATGCAACACAAGCAATTTGCTTCACCACCTCCGCCACAATCATATCCTGGACCACGAAGATTGCATGAAAGTAAAATCTGCATCTTCTCCCCAGTCTCTGCGTAACGTTGGCACTGCAGCACAAAACACTACACAGACATTCCTGTTAGGCGCGTTTGCTAAAGGGGTCGTCTATGACAAGAAAAGCAAACGGTGAAATGATATTACCAACTCTATCACACTCCTATTGGCCAGAGACATGCACCACAGCCTTTAAATTTACTTTTTATTATTCATTGTGTATTGTTTCTATAGTACAGAATAAGCCTGCTAGCTAAGTTGCACTTATGTTTTTGATATTTGAGTACAGTGCACTGCTCCTGGATTTGAGCAATACTATTACTTATGCAAGTTGCATATTTTTTGTTTACTTTTATTATTTGCTTAAATGTGTGTAGGCCTTCACACCTCAATAAAGTCTGTATGGATGCAACTTGTTTAAGAAGGTGTGGTTGTTTATGAAATATTCACTTTGCAGTCACAGGGGGCACATCTCTCTTACATTGCAGTCATTTTTAAGTGATGTTTTCAAGTTGCGCAATAACGAATTCTGTAATTTTACTGCAACTGTCTGGGTCATTCATTCTCATTCACACTCAATTCTTTGTGAACAGCAACATTTTGTGTGACCATTAAAACCAGGGTTAATAACTATTATTATTTTCTAAACAATTAGGAATTGGGGTTAACACATAAACATCAACATAAAAAACAACACCATCAAATACCGTGATAATTTCTAAAAGTACTGTGATATCAATTTTTGGTCATACCGCCAAGCTCTACCATCCACTGCTCCATCCATCTGGACCATCGAGGGTTGCATTCATCAGAACAGTATGAAGTCAGTCTTCAGGTATTGCCTGGCCCACTGGAGACTATTCTGCTTGTGTGGAGTGGATAGTGGAGGTCAAAACGATGGCTTACGCACCGCTGCACATCCCTGGAGAACTCTGTATCTTGTTTTCTGGGGCACATTTGAGGCACCAGCTGTTTCAAAACCTTGTCTGCTTTAATGGGCCATTTTTGCTGCTGCTCTTTTGATCAGACGTATTTGCCTGTTAGAAAGAGTCCTGGATTTCCCTTTATCACACGTGTGTGCTCTGAATCAGCAACAAGTTTCTTGGTAATTTTGATTGTCCTTGATCCAAACATTCAACTATTTGTTGTTTTTCAGCAGCCGATAGGTCCTTCTTCTTGTCCATCTTGGTTGACAATGGTGGCCTACTGAATAATGTGGAACAACCTTCTTTAGTAGACTCCCCTTTAATTGGTCTCACATGCCAAACTAAGAAGCTCAGAAGTCTTCAATTGGTTTCAGTAATATACAAAGTCATGATACACATTACCATTCGTAAGTTTAAACTGACAAACAAAAAATCTTACCTTACCACTTGAACACTTTTAGCACAATAATTTGGAATACAGTATAGGGAAGCTGCCAGATGTCAATCCTCAACATGCCTGTAGTACGGACAATCAGCTTCCTCACAGGGCTGCCAGGAGAGAGCGTCTGCGTTGGCATGCAATCAACTCACCCAGTGGCTTACTTCAAAGTCATAGTCCTCCAAAATCTCTGGCCCACGAGCCAACTGCCCCTCTGGTTCTTTAAAGTTCATTAGCCAGGTCAGGGAAGCGTGATCAATGCATAGAAGGAATTTTCTCCCATAAAGGTAAGGCTTAAAATGGTAAAGCAACAGCCAGCAGCTCCCTTTGTGTAACACAGTCTTTTCTCTCTTGTTGGTTGAGTCAGCGGCTGTAGCAGGAAATGACATGTTCACCATTGTCCCTGACCTGGGACAAAACAGCTCCAATGCCTACATTGCTTGCATGAGTATTCACAATGAAAGTTGCTCAGGGTCTGGAAGAGCTAGTACTGGTGCCTCTATCAGTGCAGCCTGCAGTCTCTCAAATGCAGTGGGGCAGTTTTCAATCGACCAGAAGGCTTGGCTCTCCTGAGTCAGCCGCTGGAGGGGACTGGCGACGGAGGCAAAGTCCTTCATAAACCGGCAGTAATAGGACCAGACCCAGGAAACTTCATAGCTCAGTGATGTTGGAGGGGACGGGCCAATCTTTTATTGCGGACACCTTGGCGGAGTCTGTGCCTGACATAGAGCAATTCCTTCAGAATAATAAAACTATTCTGATTCTGACTGCATATCATCTAGGTAGACACACCTAGATCAATATCAGCCAAGACCCTTTCCATCAGGCATTCAGACGTTGCAGATGCATTACACAGGCCAAAGGGCATTACCCTGAACTCCCACAACCCCTGGCCTATGGTGAATGCAGTCTTAGGACAGGTGTAAACTGCAAAAAAGGCTCAAGCAGCTCCCGCATTTGATGTGTCTGTTCTCCACCAAGAACATCACAGCTACGTGGGTACAAATCCTCTACAACCTGTTTGGTCTCAGTAGATGGGAGTAACTGTGGTGATGGTGATGGTGATGTCACTGAGTCACTACTATCAGTGGTTACATGGCTGCATTCTTTGATGATGGGGGCGTGTAGAGACAACCCCTGAGTCTCAAGCAGGATGGAGAGCCACAGATTTGGAGCCAATGTGAAGTTTAGATCAGGATACATTCACTGTGGTCTCCCATTTAGTCAGCAGGTCTTGGCTTATAATACATGGGTCTTTAATGGGTGCTAGCCAGAATTGGTGCTTTTACCAGCAACAGTCACTGAAGGCAGTTTTGTTCAGAAGGATCACAGCGAATATCAGTGGGAACGTGGTCCCCTTGTCTACTAGGGCTCTACACGCTGTTCCATCAACACTGCAGTCCAGAAAGAGTCCATTGGCCTGTCCTTGACAGCCAGTTCTGGGATTTAGCTTAGGTATGGGTGATGGTTCATTCTTGTAAGGCAGGACCCTCACTGCTCCTCCTTCATCCTTTTAAACATCAGTCATGGCATTGGTCTCAGTGGCCCTGGTGCTGGGGTGTGCAACATGACCCAGTTCACTGTAACGATAGCCCTTATTTGTCTGCTTTGCTTTCCTCCTGATGCTTTGCTGTGGTTGTCTTGGTGGGAAACTCTGAGCCACACGTGACTCTTCATCCTCTTTACCACTGTGACAGTCTAGCTGACTTTACAGTATGTCTCAGGCATAACTTATACTCAGCTGAACACAGTACATGCTGTACACTTTCAGCTTCTTCCACAGCTGCAAGGGAGCGTGGTGCAAACAGATGAAGGACTTCTGGTTTCAAACCTTGTGTGAATGCATGGAGGGCTAAACAGCTAAACAAATGCTTAGTTGCATCCTCCACTGCTGACCAACTCCAGGGTTATTCTGGTAAGAGGTCTGTGAGAACTTGAAGGGTTTTGCCCTCTCGGACTAGGGCAACGTGGACAGATGTCTCTTCCGCTGATCATGCGATGAACTGAGCAACTAGCTGCACTTGATGTAGCTTGAGGTAACTCTCTTGCTGCGTCTCAACATTATAGTGCGGGAGTTTCGCCATACTTCGTGGGGGCGTGGCATGAATTGGTGGTAAGTCGAGCGGAACAAGTAACTGTAAGAGCGAGCCCCTGGTGCTCTGTACTGCACCGCTGTTCTTGGAGCGCTAGTTCCGTCAAGTTGGCCATCCCCTTCTTGTCCCATTATAGCGGGGTTATGGCTTCCATCTGGCGCTGCCGCAGTAGCCACTGGCTTCCGGAGCCAGCATTTTTCCATGGCATTGATGTGTGCGATAACCTCCTCTGGTGAGGGGAGTGATCTAGAGTTGTATAACTACTAGAGTTCCCTCAGACAACAACCAGAAACTGATGAAGTTCCTCAGTTGAGGAATGAAACGTCTTTCAACTCCAAGAAGAAGCCCAGTTGCTTACAACTAAATCTTTTTTGGAGACCAGGCTGAAATAAACTAGACCTAGACTGAAAACTCTAAATATATTTACATATATAAGGTATGAGTTCACCCTGGACACGTGATACTCTTCATTCGCGTCTTCTCCTTGGTAGGTGCAGATTGGCAAGCTGATCTCTCCCCCTCTGGTCCCGGCTCCTACTAATGTAGAGCATAGCATTGTCAAGAGAATTACTCTCTGTCGCCTAACTATGTCGCCACTCCTGTCTGCTGCAGCTGATCGCTAACCTGCACCTCGCCTCCACATACCTCCACCGCACGTCTGAGTCCGGCCGAGCGAACTCCTCCTCTTCCCTCCTTTCCCCTTTTGAATGGACAAGATAGGAAGTCGACTACAGCTTTCCTTGTTCCTGACCTGTGGACCAATTTCAAGTTAAATGCCAGGTACCATATAATAACTCTCGGGTTGCTGTCCTTCTTGGACTACCCTAGCCTAGCCTGGGTAGTAGCGCAGGGCTCTGACCGCCCAGCGGATCGCTAGACACTCCTTCTCCGCGATGTTGTACCTTCCTTCCCAGTCGGAGAGCTTTTGACTGATGTACAGCACCAGCCAGTCGGTGCGCCGCGATAAGGGAATCTGCCAGCATCTCTTGGTCAAGTCCAGTGTCATAAAAAATTGAGCAGTACCAAGCCGATCCAAGAGTTCGTCGACCCGGTGCATTGGATATGCATCAAAATGTGACACCTCGTTCACCATGCAATAATATTTAGGTTGGCCTAGTGGTTAAGGGAGCGGACTTGGGTCCGCAAGGCCCGCGGTTTGAATCCCCCTAACGGCAAATTACTGCTAAGGTGCCCTGAGCAGGCTATCGTCCCCACTCACTGCTGCCCGGGTGCTCATCAGCTGCCCACTGCTCACTTTGATGATGGGTTAAATACAGAGGCTAAATGTCGTTGTGCACTGTGGTGTGAATCACAATGTCACAATAACAAAAAAGGAATTTACATCTTTACATTTACATCTTAATCTACACAGAACCGAACAGACCCATTTTTCTTACCCACGAGAACGATCGGGCTGCTCCAAGCGCTGTGTGATTCCTCTATTACTCCCATCTCCAGCATCTGTTTCAACTCCCTATGTACTATCTGACGCTTGTGCATGGGAAAACGGTACGGCCAAGAACGCACCGTCACTCCAGGAGGTGTGTCTAGAGAATGATGAATGAGAGTGGTGTGACCTGGGAGGAGAGAGAACACATCTGAAAAACGCTTCTGGAGCTTTTCCACGTTGCCCTCTGGGACAACAGGAGGGAGTTGTCACAAGGAAGAGAGCTCGGACCAGCACCCACCACTGGACCCAGCTCATCCTCCTCCCTCACAGTGGACACCAGGGCTGCCGTTTCGGGCTCCATCCACACCTTTAGTAAATTCACATAATAATTGGGTGCCACCCTAGACCAGACCTAGTATATAGTGTAATGGATTTAGTGGTAAGTTGATTTTCAGGATGTTTTTATTGTTTGTATTCCTTGCCAAAAAGAGGTCAACAGCGGGCAATCCCAGAAAATGTGGATGTGATTTTCCAATGTGTTTACAATTCCTTCAACATAAGTTGGTACTGTTTTTGTTAATTCTTGATGTAATGCAAGGGGTGTGGAAGTATCTCATGTTTAATTTTCAATTGAATTCTTTCACCCTGGGCTATGCGTGTTTTTGTGACTGTCTTTGCACATTACCTCCCACTCCTCAGTAACAACATTCATTTCCAATTCCCACTTTTCCTTTATGTACAAAAAATTATCTGAGAAGTGTGATTGTAAGTATATATACATGGTGGATATTTTCTTGCTCTTACTATTCTCCTCTATACATTTTATCAGGAGTCCTTCTAAAGGCAGTGGTTGTCGCTTCAATTCTTTGTGTGACAAGATATAACTCCTCAGCTGTAAATATCCATAGAAGTCCCTGGTACACTGGTTTAAATTTATCCCTTAATTGTGTGAATGTCTTGAGTGCATCTCTCTCAAACATCTGATTAATAGTTATTAGTCCCTTCTTAGCCCAGACCTGGAATCCAGAATCTATCTTATTTGGTGAAAAATCACTGATTTTGGTTATTCTCATGGCACGTGATGTTGTTAACGGGGCCCCTTTTTTTTCCCTCACCAAAGACCAGACCCTGTAGGTACAGGTAATCCATTAATTTTTAAATCTCTCCATTACTTTGTTTCCAGAAATGGCATTGTCTCCAGAGGTATAAGTGGGCATGCACAACGCTCCAAACTAATCCAGTGTGTATTTTCATTATGCATGGCGAGCAGCTTTGATGTTGATGATGAGATTAAAACCAAAACTTTAACCCCAGGCAAAAAGTGACCCAGCTTAGTGCCCCTGTACAGACGATGCTGAAGTTCCTGGGCCCAAAGCAAATTCACCCGTGACTCCTGATCCAATGCGTAAAGCTTTGCTCTCAAGTCCAGAATGTATTAAATCTCATTCTTTCTGGCACTTGTTCCTTCCTCCCAGCTTTCCTTAAACAAGTCCAATAGGCTCCTCGGCTTTCTGCCAAATAATAATTCAAAGGGAGACAATCCCTAAAAGACTGGGGGACCTCCTGAACTGCAAACAACAGGGGGTCTAGCCACATGTTCCAATTTGGATTATTTGGAATGAACTTCCGTATCATAAACTAGAAGTTTTATTCAACCGCTCCACCAGCCCGTCAGTCTGAGTGTGGTAGACGCTGGTCTGAATAGATTTTATGTCCAATAATCTGTACAATTCTATCAGGGTCCATGACATAATTTTTTTTATTTAAATGTTTATTTAACAGGGACAGTACAGTTACATTGTTACCAGAGGTCACCGATGTCATTGTACATGGGGCTTTTAGCCATTGGCTAGTTTGCAGCCCTCATCCCTGGTTGGGCATTTAAGAAGGTTAAAAATAGGAGAGATAAAAAGAGAAAGAGGAAATTTACATTTACAATGTTTGAACCCCCTGTGCAGTTTAGTGTTTACAGTGTTGATCTTCTTTTAACCAGGTTTTTAGTTTTGTGGAGAATAGTGTGATGTTTTTTTGCGATTGGAGAGCGTTCCAGTGATGAACAGCTTTTACAGCAAAAGCTGACTGTCCCAGAGTTGTCCGACATCTCTTAACTCTGCAGTTTCCATTTACTCCAGCCCTTGTCTTGACTCCCTTGCTAATGTACTTTTGAATGCTGTTACACATGACATATGTTATACTGTCTGACTCAATACCTATATTTTTCTCAGTATAGCCTAGTTATTAGCATCTTGATACTGAATTACATCTCAGTAATAGCTCAGGATCTACCAGCACTCCTTTGGAGATTTAATAGTAGATCCCTATCTACCTATTGGGCACCCCTGTTCTAGAATGTTGCTATAATTGTGAAGAGGTTGTTAGATGTGAGCTTGCTCTTGCTCTGCCTGTGCGTGGTAGCAATGGCTGATCTGCCCATTGCTGTGACCTGCTGTCAGGCACTTACTCCTCTGAAGTAAGATATACAATTGTCACATTCAAAATTATCATTTTATTGACTCATCTAACAACATGCAACTAGTAATGCTGTTTATCCCTCCAGCAGTTCTTGTTTGTGTTTAGTCCAGAATGGCAAGTGGACTAAATATTGACTTATTTTTTTGTCCAGTTTTTCAAAGCCACGCACTATTCCATTATCAGTAATCTACAACAGTAATCTCCAGTTTTATAAAAGTTAAAATAAGTTAATTAAAATTGCAATTTGGCCTACAAGTAGAATTCCTGAGATCCACTACTGCTTATGTTACCCACTAAACTTAACCGAAAACAACAGCCAAAATTATATTTATATCAACAATGAAATATGGTCAGTAGTCAGCCCGGACATGGTCCAAAGTGTAACATTTCAAAAAAAAATCCTTCACAAATTCAGATTCAGAAAACTTTATTTAACCCTGTGGGCCAATTGGGAGTGGGTGCACAGAGTGGCTTTTACAGTGCGAGAGGGGAGGGAGTTAAGAAAGAAAAAAATAAACAACAATGTATGGTTGAAGTCATGATGTCATGAGCAGAGAATATTTACATTAATTGCACATGTGTTAAATATTAGAAAATATTTTCAAATGTTATAAAAAACTGTGATAATTGCAAGTCAAAAACATATCAAGAAAAAATATCAAAAACATAGATGGACTGTACACCGGATGCATTAATAAGTTCAAGTCAATCAATAAATCAAATTTTATTTACATAGCCCACATTTACAATTCAAATTTGTCACATAGGGCTTTACAGGGTTGGTAACATCCTCTGTCCTTAGACCCTCAGGACAAGTTGGCAGAGATTATACGTATTACCGCACATCTATCAATTAACATGGATTGTGGGCTATATAACAGGTCTATACAGGTTGCACTAATATGTTGGAGAGTAATGCATTATTGCACATAATTCTGACATTGACTGCTTAGGTCATGTGTGTCAGTGTGTGTGTGGTGGTGTTTGGGTGCAAGTGTTGAGTTTAGAAGGAGAACAGCCTGGGGGCCAAAGGTGGATCTCCTCCTCACTGTTCTGCAGGCTGGGCACCACAACCTGCAACCAGAAGGCACCCATTCAAATTCTAGGAAGAGGGCATGTGCGGGATTATCCATAATCTGGGTAGCCAAACCAGAACCTGCTGCTCATACACTGCAGTCAGGGGGCAAGTGGGAAGTCTTGGAGCACACCCTGACAATGCTATGTAGGTGTTTTTTTTTCCTACAGGTTTAAGAAGTGGAACCAGCAGGCCAGTGAGAAGGACAGGACAGACTCTGTAAATGTGAAAATAGAAGGTCAGGGGGATATTGCTGCTGACAGAAAAGGAGTTCAGTTTCCTTAGCAGATACATCTTCTGGTGGCACATTTTTACGATCGCCCCGTGTTGGAGGAGAACCTCAGGTTATTGTCCAGAATGGTCCCCACGTCCTTGTACTCTGACACAATTTCCACCGGTGTCCCCTGGATGAGGGTGAAGGTGGGCAAAGAAAAAGCCAGCTCTCTCTATGTTCTGGAGTAAGTAACCAATATGTCCTTGCTCACGTTAAGTTCCAGCCGGGAGGTGTTGCACCACTCAACGAATTGCTGCAGAGCAGGTCCGTGGTGTTGATTAGAAGCAGAGAGCAGAGACACAAGAACAGTGTCATCAACGAATTTCACCAGGTGGCAGTTGGGGTGAGAGTTCCTGCAGTCCTCCGTGTAGAGCAGGGGTATTCAACTAAAACGCCAAAAGGTCCAGTCAGAAAAAAAATTATTCAAATAAAGGTCCGGAACATCATGTCCAACTTGCCAGAGTGTTATATGTTGTAGTAGTATTAACATCTTCAAATAAAGCTCTTTGTGAATAATAAGGTGTAGCAACAGCTTATATAATATTTCTTTAACACACCTTGTCAGAACAATCTCAACCACTTTAACAATACAAATCATAACAAACCAACAATTAACAATTGAACACTTTCAGTTTCTCTGAACCCGCTTCCCTTGTCTCCCTTGACTCACTCTCTCTCTCCACGTCTCCGTCTGTTTCTCTCCCTCTCACTCTGCCTGTTGCTGTTAACTGCCAAGAATGCCGAGAGTTGATTGGCTGAAAAGCACCACGTGGGATAATTTAACCTGTACACGATTGGTCAGTTTATTTTCTGATACCGGCGCAGCTTTTCCTATGTTTGCAAGGGCATTGGTCGTAAACATTGAAAAAGCTGTGCACCTTAAAACTATCCCCTTGAATTCATCTGCTGTATAAATAGATTAAAGATCCAGGTTCGTACAGGATTACCCCTGGGTCTGGACGCGGACCCCGGTCCACCAGTTAGTGACCTCTGGTGTAGAGGATGAAGAGCCGTGGTGAGAGCACACAGCCCTGTGGGGAGCCTGTGGAGGTGGTGAGGAGGTCAGACAGGTTGATGTTGATCCAGACTCTCTCTGTTCTATGGGTGAGGAAGTCCAGGATCCAGAGGATGAGGTGGTTGTCCAGGGAGAAGTGCTGCTGGAGCCTCTCTGCCAGGATGTGTGGCTGCAGGGTGTTGAAGGCAGAGGAGAAGTCTGCAAACAGAAACCGGGCCAGGGTGTTGGGGAGCTCCAGGTGCTTGTGGATTGTGTCGATGAAGGCTTGGCGTCATTAACACCTCTGCCTCTCTGGTAAACAGATTGGGGGTCCAGGCGTGAGGGGGTCCAGACGTGAGCTGGTCAGGGTGGGAATGTGTTGTTTGACAATCCATTCCATGTCCTTCATCACGTGAGAGGTGAGAGCAACAGGGTGGAGGTCATTCAGATACTTGGGGTTGCTGCTCTTGGGGATGGGGATTATGGTGGAGTGCTTCCACAGTTTAGGTACAGTGGGGGCAGTCATAATGACGCTGATGTTGACGACTCCTGGCGCACTGTTAATCTTGGTCCTCTTGAGGGCTCTTACCACATCCTTGGTGTGAAAGGTGATAGGATGGTTATCTGGCTGGAGATAAGACTTGATGTTGGCAAGCTGGGTGGAGTTGTCTGTCTCAAACCTGGTGTAGAAGGAATTGAGGACATGGGCGAGAGGGCCTGGACTGTGCCTGGGGATAAGGATGGGAGCAGTGCTGGTGTTCACAGCTGCCATTGTTTTCAAGCACTGCCAGGCTGCATGGAGGTTACCCTGGGTGAATTTTTTTGTATTTCAGTTTGGCGATCTTGATGGCTCTCTTGACCACCTTATGTATCTCCTTTTTTTAACCTCAGTCCCTGAGAAGAAGATGCACTTTTTCCTGTTAATAACCTTTTGTTGTTGATTGTTGGGAAGAAGGTGACCGTCTTGGAGGGAATGATGTTCTCTTCACAGAAGGAAATTCGTCAGAGGGCGAGAGGAGGTTGCTCCAGTCAGTGGACTCGACGCTCTCTTGGAAGGCCATGATGCCCTCCTGCATCCACTGCATGATGCTGTTGACACACTTTGTCTCCTACCTGGTATTTGCATTTCTAGCATTCATCTACCAAAACAACCAGTGTCCCTTCTCTGAACATGTCCAAACCTTCTTAATCTAGCTCACTAACTGGTGGACCACGGTCCGTGTCCGGACCCAGGGGTAATCCTGTACGGACCCGGATCTATAATCTATTTATACGGCAGATGAGTTTAACGGGATAGTTTTAAGGTGCGCAGCTTTTTCAGTGTTTAAGACCAACGCCATTGTAAACACAGGAAAAGCTGCGCCGGTATCAGAAAATAAACTGACCAATCGTGTACAGGTTAAATTATCCCACATGGTGCTTTTCAGCCAATCAACTCTCGGCATTCTCTGCAGTGAACAGCGGCAGGCAGAGTGAGAGGGAGAGAAACAGCCGCCACAGACGGAGACATGGAGAGAGAGTGAGTCAAGGGAGACCGAAGCGGGTTCAGAGAAACTGAAAGTGTTTAAATGTTAATTGTTGATTTGTTATGATTTGTATTGTTAAAGTGGTTGAGATTGTTCTGACAAGGGGTGCTAAAGAAAAATTATATAAGCTATTGCTACACCTTATTTTTTTTAAGTTAATAGCTTTATTTGAAGATGTTAATACTACTACAACATACAATACAAAACTCTAGCAAGTTGGACATGATGTTCCGGACCTTTATTTGATTTTTTTTTCTGACTGGTCCTCTTGCCGTTTTAGTTGAATACCCCGATCTAGCTTCTCCAGCTTTCTCCAAAGCTTCTTGCCTGTGTTTAACTTCTAATCACTTTATTACTGATCCTATCCATCCCTGTCACCCCCAAAAAGAATCTCAGCATCTTTACCTCTGTCCCCTCAGTTTTGTCTCCTGCCTATTACTAGTGTCTCTAATCCATGCATCATGGCTGATCGCACAGCCGTAAACCCTTCCCTTTACAAACCCATAATGTTGTTTGGAAATTGCTACCTCTTTTCTTGATCTAGTCTAAGCTACTCTTTACCAAATCTTCATCTTATGGCTCATCAATTTTGTCCATCTATAACTGTTACAACTCTGCACATCCCCTTCCTTCTAAATTGGCTACAGAACACTTCTCCAATCATCAGGGATCTTGCCACTCTCTAAGATTCTGTTAAACAACCTTGTCGGAAACTCTACTGCTACCTCCACTAAGCACTAACATACCTCCACTGGTATGTTATCGGGACCAACTGCCACCGATATTCTAAATCCGATGCTGCAAAGCCACGGTCTTAGCAAATACGCTGGACTTCCTCATGGGGTACTGAGTCAGTACTACTTATACTTTGACCAGCTCCTGATTAATTATGTTATTTAAAGAGACAACATCAATGAGCAATAATACAATGAATATTTGTGGTCTGGAGTTTTTTTGTGGATAGAAAACTGTAATTCTTAATGAATGCAAGACTCAGAGTTAAATACAATAAAGAACAGGCAAGAAACCAAAAGAGTAAATACGGTAAAGAACAGAGAAGAGCAAAAAAAATCTGACAAACTTCACGGAGTTCGTTGTACAGGAGAATCAGCCGTTGTTTCCCATTGAAGGCACTGTTTTTACTAAATGTGTGAAGTTTCTTTAGCCATGCTATGTCATGACTAATTGTACGTTGACATTGTACATTGACATTTGCCAGTTCGGTGCAGTCCTTATCAACAAAAAGTTTACATTGTGAAGATGCTGAAATATTTTTTCTATCATTAAAGAGGGCTTTTTACTCTTATACTGCAGCTTTTTCTATCTGTGCCCATTTATAGTGTCTATTGTTGTGAGGGCTGAATGAGCCAGGTTTATAATATTAATCAATGTTTTAGAAAGTTATTCTCTCTATATTTCTTGTTTACATTAAATGTTGCACAAAGAATCATAGGACTATTTCAGACAAAATGGTAAAATATAAATGTTTCATTATTTTAACTTATATTTAAGTAGTGTGTTTATGTTGTACACAGTTATTTATAGAATCCCTTTAGTCTGGTATCACACAAGTTCAGGGGAAATTAGCTGCCTATAAGTGTTTGGGCACTATCTGTTAATATCGGTATCAGTAAATGTTATATTGGATATCCCTACTTATATTAGTACCTAGCTCCTAATTCATACAATCCCTTTCATTGTCCTCATTTAACAACTCTAAGTACAAAGTATTGTCCTGATAATCTTTACAATTCTTTCTTTCCGTTCCTTTGTGTCTAACCTCTCACAAAACACCTCATATGCCTTTTGTTTGGCCCAAGCTACTTCCTGCTGCACTTCCCTTCCCTCTCTCTGTACTACAGTCTATTCTCCCCTGTTCTGTCACTATCCCATCTCTTCTTTGACAATCTCTTTCTCTGAACACACTCCTGAACCTCATCATTCCACCACCAGGTCTTACTGTCTTCTTTTCTCCGTCCAGAGGACATACCTTGTACTTTCCTACCTGTTTCCCTAATCACTCTGGCTGTGATATCCCGATCATCTGGAAATTTCCCACCACAGCCCAGAACTGTCCTCGCTTCCTTTGCAAAGTCTTCAAAACATTCCTCTTTCCTTGACTTTCACCACTTGATCTTCTGTTCTGTATTCACCCTTTTCCTTCTTCTCACCTCCAGTGTAAACTTGCACACCACCATCCTATGCTGTTTGGCTACACTTTCACCTGCCACTACTTTACAGTTTCTAATCTCGCTTAGATTACCTCTTCTGTAAATAGAAATTTGAATATCTTTCCACTAGGTGACAGCAGAAGATTATAAAAACTATAAAATGCTGTTGAACAAGATTGTGTGCTGTGGTCTTACATGTGATTTTTAACCAGCCTGCTCAGTGTGCACTCTAGTGTGCAGTGAGAGATCACCAGGTGTGCTGTGGGAAATTATCTATCCCCTAATAAACCATTGTTGGGTGTCTGCACTGTAATAAAGTGTAGCAGATAATAGTACTCTTCTATTCTAGTGGGTGGCAGCAGACGCCATGAGTGGCTATGAAAACAATACCGCTGTTGTTATGCAAAGGGCCCTCTACAAAATTCGGACCCAGGTGAACGCCCTAGTATGAGTGGTCGACAAAAGAAAAAACAACTCCCCAAAAGAAAAACCAACTCCACAGATATTACATAAATGGTACTATATTGGTTGGCTGATATCATCGAACATCCTTGTTTGTAAACAGTGAGCTGTTGTATTGTAATTTTGAGATTACGGTTGGTTCACAAAATATAGAAGTAAAATAGAAAAAAAAACATTGGTAATACTGTAGTAGTTATACTAGTATTTATAACTTTAATTATTAATTAATTATTTATTATAATTATATATTATACTCAAAATAGTAATAATAATGATAGTATTTGCCTCTATTTTTGCTAGTCGTAACTTTGTATTTTATTTAATTCCTGAATAAACTTGAATAATTATCAATATACTACTAGACAACACTTTTGGGTATGCATAAGCATATGTCAAGTCATACACATATAATTTTCAGTGGTTTTAACATTGGTATGCCCAAATTGAAACGAATGTGTAATCCAAGCTCCTTTAACTAACCGTGGATGATTCTTGGGCAGTGGTGGCCAAGCAGTTAAAAGACTTGACTACAGTCTGGAGGGTTCAGGGTTCGAATTCACTAGTTGTCAAGTAATCACTAAGATGCACTGACTGAACTGAGCATGGCATCATCCTCACACACTGCTCATCCTCTGTTCACTTTGGTGATGGATTAAATGCAGAGATTACATTTTGGTGTATGCAGTGGTGTGAATAACAATGACAAGTAGTTTGCTCACCTTTCTTTCCTTTCTGGTTTAAGCCCAAACACGACATGCTTAACTTTAGGATTCAAGGAAGCTTTTTTGTCATTGCAACACATGTTAGACATGATTAATGAAATTATATACCCAATGATCAAGGTGAGAGGGAGAAGAGAAAGAGAAGGCAAGGACATTACAAAGATGAAGCCAGCAGAGAAAATTTGCAGCATGAGATTAATGCGTGAGGGTGAGTGTCATGACCCGGCTCTGAGAGTCATGGCAAAAAAGGGAGGTCACACCATGGACGTTTGTTCAAACAATATTTATTGAAATAAATTAAATCAAAGTAAACATTCATAAAGTATTTAATGTTATGGAATGTGTATAAGCAGTGGTAGCAGTGCTGAGGGTGTGCATGAGTGGCAAGTGTAGGAGTGCATGTGTTGATAGTGTGAAACAAAAGCAGAGGACAACCAAAGAAATATCAAACTGAACCAGACCAAACTGAACGGAACCAGACCAAACCAAACTAAGTCAAACCAAACCAAACCAAACCTGACTAGGATCAGAAGAGCCCCAGAATAGGTCACCACCAGAGAGAGATTAGAGAGACCAACAGAGTACCAGCCTGCAGTGGTATAAATATCCCCTGAAAAGAGGAGGAGAATGAAACAGGACCACGCCCAGGAGAGGAGGAGGAAGGAACACACTCAGGATGCCACACAGGGCATCACACCTCCCCCCTTAAGACGGGGCCCGAAAGGGATCCCGCAACATCATCCCTTAATAATAACAATCAGAAAAATAGGGTTTTAACAAGTTCACATGACACAACTGAGATGACTCCCTATGATTTGGGATTGATCAGGTAGTTTAGTTCAGAAACCTTTTTTATAACGGTGTATGGGCCAGTAAATTTAGCTTGAAAAGGAGAGACCTGTACCGGCAAGAGAGCTAACACCTGGTCCCCAGGGCTAAACTGGCCATATTCAGCCTGAAGATCATACTGCCATTTCTGATTATCCTGAGCTCTCTCCAAATTCTTCCTATCTACCTCCAATGCCATGTACAGACACCGTCGAAACCCATTAACATAGTCTACCAAATTAGTTGGTTTGCTCACTCTCAACCAACCTATCATGTAACAGGGCTAGAGGGCAACGCGCTGAAGGACCAAACACCAAATCATTGGGGCTAAATCCAGTGCTAGCCTGGACAACCTCTCTAGCAGACAACATGAGCCAGGGCAACCACTCCTCCCAGTCCCTGCCCAGTTCCATACTAAAAGAAAATGATAGGCTGATGCACAATTATGTTTCACTCCCAATTGGTGCAAAATCTGCTTGAATACGTGTGAAGTGAAGTTGGAACCCTGATCAGGCTGAATCACAAGTGGAGCACCAAATGTGGAAATAAACAGAGTCAGAGCCTAGGTTGGATTTACCCACCAGCTGGCATAAGTGACAAGACTTAATATACCTGGAGACATCACGTTTCAATCGTGGCCAAAAGAAATATCGCAGGACATGGTCATGTATCTTTTTAATACCTAAATGTCCACAATGATCATGAGCAGCCTTCAACACTACATCACGGACATCACGTGGCATAACCACCTGAAAAACTGCTTCTCCCTCAAAATTACCATCACAGTGCACCCATTTGCGCACCAACAGACCTTCTTGCACAAAGTAACCATGAGATAAATCCTTGATTTTGTCAATTGAATGAGCCTCAGCTCACAACAGAGACAAGGAGGAATCAGCTTTTTGACTTGCCACCCAGTCTTTTCTTGAAACACTAGAGGGACGATGAGGCAGTACAACATGACCATCAACCACATCGCTCCGGAATGCTCAAGAGACCTTTTCATATGGGCCCGAGTCACAAAACAAGCTGGAAAAACTCTTGGCATGGGTTCACTTTCTACCACTGGCTTGGAAACAACCACAGGAGGAGGCGGAACCTCCGCCCATACACGACTCCCAGCCAGGTCACCCTGGACCAGCCCACAATCGATCTCTATAATATGTCATGGCACAGTGATCAAGCCCAACTCCATTCCCTTCATAAGGATGGAATCACAAGTTCCAGATTTTGATGAGAAAGGCAACACTGTATCCATGATTTGTACTTGTGTCACGCAACACCTTAATTAGAACACGTGCATCACTGCCGGCCAATGCTACGACTGCATCAGTAATAAATGGCTCAAAACCAGCATTCTCCCCTGAAACACAGACAGGTATCTTCCCTGACCCACCAGTAGGATTAACACAATCAATATTTTCAGGCACAGCACAAAGCATAGTTGGACCATACACTGCTGCATGGTGTCTCTCATTTGACTGCAACAGAGGACATTCAGCTTTCCAGTGCCCCTCACCATGACAATATTTACACTCACTGGAACCCTGTTGCCGCCCTGGGGATACAGGTTTACGGGGAAAACCAGGCCTCACAACCGTAGGACTGCCATGTAAGGGTACAAGCCAACCTTATGTGTGAGCACAAAATCATCGGCTAACTCGGCTGCTTTCACTATATTGATGGGCTTCTGTGCGGTCACATATGTAGCAAGACGCTCAGGGATAGAATTTTTAAACTGCTCTACAATAATCAAATTGGAGAGCTCATCAAAAGAGTTAATTTTACTGGCTATACACCAGTGTTGAAAATGAATAGCCAGTTCACAAACAAACTCCACGTGTGTCTGCTTATCACTTTTGCTCCAGCTTCGAAACCTCTGGTGATAAGCTTCTGTGACCAACTCATATGCCTTCAACAGTGTCATAATCAGGGTCCTTGCCACAAACGGCTGAGTATGCCTCCTGGGCTCTCCCAGTGAGCACACTCTGAAGCATAAGCACCCTATCTGAATCTGGCCACTTCTTCGCATCAGCAACACGCTCAAACAATGTGAAGAAAATGTCCGGGTCACGTTCATTAAATTTTGGAAGCAATTGTAGGTTAGCAGCAACCTCACCACCACTTAACCCAGACACCCCAGAATTCAGACCAAATCCAGCCGGAGCAAGCTTCTGCTCCTGGATTAACTGCAACCTTGATCTCTCTAACTCCAACTTCATTCTCTCTGTCTCCTGCCGCAGCCGTTCTAACTCAAGCTCCTGTACAACAATAAAATGGCAACTCACCTGCAGCTGCAGATGTGCCCCCGAGACAACTGCTCTTTTCCACATTCTCACCACACTAAACAAAAAAAAATAAAAAACGAACACAACCCCTAGGGGGGAGTGCCCCTACAACCTACTGGAGGGATTCCCTTCGGAGGGTGCATAAAACAGTGACACTTAGTTCCTGAATGACACAGCTAGCAAAAACAAAATGGCTTCTAAAGCACATGGTGATCCTCCCAGCATAGATCCACAAGCAGCAACAAACTTCAAGAACCTTTAAATGGAATCCTAGTTTGTCATCCACTCAAAGGACCGGACAAGCCCCCATTTGTCATGACCCTGCTCTGAGAGTCATGGCAAAAAAGGGAGGTCACACCATGGACGTTTGTTCAAACAATATTTATTAAAACAAATTAAATCAAAGTAAACATTCATAAAGTATTTAATGTTATGGAATGTGTATAAGCAGTGGTATCAGTCCTGAGGGTGTGCATGAGTGGCAAGTGTAGAAGTGCATGTGTTGATAGTGTGAAACAAAAGCAGAGGACAACCAAAGAAATATCAAACTGAATCAGACCAAACTGAACCGAACCAGACCAAACCAAACTAGGTCAAACCTGACTAGGAACAGAAGAGCCCCAGAATAGGTCACCACCAGAGAGGGATCAGAGAGACCAACAGAGTACCAGCCTGCAGTGGTATAAATATCCCAAGTAATCAATAGAAACACCTGCAAACAGAAAACCACACCCTGAAAAGAGGAGAATGAAATAGAACCATGCCCAGGAGAGGAGGAGGAAGGAACACACTCAGGATGCCACACAGGGCATCACAGTGAGGCAAACAATAGCATTACAGGTTTCCATGAAAACGTACATAAATGGGCCTGGATAGCTCAGTCAGTAGAGCATCAGATCTGAGGGTCCAGGATTCAAGTCTCTGTTCAGACGTACTATCTATGAGGCAGTTGGTGGCCAAGTGGTTAAGGCCCCCAGTTCAAATTCCTCTACCGCCAAGTTACCGCTGAGGTGCCCTGAACATTGTGGCTCAACTAGAAAGAAAAAGAAAGAAAAGGAAATATTTTTTGTCATTGTCTCGTTGTGATTCACATCACAGCGCAAAACAAAATTTGACCTATACTGCCTAAACCAGCAGCCCCCTGCTCACTGGGTTGATGGGTTAATGCAGAGGCATAATTTCCCGATGGATACTCCTGAGGGATTAACAGAGTTACAAAAAATAAATAAATAGCGCCCGATTCAGGGAGCAGGAGAAGCTGGTGCGCTATGCTGTGGTGTCATCTTGTGTTATTGGTCAACACACTGACCTATATGACCTATCACTATACCAAAACATTTTAAATTTCAGGATTTAAAATAACTTCTTATTATTATATTATTAGGATAATATATGAAAAGCAATAAAAGATCATAAACAAAAGCCCCCTCTACTGCAACCCAAATCACACTGCACCATATTTTGAGCATTCTGGGGGTTGGTAAGCCCACTGGAATTTGTGTGGGATGGGCCGATCTTTGACAAGATCTTGAGTGGTTGTTTTACTATTTTGTAGAAACTTAGCACTTTTGCTAAAGATAGCATATTCTTAAAGTGTGGTGTAAAGATTATAAAACAAAACATCATGTTCCTTTAAGTCACAACAGCATTAGATCAGATTCAGAATAAGGACCACGATTCAAACACCATGTTCTTTCTAGTTAGATAAAAACAAAGAAAGCCTTGCTCTGGATCTTATCTTTAGCACTTTGACCCCTGACAACCAGCAAAGACAACCCAGAGTAACAGCTGACAAACACAAAACACCTTTGATTATATCACTTCTTTTTATCTCTATTGTACATGAAGTAATCACTGGATTAGGGCTATGATGCAATTATAGAAAAGAATGATGATCACAATAGATTGTAATCATAATTATTATAAAAACAACAACCACAGTTAATATAGCAGTTCTGAAACAATAAGTGTGGATAGGTGTTGTAAGTAATAAAATAATGTAATATAATGTAAGAAAAATAGAGTAAAAGCAAAATGTTCACTGTGTAATTAAATTGTACTCCTCTTTTGAAGTTGTAGCTACTATTTACTAGGACCAGATTGCAGGTCGCAATCACACTACTATATTGTGAGCCTTCCTTTGGGGGTTGAGCCCACTGGAGGTTATGTGAGGAGGGACAGTTCTATGTTATTTCTCTTCATCTGCTTATCTGTTACTGGGCCACAGGTGCGGCACAATCAGCATTCAAATCACACTGCACCATACTGTACTGTACTGCCTTCCTGCGGGACCAACATCAGAAGGTTCTCTGTTCACAGCATAGATTCAAACCTAGTGGATTCAAACTGTAAGTCTTTTGGACGGCTACCACTCCCACTGACAATTTAATACCAGGTTGCAGAGGCAGCAGCCTCCACCCAAACTGCACCGTATTGTCAGTTGTGAGCCCACTAATAGTTTTGTAGGTCAGGCTGGGGACAAGAGCACGTTGTGGATTTCGAAGCATAATTTCATAATAGATCTAATATTTAGGGCCAGTGGTGGCCTAGTGGTTAAGGAAGTGGATGTGGGTGCAGGAGATTCCAGGTTCCGTTCCACCAGCTGAGGTCCACTCAGCATGGCACCATCGTGACCCACTGTTCCCTGAGAGCTCGAAGCTCACTGTTCACTTAAGTGATGGGTAAATGCAGTGCTGTGTGGGGAGCTAGGAACTAGCTTTCCATTCTTTTATTTCATAATAGATACTTCATCTGGTTTTCCATCAGATTAGGAAAATCACATTTAAGATGGATGAAGCATTTCAATTTCTTTAAAAATGATAAAAATTCTGAGAAAAAAATAACCATTTTAAGTAATTATAGAACTTGCTGGACTTTTCTTCATTGCATCTTCTTTTGGGCTGGTTTTCGTTTGTGCTTTCTTTTATCAAATAATAGTATAAAGTGAATCTTGGCATATATATTTTTTCTGTTTTATCTGTGGTTATATAATCTTGCAGATAGTTGAACATAACTTAAGCTACTGATCTTGCTGTAGAGCAAATGTTGCATGTGCTAAATTTAGCTACTGTTTTTTTAACTCTTCAAGAGCTAACTTTTCATATGTTGGTCACTTTTAGATATTTTAATAAACTATATTATCATACTAGCATTAATAAAGCACACCCAATCACTCTGCACCATTTTGAAAAAATAAAATCGAGCTAAAATCCCCTAAAATTTCTTCTATCCCCTAGTTAGTTTATCATCTTCTTCAGAAAGCCAAGAACATGTGAAAAAAATAACATTTTTATTGACTCTTTCTTGTCTGTCAACTTAGTTAAACAAAGAAAATCCTCAGGCAGTTCAGCAGTTTCTTCATTCAGTTGTGTTTACTATCAGAGTTACAGCAGCTGAAAAATCAATCGGAAATAAGCACTGCCCCAACATCGAAACACTGTCACACACGTATACACAAAGGGGGCGAGACAGGGAGTACATGTTTTAAATGGAATTAACGTAAGGTTCGTGGAGTCGGATTCTCCAAACCAGGTTAACTCTGGGGGTTGGTGTGTTTGTCCACGTCTTTTAATTCGTCTGCGGGTTTGGTTTTTAACGAGCATGTGACTGAGACGCTCACATGGCTCTGGTCGCTACTGCCGCTGCTGGAGCGGTTGCATGATCAGTTTTACGTGTGTTTTTTCCAAGTCCGGTAATCCATGAGCTCCCTCATCAGCCACGCAGCCACAAGACACGGGTCTGAGAGCAGAGAGAAAGGCGGACAGATCATGGCGTGCAGCGGGCAGAAAGTTGTCCTCATCACCGGCTGCTCGTCCGGTATTGGTTTACGGATTGCCGTCATTCTGGCTAAAGATGAGAAGATGCGATACAATGGTAAAGAACTTTATTGTTGCACTTTCTTCCAATGATACACAGTTTAGTCCGCGATTAAGCCCATGTCGTTGCTGTGCACCCGGAAAAACAAAAACAACAAGGCTGCTGCGCAAAGCTTCCTTTACGCACAAAGTTTACTCGAGTTGTGTGCGCAACGCTGCGTTCTAAGCGCACACACAGTACGTTTGTAAATGATTTATTGCATGATTCACACATATCGTTCAGTCGGGGCACCCAGCCAGTCCCTCCCTCAAGTTAACACTTATTATTTGTATGCACCGTTTCCAGTAGCTGTGCTCAGCAGTATAGGAAGAATGATGCCTCTGGCGCAGTAAGCCAAGCAGGCGGGATCATACAAAGAGAGGAGTGTTGTCAGTCTCTCTTTTAACTGACTTCTCCCAGCACAAAGAGAGCCTTTTTTATTGCGTTGAATATTGGAGCGCCAACTCCGGTCTAGTGCCGTGTCTAATGCGCCTTTATTTCCCAAGTGGAGCCACAGTTGAAAGGGGGGCAAAGTTTGAGACCTGTACAAGAAGAGTTCACCCTGGAGAAGCAAGGCCGTGTGTAAAGACTTGATTGGTTCACCTAGTGTCCTAGTCGAGTCCAGTGTTTTGATCAGAGTCATTAGTCATTACTCTGCTGCTGTTAAGGCGGGTTAATTTAGACGATAAACTTAACGTATAAAACAAAACAGTAGCTCAAAGTAAAGTATTTGTTTACATTGAGTTGATATTTATTCTTTATTGACTTATGTCAAATATAAATTCACCCTTTACCTAATAATCCCAGGTTTCTTTCAAATTATTTCACCTTTATCATGTGTTTACATAACTCTCTTGCTTAAGAGATTATATATTTTGCTGAATTCTTGCTAATTCAGAATAAGCCTTTTTTGACTCACTGTTTTATTTTGTACTCATACCCCATGTTATAACAACCCCCAAAACCATTGCTGACATTGTAAAATTGTTATTGTTTGTATTTGTGTTGGTATTATTTTCATTTTTAGCTAACACTTAGCAGCAGCCTGACGCTTTTTAAACAGAGGTTTTTAAAACAGCCAGACGTTAACAGTGCAATTTTGAGCCAATTTGGCATACAACTATTATGGGTCATGGTGTTTGGCTCTGTTGTCATCTCAATTGATGTAGTGTACAACTCACAATTCACTCATACTGTATAAGCAGCAAATTGTTTCCTTGATTGGAAAAAGCCACATAGTGTATGCCCAAATGCAGATCTCAATGCAGGTTTTAAGACTTCCAGCTTGATACCAAGTGACTTATAATAGTGTGTATTTTGAGGTTTCTGCCAGTCTCTGAAAATGTAACCAGCTCAAATACTTGCAGGTTATCTCGCTCAGATTTGCTTTATCCTAACTTGTCTATTATCATGTGCAACCAAATTCAAAGCCCAGTAGCTAAAGCCCGGCGCACACGGTGAGGATTCGGCACGCGCCGATTGCTCAGCGCCAGATTCTCATCGTGTGCGCGTAAATTTACGTGAGCATTTGGTCACTTGAGACTGTGAGCAAAATATCGATCGTGCTCGATTTCGTGAGCATCTTTCTCACTACAAATGATTTGTGCGCATGCGTTATTACAAAGACGCAACAAGATGGCAGCTAGCAGCGTCTTGTTGAATGAGACTATCCTAGAAGATAAATTCGTAGATCTTTGGCAAGACCAACCTTGCCTGTTCGAAATTCGTCTCGGCGATTTTAAAGATAAGGACAAGAGGGAAGAGACGTTAAAAGAAATTGCCTCGAAATTGGCGCAAACGGGTAAGAATTGTAATTTCCTATCCTAAATCTATATCATGATAAACATTTTTTATGGGCAAATTACATGGAAGAAATAGTCAATTATACATAGTTGACTATGAATATATATATTCATGAAGAATAAAAATAGTTTGTTTACTATGAGGTATACAGTCTTCTGAAAAGTGTGGCAGTGGTGGCCTAGTGGTTAAGGAAGCGGACTTGGGTCCACAAGGTTGCCACTGAGGTGCTTTGAGCATAGCACCGTCCCAACCCACATTACTTCTCACCACCCACAGGAATGTGATTTGGGTGGTGTCAACTGCCCCTGGCACCACCCCTGCGACCCGGCAACAGACAAGCAGAAGAAGATGAGTGAATGAAAAATTTATATTCACTTTGTCACATTTTACATCATTTTGTTTTCATTATTCCTAAAATTTCCACAGAAATAAGCTGTTATAGAAAACATTAAAATTAAATCAACTAATTACTAGCGAGACGTGAGCAGAATTCTCATCGTGTGCGCGTGTACTATAAGCGCGCGCGAATCCTCCCCGTGTGCGCCGGGCTTAAACTAGTACAGTGACAAAGCAACAGGATGTGTAATAAGCCCTTACTATATTTCGCTCACCATGTAGCAACATGATGATGATTATATTATGCCCTTTTCCTTGAGATCGAGACAAACTGCTGAGTCCTGTCCTGATGTGTCGCCCTCCTGGGCTGGGCCATGCCTTTGCAGACTGGTTGTTTTGTCTCCCCAATAAACAGATAAGAACACTCTTCACTGCATTGTACTGCATAGACCACATTGTTAAGGTTTTCTCTTGGAATTTTGTCCTTGGGAGGGAACTCACCTCTGTCTGAGTGTGTTGCCAGCTGATCTGAATGAATGAGAATCTTCACAGACGATGCACTCAACTCGTGGTATGATGGGAATCACATTTGTTTTGTTTACAATACAATTTTATTACAGTTTTTACAAAGAAAGCAATTTATCATCATAATGATCATAATAATGATCCTTTATTTGTAAGAACTATGCTTCACATTGTTACTATCTGAAATGGTCTTGTGCACCATAAATAATCATCGGAAGGATTTCCTTTCTCAATAGAAAACACTGTCTATAGACAGAGATCTTCCCTTATTCTACGAAAATGACTTAAGCCGGGTATACGCTGTGCTATTTTTTTTCTGATTATGTCTGCTGGTTACACTGATCAAGTGAATTGCATGGCTACACAGCCAACATCTGCTGTTTTCACACCCATGGTTGTGTGCGATTGGAATGATGGGACAGTACTATCATACACTGTCAAATGTATCGTAATGTAATGTAATAGACGTTGTCAGCCTGCTCTCACAGACAATGCTGCTCTGCATTGTTCACCTGTTTACTCCTATGTATTTATGTTTGCGCATGTGCAATGTTGCTAGGTGGAGAGGAAAATCATGGACAAATCAGCAGGATTTCTACCATTGATTTTCACTCAATTGATCTTGAGACGGGAGGCAATTTTGACCCGATAATTGCTTGTCCTTACCTGTACACGACTGGAGTCGCAACTTAAGCTAGGAATTGGGCCAAACCACTGTTCACTGTATGACTGTGTTTCAGGAATAGAAAGTTAGACGAGTGACTCCAAATTTGCTTTTGTCACAATTTAAACATAAACCTTTTTTCTTTTTTTCTTTGAATCAGTCATGATCATTTCATCCTGAGTGAGTAGTGTTGATATTTAACAAAACAGTGGAGACAAATTAACCATTCACATCTCAAAAACATTGACATTACAACAGCATCACCCCTCTGTTATTTAAACGTAGGCATACACGAATCCCAGCTACAGGCATTAGTATACCCATCATTCCATTCCCAAACGTAGTTAAAGTAACACTTTGTGTGCCTCATAAATAGAAAATGTTTGCGCCGCACACAACGGTAATTTACTGTGTAAAGGTAGGGGCAGTGAGCCTAACTAAAGTTGCTTTTTAGTAGGTTTGAACAGAAACCAGCAATTTTGAAAGCAAACACCTTGTCATTGTGACATTGTTATTCACACCACTACACACAACCTCTGTATTTAACCCATCACCAAAGTGAAGAGTGGGGAGCTGTGAGTGGGGATGGTGCCATGCTAAGTGGACCTCAGTGGTAACTTGGCAGTAGGCTTCCTTAACCATTAGGCCACCAACTGCCCCGAATGTACAGTTAGTTTTACTACTTCACACAGATAACATAATATTGTATTAACTTTTATGAAAAAAAAAGGATAATTTAGCATATCACATGACAATCAAGTTACCAGGGATCTCTCTGAGATAGGTTCCTGACTATCGTTGTGTCAAAACTTTTGACTTAAAAGATTTTTTTCTCAAATTTTTGCCAGTGTATTCATATATATATATATATATATATATATATATATATTAGAATGTAGAATGTTAAACAGTTTTATAATAATTTGGTTCCTTTAGACTGGATATGGTCACCTTTTATTATAAACTTTGATTACATGTGGTAAGCCATAACAAAGTTTATTTTGATTGTAGGTTGCTTTTAAACAGAATTTGTTTTTATCATTATGTTTCTATATTTCTTAGTTTGGAAATGCAGACCTGTTTTCTTATACCCATGACCTCACCATGACTCACTTAGCAACATGGCAGAAAACAGACGGAATTTACAACGATCCTCATTTAAAATTGAAAATTTGGATATCATTTGTTTTTTTTAATAAGGATGAAAAGATATATAAAAGCAACTAAATTTACCGACTCTGTAGAGCGACAATCAAATAAACTGAAGGTTCAACAAACCTTAGCAATCACCCGGCGAGACAGCAAAGTGGGACTGATGACTGGGTGACGATAAACGCTGGCACGACAGGAATGACCAGTAGTCTATGGAGCCAGAATAGTCTCAAAAACAACCTAGCAAATCTATGCTGCGCATAAATTAAAATCCAATCTGAAGTGTAAATAAAATAAACAAATAACAATTAGTTTTTTACCATTTTGCATTGCAACTCACTGACTGGTATGGGACAACAAGCCATACTTCAGTAAAACAATAACAAACAGTGTCCAGCCAATGATATGATCTGGTTTACTTTTGCAGCCAATCATTGTTAAGAACAGCACTCTATGCGTAAGTGCCGCTGTTTTGCAGGTTAGCATGTTGCTAATGATGTCCACAGCGTGCACATCAAATGTTGCTCACAGTGGTCCTTAGTTTGCTCAGTTAGGTTGCCTGTCTGTGCAGACATATGAAAAATTAGAAGGAACATTGAACAACACATGTAAGCAGGGATCCACGAATGTATTCTGTGAATACACATAAGCACGGAAACAACGCTTCACACATCAAAATACGTTTGTGAATCCTTCAAAATAAGTTTGTGTATTCCTCAAACTACATTTGTGAATTGTGATATGCGCATGCAAATTGTGCTTTTAGTTTGTGAAAATGCAGAAGTCTTGCTCGTTTGCAGACAATCACACGGCAGTGTCCCCATGAGAACCTATGTGTGACCTCAACTACACTGTGCGTTCGGCAATAACTCAGCAAAGTCAAAGGCAATAACAGAGTCTATCGCTCGTTATATTACCAATGTTGGGACAGTAATGCTGTTATAGATTCTTTTGTGTAAAGGGGATCGTTACTCACTACTATTTGTAGACCAAATAGACTGTTTCTCTCTGCCTGGGAGAGGACAGCTATGTCTGTCTGCTGCATGTCATTGTGTGTGGTAACTTTTAGTCATGGGTGAAAGTCGGCTGTGCACTAAGTAAATCATTGCGTTAAAAAGGGGCGATGATTGGTTGACATAGGTTAACTTTTCATGCTAAGCCAATCAGAAAGAGACCTGGGTGGGTCTTCTTGCCTTATAGGGTAATAAACAGTGTGACACACACACACGCGACACGGCACAGCAGCACACAACACAATAACACTGTTATTGTTACTGTGGTGTAAAAGGGATCATTACTCATTATCTGTGGTCCAATGGACAGTTTTTCGCGGCCAAGGAGAGAGGACTGTGTGGCAGCGGAGCCTGTCTGCTGCCTGTCAGTCATGAGTGATAGGCCGTGCCCACTAACTGAACCCATGCGTTAAAAAGGAGCAATGATTGGTTGACATGGGTTACTGTTCCTGGCCTGCCTTATAGGGAAATAAACAGTCTCACTCACACGTGACGCGGTACAGCAGCCCACACCCACAAGCAAGACAAAGTGGCAAGTTGAGGTTACAATAAAGATGCCTGTCAAAATGTCTAAACATGTATTTTGTTTTTATTGTACTGTAATGTTCAGCGAAAGTATAACTTATTTCCAGACTCTAATTGCAGCGCTGCTCCCTGCAGCTTCACTCTTCCACTCTCCCATCCATACAGCTCTAACCACGCCTCCCCACACTTGGAAACATTAATCCTATAACTGCTGTATGAAACCTTATAACCATTACAGTCCCACTAGATTTCATTATGATAGTTGCCACAGAGCACAACACTAAACTGTTTAATATGTTTTTAAAGTAAAGAAACTAGTTACCTTTATAATTTAGTAACTAGTAACATAACTAGTTACTTTTTCAGAGCAGTAACTAGTAAAGTAACAAGTTACTTTTTTAAAGTAACTTGCCCAACACAATATATTACAAAACAATGTCCTGTGTGACAATCTGGTTACAGGTGTGCTGTCTACAGCTAAACCTTTCTCAAACGGTAGGCATGTATTTCACTAAAATAAGTAGAGTGTCACCTGATCCTGGTATACCTGTTATGGAGATAAAATACAAATTGTCAATCGGTATAAATATCTTAACATTGATATTAGATTCACAGCTCTCCTTTAAAGGCTATATTGACAAATTGTGTAAAAAAAAATCAAGTTAAGTCTTGCAAAAGGAGATGCCAGACGAAGCTGCAACAATGTCTTGATTGTGTAAAAAGTGTCGACCATAAGGTGCACTGTACTAAAAGGGGCAGACTCAGTTATGTGTGCCATTACTATATTTAACACACACATAAGGCGCACCTGATCATAGGGGGCAGGTTTTATATACAATCCTCACCCACACTTCCCCCTTTAACATTCTCATGGTGTCTCTACTATGTTCACCTTACAACAACACACCCAAGTATACAAGTGTGCATATTTAAAAAAGAGCGAAAACAAAACAACGCCCACAACTCTCATGGCATTCTCCACTAACATCCGCTTTAAAACAACAACACACAGAGGGCGCACCGCACATTTTGAAGAAAAGACTGTTATGTGCGCCTTATAGTCGTGAACATACGGTACGTATGTATGCATGTACCATTATATGAAATACCAGATACAGCTGTGAGCCAGCAACTATCTTCTTCTAATAAATTCTTGTTGACCACTTTGGTCTGAAATGAGACTACCATTGTACCGCAAAGTAGATTGAATTGCTTTTAGGATCTTAGGGAATCCAGCAGAGATTAAATATTTAATCCAGGCTTAACAAATAGTTGCTGTGGCACGTTGAAAAATTCCCCAAAAGCAAACTGAAAATATCCCTCAGTGTAGGTGTATAAGCACTGCTTATTTATAAATACAGAGTGGTTCATTGAAGAATGTTCTAAGCTGCCCAGAAGAGTCGGATGAACAATGGATGCCTTGTTCCCTTCACTTTTTTCCAACTTATAATTCTTCCGTTTAAATCACCAGATTAGACTTTGAAAAGTCTAACACAGCATTAGTTGAGGGTTTTGCAAAGGGGAATGCATGCACATATTTTTTAGAAAAGTGATCATTAGTACTTTACTCCATTTTAATACTGGAAGAGGAAAGTAAAAAGAGAACAGGAAGAGCTGCTGCTTTAACATTATCTATTTATGTACCGTTATAGTCAGGAGAAGTATTCTCAGTTAATCAAGTTATCCCATGTATTACTTTACTGGCGGGGAATAGCTCTCTAACTATTTTTGTTTATCTTAACAGTGAGTCCTGCGGTATCTTGTGCTGTGAAGCTAATGCTAATGGTTAACACTGATTGTTTAGGTATATTTACTAGATTCTATCAAAATAGTTATTAAACTGGATTTCATTGGCTTTTACACAAAATGGAGAGTTTGCTAGAACTTTTTTTTTGCTATTCAAGCCTATGATGAAACACATCAGATGTAGCTAATAATCCAAGAACAATAACAGGCAACTCACTTGTTTGTAAGCAACTGCAACTGAAGTGGTTATTTTACTACTGTTATTTTATCACACAGAAGAGCACACTAGTTTGTTCCTTTTCCTGCACCTATGAATGCACATAGGTACAGGTACTATGATGAGTTTCTCAGGGTGGTGTAAACCAATTGTGCGGTAATGCCACCTAAGAACCACAGTCGTGGATGTTAACAACTTATATGCTGGGGTGCCAACTTAGTAAACATTTGATACAATCTTTCAGGCCAGATATAAGTACTTTTTAACTAATAATTAGGGATGTCCGACTTAACATTTACCGATGCCAATATTGATTATTATAGTTACTGCCCAAACACTTAATTTCCGATACTGATAAAACCGATACCGATATAGGCAGCAAATTTCCCCTGAATTTGTGTGATACCAGACTAAATACATTCTATAAATAACTGTGTACAACATAAACACACTACTACAATATAGGTTATGGAAACATTACACATTTATTTGTTACCATTCTGTCTGAAACAGTCCTCTTTTCTTTGTGCAGCATTTGATGTTAACAAGAAATTTCTAGTGTTGAACAGAAGAACTTTCCAAAAACATTATTTTTTTTTAACATTGTAAACCGGGCTCATTCACTCCACATGTTTAGTAAAAACAGCGCCTTGAACGGGAGAGAACAGCTGGTTCTCCAGGACGATGAACCCAGTGAAGTTTGTCTGATTTCTTTTGCTCTTCTCTGTTCTTTAATGTATTTAACTCTGAGTCTTTGAGAGAGAGAGAGATGCTGCTACAGTTACCGCTGCTGCTGTGTTGTCATTTTTTCGGACTCCATTACGTGTTGTTTACTTCGCTGCATGACAACGGCTTGTGATAATGTGTTAAAACAGTCATTAAGAATTACAGTTTTCTATGCACAAAAAAACTCCAAACCGCGGATATTTACTGTAGCATTGCTCATTGTAGCTGTCTCTTTAAATTACATCATTAATCACGTGCCAGGCAGAGTGTCAATACTGCAGACTCAGTTCCTCATGCGAAACTCCAGCGTATTTGCCAAGACCACTGCTTTGCAACATTGGATTAATAATATCGGGAGAAAAACCGATACCGATACAATCCGATATTAAAAATATGCTGATATCGGCCCGATATTTATTGGTGGACCGATATATCGAACATCCCTACTAATAATTTAATCATATTTAACTACATATTGTTTTCTTCACGCCCAACATTATTGCGGAGTAGATTTTGATGTCTGTGGCGCTCTATATAAATCTCTGCTACAAGAGTATTAACCTCTTGTGAAAGGTGGATGGATATTGGGATGGGGTTTTATCAGTAACTTACTAAGGTGTGTAATGAGGTCTCGTGGCACAAGATGTCACAATCATATAACATCCAGTGGACTAGTACCCACAGGAAGGCTCACAGTATGGCTGTGTGGTGTGGGTGGCATTCGGGGAGACCACTGATCTGGAGACCAGGTAACAGATAAGGCAATGAAGATGAATGAATGTATAACTAATAAATAAAATAATTAAGATAACTCTTAATTAATTGTGATCAGTCCATAGCTACACAGTGGACAATTCAGATTGTGGCTGAGAGCACTGTTCCAGGGAATATTGCTGCAAGACAGGGCACACGCAAAACCATGACAACGTCTTATGTCTATCACCAGCATGTGTTAAGTTTCAGGAAAACCCAGTACAAAGGTGACACATGCTGCTAAAAATCCAAGGAAAGCCAGAAAAAGTTGGCATTATGTGTGTATTTTTCCCTGAAGAGTTTCAATGTTTGTATCAGATTCTAACAATTCATGTTTTAATTTATCTGTTTATCTTACTTCCCCAGTTATTGCAACCATGCGTGATCTGAAAAAGAAGGACAAGCTGGTAGAAGCAGCTGGAGATTCATTCGGCAAAACCTTAACGCTGCTTTCTCTAGATGTTTGCAGTGATGAGTCTGTCAAACAGTGCATCAACAATGTGAAAGACCGCCACATTGATATTCTGAGTGAGTAGAAGGCTCCCTTTTAATGTACAACTCCAGTTAAACCATGGTCTATCTCCTATTTCTATTTAGTTTTGTTTCTTTTCTTTTATTTATTGTCATTCATATTATGAATGCCTTTGAATTTTTGTCCCGACCCAAATCACTTCCATTAGGCTCACTATCCACAGGAATGCTTATAGTATAGAGAAGTGTGATTTTGGGGGCAGTCATGGATAAGCCTGCATTCCCTGGGACCCTGTCACAGATAAGCCTTACCAAAGGGCATTTAAAATGAGACTTTTATTAAAACAATGAATGAAAAATTGTTTTAGCACACAAAATACTCCTATGCTAAATTAGGCTAGAATAGAATATACCAAGAAGATATCGGGATGATATCTGTATTGTTAGATACTCCAACTTGTATTTTCAGTATTAAACGTGAAAACCCATTATGAGACATCCCTAGCAAAATTAGCACATTATCAAGCAGTGGACTTTAACTTCTACAAAGGCTGTATAGACTCTTGACAGTCAATCATGGAAACAAAATAAGACATAGACCAAAGTCAGAAGAACTAGTTAAAAAATGAATGGATACATTATTTAAAACATGGTCTAAAAGATAGAATGAGAAAAGTAAGGAGTGTCAGGGCTAGACACCAAATCTTCTATACATTCAAGCATATATTATCATATTATCAATTTCAAAGCCTGCGTCAAATAAAGAAGAGCAAAACTTTAATCCAGGCCCTAGAGACCCATAAAGATGAGAAAGAGAGACACAATCCTAGCATATTTTTCTCTTGGTAATGTGTTATTAAAGCAGCGATAAATGTAGGTTGTAAGATATTTAGTGCCCTAATTTGATGTCTGCCACCATCTAGCGGCAGAAACTGAAAGTACAATGACGTTACGAATTATAATGCGGCAAATAGGTCTTTACTCCATTGCTCACCAAACTTTTGACACCTAGAGCCAGTTTAAGGGCACTCAGTAATACTAAAAGCCACTTGTTTGATGCAGACTAACCAAAACAATGTAATAATTAAAACGACAGACAGACAATGTGCTTCATAAGAACATCAGTGTTTGGTGAACACCAGGACTTGAGAATCAACACATACAAATTACCCTTGAAATAGGCTCATCTAGCAACACTTAATTACAAGAGCATTTAAAATGAATTATTGTTAGTATTTACATTTAACTGTGCCATTGGCCAAGTGGTTGATGATTGTTTCGTACAGCGACATTTAAAAGAATCCCATGAACCGGCACATAATCCTACAGGTAGTAAAGGTGTGGAAGCGTACAGCAGGAGGTTTGACAAAGGTGATTCTTAAGGCTAAGGTTTATATAGAGATTAGATGAGTGCAGACCCAAACTGTCAAAAATGTCGAAAACTATTAAAATACTAATAGAATGTTTGCACTCGCCAACGTGGATCCGTACTGTGCCTCATTATTATAAATAAAATTCATCCTTCTTCTTTTGTTCATAAAAACTCCAATGACTCTGTTGAACAATTATCTATGTGTTTCAGATCCATCAGTCTGTTTTGATGGACATGCAGGCTAAAATTGAAAGCCGTGTCTCTCCGGTCCGGTATTTCTGCTGTACATGTTTAGACGTTTCAATGCCGACAATGAGCATTCAACAGAGGCACTGGACACAACGATGGTTACAGCCAAACGTGCCCATGTGTAAAGTTGCTCTGAGGCACTTTTACAGGTCAGATCTGTCAAAGGGCTGGCCAGGTCAGCGAATCGTGGGATAAACCACTGGTAATACCCCACGAGCCCCAAGAACTGCCTGACCTCTTTTTTGGACCTGGGACACAGGCAGAATGCGATTGTCCCAGATACCGATCCTCCCTCCGACCACTGCATACTTCTCCGGGTTGGCTGTGACCCCCGTCTGCCTCAGGGACTTCATCACCGCTGTCACATGCCGCATATGCTCCCCCCAGCTGCTAAGGATGATCACATCATCCAGATTTGTTACACAGAAGTAGGCTCGGCCCTCTCCGCTACCTGACTGTGCTCATCTTTCTCTCTCACTGTCAACACCGGGGCGACAGCTTACGGCCCCAGATTTAGATGGTAAGTCTGAGTGTCCCCCCCTCCTGTTTGAACGCTCCACCTCATAATCAACATCAACGACTTACCGTGTGACCACAAAGGGTCCATGCCACTTGGCGAGCAGCTTGGATGCTGAAGCTAGGAGGAGCACCAGGACTTTGTCCCCTAGCGCAAAGGGTCCTGGCTTAGCTCCCCTGTCATACAGCCACCATAGACATTCCTGAAACCTGAGCAAATTCATCCATAATTCCAGCCCGAGTTGCTCTAAGGTCCAGAACATACTGAATTTCATTTTTATTGTTGCTAGTGTAGAGTATATGTGGCATATAAAATAATAGATAACTATTGCGGTAATGCCACCTAAAATCCATGAGAATTAAAAAAAAGAATAATTAGAATGATGTTAATCCCTAGGGAGTATCCTTTGGGAAATTATGCCTCTGCATTTAACCCATCACTGGAGTGAGCAGGGAGCTGCTGGCAGGGCCAGTGCCCGGGGAGCAGTGAGTATATGCATTTCACTATAATTATTTTGAAATATAATTTCTTTAAAACGCGTAGGACCAGTGACAAATCAAAAGATAGGATCAACACTGGATGTACTAGAGGGAGGGGCAGGAAGTGGGAAGTAAGGACCATATTTATGTTGCAGAAAAAAATGGGTTTGGCTGTGAGCAGGAGAGGCTGAGTTATTGCTCTTCGTGATTTCAGTCTAAGCATGTGAGGACAACTTTGAGTCCTTGGGGCAAGTGACCTAAGAAAGTGTGGGGTGCATTGGAAAGGAGTCTAGTGTTCCATGTGACAATCTAAGGTGGAGAATCTGACTTCCATGTCGTAACAGCACCATCTTCTTTGCTCATTTACTGGTGATGGTGAAATCACAGTTTTTGCTCCAGGAACTTAATTTGCTGTTTTTAAAATATTTTTTAAATATATATATCCCAGGATTAACACAGTAGGCCGGCACAGTTGAGTTTGCTACTTTGTTGTTCATGAAGCCTTCAATTAAAAAATGTTGCTACTGAGTATGTCAACTGTATGTGCATCGATGATTATATTGGTTAGAACGCTTATTTTCTTACTTTGCCTTCTGACCTAGTCAAAGACATTCCCATCATTTTTTTTTTAATTACTCTTTGTAATTTATTGTAGTGCTTTTGTTTTAAGCACCCGCATGAGGGCAATATATGGACACTGTCATCAGGGTTTATTTGAAATTGCTCACATTTTGATTTCATGTTTTATTTTGTTACATTTATGCTATTACAGTTTTCTATTGTGGTCATGTGTACATTTTCTCTAAATATTTGGATGCAGTGAGGTAGCTGACAGGGTCAGATCTTGAGCGCTCAGGGTGAGGGTTGACAAAGAGAATTGAATGATCTCACTAAAAGTTTATTATTTTCAATGACTAACCTTTATTTCAATTTATAATCTTTAATACTGCATCCCCACGTGTATATTGATGAATTACTCTCTATCTTAAATTTTGAGTTCTGTTCATTTTGAAGATATTGAAAATTATTTATGAAAATCTTCTCTGGAGTAGGCACGTCTCATTCTGCGCTGATAGAATATTGTGGGAAGTGTTCCCCGACCTTTTTTGCACTACGGACTGGTTAAATGCCTCGCACTATTTTCACGGACCGGTCGTTAAGTTGTGGCAGATAAATACCCTTTAATGAAATTAAATTTCCAGTGTTCTGAAATACTGTCTTACCTATAAAATCTTCCTACCCAAATTAACTGTGCATGGACAATAAGGATTTCTCAAGTGCACACAGCCTATTACTTTCTGTTACCAGACCAGTATAAAAAGAGAGATTAATTATTATCATTAATACAAGCTGTATTAATGACAAATTTTAAATGTGTCATTTTGAGTTTATTGTTGTTGTCTTCACTGAGAAAATATTTTCTATCAAATATAGTTGCATCATTGATGATGGAATCATAGCCATTCTATTGTTAGGTTCTTTTGTTGATATGGGTATGGACTAAGTCAGGGGTGGGCAAAGTTTTTGACCTGCGGGCCACAATTTCTCCTAAAATTGGACACGGGGCCGAGTCAAGAGCAGAGAGATGGAACATTCGTGTAAGCTAAGATAAATGGCAAGTAAAAGTCATATATCAAACCCAAAATACTCAATTTCTAATAGCCTATTATGTCATCTACTGGGAAAATGCAGGCACTGCAGGGAAAAGTCGGAAGTTTAGTGATAATATAAATAAATTATTTAATTTGGACAGGGATGGCGGGCCGCATTAAAAGGCTCAACGGGCCGCATGTGGCCCCCGGGCCTTAGTTTGCCCACCCCTGGACTAAGTGTAAGTAATAGCCAGAAGGGTACCTGTGAACATCGCTGTGAAGACACCTCACATTCACCACAGCCCGTCTATCACAAGCCCCAGGTGGAATGACACTCTCAAGGACCTTTGATTGAAAATCTCGGTGCACATGACCAAGCTGTCTGCACCCCTGGCACTCCTGCCCAGGCGTCTGAGCGACCGCCTGTGGGGCTAATGCTGCAGTCCTGGTGCACTGGATCTGTAAAGGAAGAAAAGAGGCTTTAGTCAGAGGGGATTGTTTGGCCCGGAGCAGGGGAATACAGGTGTAGACAAAATGGGGCACTGTCCTCTAGCGGGACATTGGGATGGGATAGGGATCTGGCTGCTGTGGTGACGATCCTGGCTGCACGGGATGCACTGCCAAATGGTCCTCGGCCAGGGTCAATGCCTCCTGCAGGGTGTTTGGTCAATGGCACCTGACCCAGTTAGATATTGTTGGAGGAATTGTTCCATCACCACCTTGTCCACCACCCGAACCTACCAAGTCCCGCAGCTGCTCAGCAAAGGCAAAGGGTCAGTCCTCCAGTCTAAACTTGCTGCTCCCTGGAAACGGTGTCTGTGGTCCTCGACTTCAAAAGCTTATTTTGCAATGTTTAACCTGCATTTGAAACAAAATAAAACACTTTTTTTTCAAGCAGGCCATCAAAAAAAGAAAAGAAAATCTATCTAAAATAACACTGTCTTTGTGTGCTTGTCTGTCTTTCTTTTCAGTTAATAATGCTGGAGTCGGCCTCCTCGGACCAGTAGAAAGTATCAGCATCGAGGAGATGAAACAAGTTTTTGAGACTAACTTTTTTGGTGTTGTCCGCATGATCAAAGAGGTGATGCCGGACATGAAAAAGAGACGTTCAGGACAGATCATAGTCATGAGCAGCGTCATGGGCCTGCAAGGTAGGATTGTTGAATACAAGGGAGATGAAAATGTTATTTCCGCTTTTTTATTCTATTTATATATTCTATTTTTATTCTAAAAACTCTTATTTCCTTTGGGGAAAAACAAAACAGTGGCAGTCTGTGGCTTTATTCAAATGGGACAGACATTGGAATTAACCAGATCTTCTTTTGGATTGTAGTGACTTGATAATTTTCCTAGTATTAACAGAAATTTTAGTGCTCATATTGCCTTATATTTTTGTAGGAGTTGTGTTCAATGATGTCTACACCGCTTCTAAGTTCGCCATGGAAGGATTCTGTGAGAGCATGGCAGTGCAGCTGATGAAGTTCAATATCAGGTAGTTTAGTTTCTTTGCTTTTAGTTTCCCTATGCTTTCACTCCTTGTTGTCCATGCATCGTAAATATTTTGTTCTCCAGATTATATTCAACATTTTTCATGTATTTGCCTAATTTACTTGCATGTCCATTACAGTTTCTACATAGATTGAAAGATAGATAAACAGGTAGTTTGATAAAAAAAGATAAATAAATAAATAGATATTACCAGCAGCACAGCACAAATAAAAGATAAATACAATAAAATGCAATAGATGCCGACATATATCAATGTTAGTAGTGTTAATGTGGTGTTGTTGAGTATCTGCAACCTTTATTTTTTATTGTTATTATATTTCACTTTGTCGGTATAATTACTGATCTAAGTTTGTGTTAAGTTGTATATACAATGGGGGGAATAAGTATTGGACGTGTCAACTTTTTTGTCATTACATTTATTTCCAAAGATGCAATTCCTGTGACATTTCTCCCAGACACTGGTATTAACTCAAATAATCCACACATGAAAAAAAAATTGGACACACCATGGGAAAGCTGTATAGTTTGGCAAGGAAAGGCATCATACCATCTCAAATCTGAAAGTAATTAGTCTTTGTACTTCCTATAATTGCAAACCAACATCAGCTGGGTTAGTGCTAATTGATGGCCCTATAAACGGGCTGTTCTGGCCGTCAACTAGTCACATCTCATGATGGGTATAAGCAAGGAGCTCTCTCAAGACCTTCGCAACCTAATTGTTGCTCAGCATCAGAATGGAACTGGTTACAGACTTATCTCAAAGCATCTCAGTGTTCCAGTAAGCACCGTTGGGGCCATTATCTGCAAGTGGAAGAAGCATCACCTTATCATCAACAGGCCACGCACAGGAGCTCCTCGCAAGATTTCTGACCAGAGAGTCAGAAAGATGGTCAGAAGAGTTCCCAAAGAGCCAAGGACCACCCGTAAAGCGCTCCAGAAAGACATGGAGGCAGCAGGTACAAGTGTTACAGAGAAAATGATAGGCAATGCACTCCACCACCATGACCTCTATGGAAGCTCAGCCCGCAAGACTCCATTCCTCAAAAAAAGGTATGTAGAAGCTCGTTTAAAGTTTGCTAAACAGCATCTGGATAAGCCTGTGGAATATTGGGATAATGTTGTCTGGACATTGAACATTTTGGCTGTCATACTACACACCATGTTTGGAGGATAGCAATGAATGGAAAAATCTATCGGCAAATTCTTGAGATGAACATGCTGCCACCCACCAGGATGATAAAGATGAGACGGACTGGACCTTTCAACAGGACAATGATCCAAAGCACACAGTGATTTTTTTTAAACCATTCAAGAGTCAACTTTGAACTCTCGAATGGTTTAAAAAAAAAGAAAATCAATGTGTTAGAATGGCCCAGTCAATCACCTGACTTAAATCCGATTGAACATTTGAGGAAAGAACTAAAGAAAAGAGGGCACCAAAGAATATACAAGATGTGGTGTGTTGGGTTCTGCGCTTTTGTCTCGTCTCAGGCTGCTCCACGTCAATTGCAGCGTCTCACAGCTCATCTCTCCCCCTGTGATCCCGGCTCCTACTTATACAGGGAGAGATCTGATTAGAACAATTGCGCTCACCTGCGCCCGGTGCAGCGTCAGCCTCACCACTGGTCCGCTCTCCCGGCCACAGCTGATCGCTAACCACTGCCCCACCCTCACACAAGATTTAAAGACAATATGTGTAGAGGAATGGGCAAAAATCACACCTGAGCAGTGTGGGTGATTAGTTAATACATACAAGAAGTGTCTGGAAGCTGGCATTGCAAACAAAGGCTTCTCCACAAAGTATTAAAGTATGAGTCTCAGAAAGTGTGTCCAATACTTTTTTCCTGTGTTATTGCACTAAATTCCACATAATCATTATTTATGGACTTGAATGTTGTGATTTCTTTTCATGTGTGGATTATTTGAGTTAATATTAGTGTCTATCTTTGGAAATAAATACAATGAGAAAAAAAGTTGATGCGTCCAATACATATTTCCCCCATTGTATACTGTGTCATTGTCAAAAAATTAGCATATTGTAAAGTTCATTTTTTTCCATAATGTAATGATAAAAAATGAGCTATCATATATTTTGGATTAATTGCACACCAACTGAAATATTTCAGGTCTTTTATTGTTTTAATATTGATGATTCCGGCAAAAAGTAAAGAAAAATCAAAAATCCCTGTCTCAAAAAATTAGCATATTTCACCCAACCAATAAAAAAAGGGCTTTTACATAAAAAAAAAAAATACATAAAAAAGTCAACCTTCAAATAATTATGTTCAGTTATGCTCTCAATATTTGGTCGGGATTCCTTTCGCTGAAATGAAATGGAGGCAATCAGCCTGTGGCACTGCTGAGGTGTTATAGAGGCCCAGGATGCTTCGATAACGGCCTTACTGTATGCTCATCCACAGTGTTGGGTCTGGTGTCTCTCAACTTTCTCTTCACAATATCCCACAGATTCTCGATGGGGTTCAGGTCAGGAGAGTTGGCAGGCCAATTGAGCACAGTAATACCATGGTCAGTAAACCATTTACCAGTGGTTTTGGCACTGTGAGCAGGTGCTAGGTCTTGCTGAAAAATAAAATCTTCATCTCCATAAATCTTTTCAGCAGATGGAAGCATGACGTGCTCCAAAATCTCCTGATAGCTGGCTGCATTGACCCTGCTCTTGATAAAACACAGTGGACCAACACCAGCAGCTGACATGCGGGTACTTGACACTGGACCTCAGGCATTTTGGCATTTCCTTCTCCCCAGTCTTCCTCCAGACTCTGGCACCTTGATTTCCAAATTTTCATCCGAAAAAAGTACTTTGGACCACTGAGCAACAGTCCAGTGCTGCTTCTCTGTAGCCCAGGTCAGGCACTTCTGCCGCTGTTTCTGGTTCAAAAGTGGCTTGACCTGGGGATGCGGCACCTGTAGCCCATTTCCTGCACACGCCTGTGCACGGTGGCTCTGGATGTTTTTACTCCAGACTCAGTCCACTGCTTCCGAAGCTCCTCCAAGGTCTGGAATCGGCCCTTATCCACAATCTTCCTCGGGGTCCGGTCACCTCTTCTGGTTGTGCAGTGTTTTCTGCCACACTTTTACCTTCCCACACATGTCCCACCGAGGTGCCTTGATACAGCACTCTGGGAACTGCCTATTCGATCACAGATTTCTTTCTGTGTCTTGCCCTCTTGCTTGAGGGTGTCAATGATGGCCTTCTGGACAGCATTGACAATCTTTTGCAGGTGTTTAGCGTTACATCGCATTACATTACATTGATTCAAATGATTTGGTTAATAGCTCGTTCAGAGTGCCTTTTCATGATATGCAAATATTTTGAGACAGGGATTTTTGATTTTTCTTTACTTCTTGACAAAATCATCAGTATTAAAACAATAAAAGACCTGAAATATTTCAGTTGGTGTGCAATGAATCTAAAATATATGAATGTTTATTTTTTTTCATTACATTATGGAAAATAATGAACTTTATCACAATATTCTAATTTTTTGAGAAGGACCAGTGTATATATATATATATAAATGACAATGTATAAATGACAATGTAAATTAAGGTATTTTTATGGTAAACAAAGATTGACTTTGAAGGTTGTTATTTTGTATTAATTTCTGACTAAACATACACAAAAGATAATGATAATGAAGTGCTGAAAGACCTAAAAATAGTGATAGGTATAAGATAGTTTAGCAATGTTTGCAAGTCGAAGGAATAAATATTAGTCAAGTTGGGTTTTTTTATACATCATTATTTTGTTTCTGGTTGACCTCTTCTTTCCCATATAAGAGAAATTTATTTTTCTGTGTCACTCTAACTGCACATTTATGATAGGTTGTCCATGATCGAGCCTGGTCCAGTGCACACAGAGTTTGAGACCAAGATGATGGAGGATGTGGCCAAGATGGAGTATCCTGGCGTGGACACAGACACAGTTCATTATTTCAAAGACGTTTACCTGCCGTCTTCCATCGATATTTTTCAAGCCATGGGCCAGACACCAGAAGACATAGCCAGAGTAAGCCTTTTTTCTCCGTCCCAGGTTAAAAGTAAATCTGAAATTAGAAATGCAAAAATAATTTACTGTATTTTAATAATTCTCCAGGCAGCTAGTGTACCCCTGGCTGCTTCTAGCGTAATAATAATTTACAAGTAAAGTTTAAGGGGTACAGGAGTAGCAGAGTCTGGGGCACAAGCCAAGAGTATCCACTTGTGGTTGCCAGTGTGAAAATAACAGCCAAGTGAAATTATCTATCAGTATAAGTGCCACTTCAGTGTCGGTTGCACACCAAGCCAAAGTAAGAAAAAAAGTACGTCTCCTAGACTGTGAAATATGGTTATGTAATTATATTATTTGGGGGGGATTTTAGTGTACTCGACAATATTGTAAACTTCTCTTTCTTGTTTCCTCAGTACACTAAAAAGGTAATTGAATCAAGCAACCCTCGCTTTAGGAATCTCACCAACAGCCTCTACACACCAATCGTGGCCTTGAAGTATGCAGATGAGACTGGTGGCCTGTCTGTCAACACCTTTTACAACCTGCTCTTTAATTTTGGCCCACTGATGCGCATCAGTATGAGCATCCTCAAGTGCCTGACGTGCAACTGCCTGCGCAGACGCACAATCTCACCAAACTGAAGAGGACCAGAGCAGGCTTCAGCCTCTTTATTTGTCATCTTCCTTTAACCCACCTCACTACAATTACAGTATTTCATGGAAATACAGCTGCACTTTGTTAAATCTGAGAGGTGTTCTTGGGCTGAATGGATGCATTGGATTGCATCATGAAGTCCACACCAGATCAGGGTCAAAGTCATTTCACATCGTGGGCCACAAAGGCCTGTGGTCCATTTTTCTTTGAATTTTTTTTTTCTTTATCTCTGTCTTGATAACGTTTTGGCTAATGAGGTTGTTGGGGAGGTAGAGAACAGGGTAGAAACAATGCCATGACAAACAGGAAAAAAAAAAAAAAATCGAATCTATTTCTTTTATGCCTGATCATTTCTTTAATGCCTGATCAAGCCCGTGGGCCGGCCGTATGTTCAACGCCCTTACCCTTGATAATGTGCCACAAGGGCCACGCTATTTTTGAGTGGTGTCATTTCATAAATATATATAATAATAATATCATGTTGACAAAGCAGAGAAAGTAGTGGAGTCAAACTGCCTATATAAGTATTATTTTGATTATTATATATCATTAAGTAGTGTACAATATATTTTTATATTTAACCACTGAGTCCACTATACAGTTGTATAGTGAGCTTATTCCAGTAAACTCCAATAAGGAGTTTGCAAGGGGTTAATATACACAGAAATATCATAAATATGGTGGTGTTTCTACTTCAGGGTTTTGCTTAGTTTAAGAACATAGATGCAATAAATGAGGGCATGCAATATATTGTGCTCTACATAAAGTTCCCTGTATAGTGAGTAGGTAATAAGTGAGTGATTTTGGAAACAACCACTTCCATTGCCCAATTTGTGTTACTTGCAAAATTTGCAATGTTGCTAAAATTAGACTCAATCGTAGACAGCGAATAAAATGGCAACTCCACTTGGACAAACTTTATAAGAGATCCTGTACTGTCTCTACCCTAATATTTGTGCATATATTGTACATTATTGGATACCTACTGTACAACACAGCTGTTATCTCCCAACAATTACATACTTAAGACACAAAGTATAGTGTTTTATCCACACGTGAGGTTTGTAAATTGAAATATATGCTGCAATTTTATTTCTGTGAAATACGGTACATCATGTGAGCCTTTGTCCACTAAGCGTAGACCCTTACCACTGTGATAAGCTGTGCCAGATGACATTGCACAATTGCACATAAAGCACAAGACATGTTAATTTAAAGGGCACTTTAAATGCTCTCCCTAATACAGAGTGATACCCACAACCTGAATGAATTGGATAGTTGTACATTGAAGCTTTTCTGTGTTCTGTGCTATTTAAGGAGCTGAATGTGATTACAGCATGTTGCTTTTCTGTGCATTAGTCTAATGGCCAGAATAGAAAAGTAGAAAAATGGCCAGAAAAAAAAGTATAAAAAACATAAAAAATTATATGTAGCCTCATTAATGTGAAACTCAGGCTTTCTGTTTTTTAGGAAGGGAAAGACATGCATTGTTAACTTCAATTATGTCTTCAAGGTCATAACTGCTGTTAAAAAATATTTGGTTTTCAGTGAGAATTGTCCGATGAAATTAATTTTTTTGTTCCGTATAGATCTATAGCGCATAGGTCAAGATTTGTATCTTTAATCTCAAATACAAAATAAAGCTTAATATTGTTTCCATGTGAAAAATTGTTATTTTTTTAAACAATTGACTCTGATAACGTGTTCTAAAATGAATAGTAATTTTAAAAAGTTATTTAAAAAATAAATAAAAGGAAAATAACTTTTTTCAGCTTGTCTCTTTTTTCAGGGGTTGCCACAGAACTTTCATGTCTTCCCTCACTGCATCCATCCATCACCTCTTTGTCTCTTACCTGGTAGCTCCATCTCTAGGATCATTCTTCTGCCAATGCATCCACTGTCCCCCTTCTGAACATGTCCACACCATCTCAATCTGGCTTCTCTACCTTTTTCTCCAAACCTTCAAGTTTGTGTTGTGCCCCTAATGACTTAATTCGTGATCCTGTCCATCCTTGTCATTCCTAAAAAGAATCTTTAACTCTTCCACCTCCAACACTGCCTCCTGTCTTCTGAATCTTTTTCTGTTACGCCCCCCTAGCAAAAAGAAAACGATTCCCCACCACCACCACCACCACCCACTCTCCGCCGCAACTATAAATAACAGCATTTGTCTATAAAATAGTTATAGGTACACCTCTGCATAACATTGTATCCTTGTTAACGTAAAGAAAACAAAAAAAAGAGATATAGTTCAACTTACAGTGTGCAATTACACTTTATTTTAGTACTGCGGAAAAAAAGAATGTTCCCCAGGGTCACACACGCCCCCCTCAGCATCACACCGCGCCACCCCCAGGGGGGCCCACCCCCCACTTTGAGAAGCACTGCTTTAATCCATATACCATAGCCGGGCTCACAACTGCACTGTGAACATTTTCCTTCACCTTAACTGACAAATCACTCCTGACACTTTTCTCCAGCTGTTCCGCAAACTTATGTTAAATGTAGTGAGCACACATGTGTCACAATGTTAAGTCCCTCTGACGAACCCCAAACAAAAATTAGATGTTCTAGTAGATTTTCCTCTCATTTGTAGCCACTTAAATCAACCATCGAACACAGTGAAGACAGTCATCAAGAAATGGAGAAAATATTTGATGAAGGAGAAAACTTGTCAGAGACGTTACCATGAGGCCGACTGCAACACTTCAGATAAAACTGGGGCCTTTGTCAGGGTGGAGGGAATTATGAACAGCTCAAAATACCAGCTGATGTTGGTCCTAAATGTACAGAACGGCTTAACTAGAATAAGATTAAGAGAGCTGTGTATAGGAGATACCCTCGCCATCTGTCAGATTTGGAGCAGTTTTGCAAAAAAAAATTAGCTAATATCGCAACATCAAGATGTGCCAGACTTATAGACATTAGACACCCAAAAAGACTGAGCGCAGTGATGAAAGCCAAAGTGCTGCAACAAAGTATTAGTTTAAGGTTGTGCATACTTATCTTACATAGTTATTTAAGGTTTAATTTTTCCCTTGTGAAGGTTTCAGTTTGTTTTATAATTCCCTATTACATGTTATGGGTCACATTAAAAGTGGAAAAAGTAATGAAACAATGTATGCTTTGGTCTTTTCTTATCACAAAAAACTGGCTTCGAACAGGGGTGTGTAGACTATACATACATATATATATATATATATATATATGAAAAGTCTGAATATACATACAAATATAATGAATATATATACGAATATAATGAATATATAAAAGTATAAAAGTATGGATATTTATACACAATTTGAAGCCTTCTTGACCACACTGCCCCAATCCATTTGGAGCTACAGCTGCACAAGAGTTCCAGATGAAACACAGACGAATACAATCATCAGTCATAGATGCGAATGTCGGGTTTAAACAGTGAATAGAAATGTAAGAATTATGAGTCCCGAGAATAAGAAGAGATTACAATTATAAAAGTTGAACGATCTCAGCTCACTGTTGTGATGGATTCACAATAACCCAATGATACTGTAAGAGTGAAAAATTGTTAAAATACGTAATATTTTAACACTTTTTTAATACGTTTATTATTGCTATAGGTTTGTTGCGCTGACGATCGAGTACTGACTTCTAACAGAACGGAAAGAATCAACGTCAGTAATGCAAATAGTGATTTGTGTAAACCTTTATTTAGCGACATTTTGTTTAATAGATTTAATATGATACCGTCAACTATGTTGTCTTGAAAATGTCTATTTGTTCACGGGTTCCTCGTCCACTCGCGAAATATGTTGCGTTTGACGTTCGCTCTTTCCTCCTTCTTTCCTCTTCTTTACGCCCCACCGGGAGTCTGGCTGTGGGAGCAGCAGCCGTAGCTCCGCTACGTTGTTCTGTTCTGTTCCGTTGACTGTTATAACTGAGCGCTAATGAGCGCTAAGAATAACACAATAATGGAAACATGGTCCTCCATATGATGCGATACAATCTCCAAACTATCGCCGTAATTTGCAGAACAACTTGGATCAAAAAACTTTCCAGTTCAATAAAGTACTGAAACATTTCATTGTTGTAAAGCCAGCTAATGCAGGACGCTGTCACTTCACTTCACACTTCACACTTTTGTATATATATTCAAAGTTTTTGTGTGTGTATATATATATATATATATATATATAGTTTTTTTTCAAACTTTTTGTATATATATTCATACTTTCTGTATATATTCAAACTTTTTGTTTATATATTCCGACTTTTCGTATGTATATATTCAAACATTAATTTCCTGAACGGCATGCCATATGCAGCTATTATTGTTATATTTATTTATTGTAATGAATGTTTTTTCCCTGCCAGTTTTTCTACAATTACCTTAGAATAAATAGAAAAGTAAATGTATTATTTTGACTTTTCGCAACTTTGTGCTCCATAACCTCACTGTCTTTTTCTAAGCTTTTTTATTATTATTATTGTAAGAGCCCTCAGCTAACAAGCGGGGTCGCTGTTTTCTCATTTTTTCTCCCACTGTGGATTTTACCGGATCGGTTCTGGTATGTGATGGATTTTTTTTTTCTACAGTGGCACGAGAGATCAAATAAAGAAGATGGGTAAATACAGAGGTCAGATTTCGATGTGTGCAGTAGTGAGAATCACAATGTCACAATTAAAAGGAGCTTCCGTTCCGTCTTGTTTTGTTTTGTTTTTTTTTCAAAGCTATTCTATAATGTGCAATCGTCATGTAAACATGTAAGCACATGTGACTGAAAAATAAATGTTGTCATAATCTAAATCTAGTTGTAATATATGTTGTATAAAATACTAGATAAATCAAATTGATACAACTCTTTGTATACTTGTGAAAGTATGGTATGAGTCTTCGTGTCTGTACTCTTACGTGCATACCTTAGCTTGTGTTTGCATGCATGTTTGTGTGTAAAATTGGTGTATAGGCGCATCTCTGGTCGATGTTGGCATCCTGGTGATATAGAGGTCTGCTTTGGAAACCCCTCCTTGGAACCTCGGTTTGCCCTTCTATTTCTCTTCCTCTCCCTCAGTCCTCAGTCTCATGTACACACAAACACACACCCGACTTTGTCCCATGCGCGAGAATGTGACCTGGTTCCCATCTTTGAGAAGAGGGTGAACCCTACTGACATCCACCTCCTCTTTTTTATCAGACTCAAGCCTCCCTCTCCAGCTGGCCCCCTGAACCCAATAGGGCCAGGGACCCCCTAGTCCACACTGGAAAAGAGCATAAAATACGACCTAATTGGGGTTTGTTAGATACACAAAACAAACACACTCATAAACTGCAGTGGCTCTGTTTGTTACCCAGTGTTGTTTTTAGTTGCATCACAGTGCCTTGTCCACACAGGCCAAGGCACCAGGTCGCAGACCTGTTGATGTCTGCGCGGCGTTTCTGTTGTATGTATGTATCTTCATCAAAAGCAACAGCTCCTTACAAAGGAACAATGTCACTGTCAATCACAATCAAATGGGTGTGTGCCTGGGGGTTGCAATGAGGGGGGCTGAGAAAGTTGGGGGAGAAATCCACAGCCCCCTGCATGTTTGGGAGATCCTGCGGTTCCCAATGTGGGACACTGAACACTAAGGGCAGAGGTTAGGGGAAGGAGGGGTAAGCGATTGAAAAAAAAAAAAAATAGGAACAAGGCTGATTCCTAAATGAAAGACCAACGCACTAGTTGAACGAGTTACAGCAAAGACTCAGATAACACAGGAAAGCTTGCGATTAACGGGTGGAGGTGTACTGTTGTTTGAAAAACTCTGAATATAATTGCGTTGTTGTATAAAGAGTATATTTACACATGAAAAGTTAAGGCCAGTGTAAACTTAACAATTTTACCACAATTTTCAAGTATTGCATTGATTGCCTCATTTTTGGCTTGAGTCATGCAACTTGAGTTGCATAGTGTGCAATGGGTTATGAAGGCGATTATCACCTCACAATCAATCGCATGAAAATCAAACATTTAAAATATTGCTTATTTACTCACTTTCGGCACCCACCTCCAACCATGCCACACTGCACATGCACAAATAGAGGAGAAAACAAGTGACAACACGGAACAACATGGCAAAACTGACAGGCCAGACTGTTGCCAAGACATGTCCTGGTCCATGCACATTGTTGTTGTTACCTTTTCATTTCCATGCAGAGAATAGCACAAATTGTCAATAAAATAAAGTTTTTGTTCACTAAACATCCTTTTGTCATGTCTCAGAGAGAAACTGTGAGCATCTGCGCATCTCCCACTAGCTGCCTCTCCTTCCTCCTTAGTGGATCACAACATTACTCGTTACCCTTACTTGTTTATTTTTAGATTTGAAAATTATGTCAATAAAGTTTTCTAAAAATCGAAAAAACAAATCATCTTGGTCCTAATACATAGATAACATTACATTACAATACATTGGCTGACACTCACATGTATCCTGTACGAGGAGTGATATGGGGAGTTAGATTTATCGTGTGAGTCACATGTATCGTGTGAGCAGTCCAACTGCACCAGATCGAATCGCACAGTGTAATCACACGTTGTGAGCTGTGACCTCATCACCCCTGTGATTCTCTCATGCACTGTGAGCAGCAAATGGCTGTCAGCACTTGAAATAATCACAATGTGTACAGTACAACCGGCTTAAGTTATTATACAGTTAAAGTTGTGGTTGAATGTGAAGCATTGTTAGTAAAATAGGTAAAACAAATGTGTCAGAGCTACATTATAAAAACACTTCAAAATTAGTTATTTCGAAGGAGACAGGATATAGTAGGTTTCTTGAAGATGTTTTACCTCTCATCCAAGGGGCTCCTTCATTACTTCAGAACATGGATGAATATTTATACCAATATTTTTTACTTGTTTTTAATTACCATAACCCAGAGGAAATTTAGTCTTCTGGGTAGTTCAATGATCAGTTATGAAACTTGCTTAGTTTGTGGGTTTTCTCCCTTTGGTGAGTTTTTGAGAATAATAAAATATTAATCAATATTAAATATTAATATTAAAAACATGCAAATCTTCCAATCCAGTGAATTGACTGTATAATATAAAATAAGCTGTGTTATAATCTGACGAAATGTTCACACTAGTTTGGCTTACACATTACTGTTCCAATGACCAGAGCAGAACAGGAATAACAGAAAGACTGAAATCATGTATTGTGTACTTTATTTACCTTTTAATATAAAAAGTAAGATTTTGACATTTTAATCGTATCTGCTCTACGATTTAACTACTCAAATACTCCCTAAATACTTTGAAAACTTGACAAATGGCCACAAACATTACCTTCTTGTCAGTGGTAATAAAAATATCAAAAGCATAACATGGCAGCACTGTATAACCCTCACCAAAGAGAGGTGAGGGTTATACAGCTTCATGCGACTAATGATCTAGCCACATGCGACATGTTACTAGATCTCTAGAGTTAACGTGGTTTGTAAGAGGGAGCTATCAATCTTTGTTTAGTCAAAATGGGAGATGTTGTCCTGTGGGTGCATAACTGGGTCCAGCAGACCAAAGAGAAGTAACAAACACAAAACCCCTAACACTGCACTACACCACAACCCTCCCTTCTTTCTCTTTCTCTTCCACTCTCACTCTTTCCAAGGTCCATTGTCTGTCTGCTTTGTCCACCGCCTCCCTTTTCTTCCATATCCATAACTGCACTGTGCACTGACCTTTCGCAGACATCACATGGGCCACTTGTTCGTTTGCAAAGGGAGAGATAGAAGGTTGAGGGGGAAACATCATCTTCATGATCATCCATCAGCTGTTGGCAAGACAGATTCTGTATTTTTGGGAGACTGTAGAGATTTATTAAGATTTATTTAGACTCTGCCTTGGCTTTTTTCTACACAATGAAGCTGTAGACATAATAAATAATTCTTTACATTTAAGGTAATAATTTAAAAACAACCAATACAAATTAATCAGTTATTCACACCATTTATAGGCATTGACCATTTATTGACTCATTATTACAAGTGGACCAATTTACGCAAACTAAACCACAAAATTTCCATGATTAAGTTAGAGGCCCAGCCCACCCAGGTATGGGACAGCAGACCTGTTTGTCCCCCTCTATTGGAAGCATTAATTGCAGATTGACTGTTGTTTTGAGTACATGAATATCATTAGTTTTATGTTATCAGGAGGTGACAACATGCAACAATATAGAAATCAGATTCAACAACATAGAATTATTAAAAGAAATACAAATTATGTTTCATTTGCATAATATCAACAACCTTGTTGGTATTGACATTGTTGATATGGGTAAAACAGTGAAAAAATAACTAAAACAGTTTGTATTCAATAATCAGAGCATCCTGGATTAAGTGCAGACAGCAATGATAACTGCCCTGGACCACCAATATAACAGGAAGTGACAACACACATTACCTTGCTAGAAACTCTACATATAGTGTGTTATGGTGCTATAAACCAATGTTCCCTCCAATTATTTATTTTTCTGATAGAGAACCTTCCTGAGCACACTCAGGACCACTGTGAGCAACATAAGATGTGCACGCTAGATTTGATTTTAAAGGTAAAAATGACCAGAAGTGGGTTAGTAATTGGGTTAGTAATTTAGAAATCCCATGTGTTATAGCTTTAAGCTCTGCAGGCCACACAAGGTGAGCTTGTGGGCTAGCCCCTGGGCCTTTAGTTTGATATATTGGCTGTAGAGTACGAAACGTTTGGATTACAAAAGGGCCCATAGTTGGCTATGGTTGGGCCAAGGATGATCAAAGCAGGTGTTGTGAACCAGGTGCAAAAAATTAAAACAACATTTAATGTGCATAAACATGTCTCTGTTTATAGTTTTGGACTGCAAGTGTTTACAAAGGGAGGACAAATGGGAATTGTTATTATTCTCTTGATGGTTTCAATGACAGAGCTCTAACTTTAAACAAAACAATTCCTGAACAATACATAACTTTAACAGTGATTAGAGGGACAACACAGACAGGAAGGTTTGGAGAAAAAGCTAGAGAAGCCAGATTGAGATGGTTTGGAAATATTCAGAGGAGGGACAGTGGAAACATTGATAGAAGAATGAATCCTAGAGATGGAGACCAGGTAGAAGACAAAGAGGAGATTGATGGATGATGGAGTTAGAGTAGAAGATAAAGAGGACAGGGTGAAATGAAAGTGTTCACTTGCTGTGGCAACCCCTTAAGAAGGGACATGCCAGAAAGAGAAGGAATAACTTTATCAGTCTTCATTTTTGCAGTACATCAATGTGTAGTTTGACAGTCAGCAGTGTTATTTTGATGTTTTGGGGAGATCTTTTTGGTTTTTTATTTGTTTCTCGAAGGTCAGTCAGGTGTCACTTCGAGACTTGAGGCATCACGTTGATGATCTCATCTCTCAGAGCAGCCCTTTCTCATTCAAACGAAAAATTCTCACCCAGTTTAATCACTTGTTCGCACATACTTGGACAGCCATTCCGTCTTAAAAGAACCACATTTCTTTTTTATTTTGGCTTTCTGAGTGGATGTCTGTTCGTTTTGCTTTATCCACGTTTATCTCTCTTCACAGTCTATGCATTACACTCAGCCGCACAGTTAGCTACGTGCTAACCTGCAAATACGGCGGCACTAATGACATTGATTGGCTGCGTATGTAAATACGTGTAAACCGCATCACAACATTGGCTGGACAGTGTTAGTGATTGTTTTACTAAAGTACCGCCTGTTGTCACATGCCAGTCAATGAGTTGGATTGCAATGGTGAAAAACAAATTGTTATTTGTTTATTTTATTTACACTTTGACTTGGATTGTAGTTTTTGCGTTGCATATATTTGCTACGTGCAGAGAACATGGGAGCAGTGTGCGATTGCGTAGGTGCGCAGCTAAAAGGGAACATTGCTATCAACTCAACTGTAAGCAACTGTGTATTGAGGTTGTGTCCTGGGATTACACCTATTCAAACAAGAAAAAGGTGTTGGTGTCTGATTTCACTGGCCTTAAAAATGATGTAAGTGTAGCTGTGGATATATGATCCTCTTGGTTTTTTTTTTTTTGAGGCACAATGAAACTAGATTGGTATTGTAGGTCACATGAGGAACTCGCAGAAAGTTGCTGTATCATATTATTTATTTTTAAAACTTGACACCCTTTAAGAGAAACCAACACAGGCCATAGTACAAGCTTTTGCACATACAATGCATGTAAAGTGGGCATGCCCACAGCCAAATGGTAGTTTTTCTCACCATTCTGTGGGCTCGCATTCCCATCTTTCCTTTGGTTTGTAACCTCTTCCTCCAAGGATCTTGTTGTTTTAATTACATGTCTGAGAACATGACCCTGAGAACAGTGAGCATTTTACCTTTAATTTAAACTAAATTAAAGATGTGCACCATTTTATGTTTTTTTTCATTGTTTTTACACTTTTTTTATGTATTGTCTTTTTTTTTTCTTTTTGTTGTTATTTTTAATAAAAACCTTATATTTGTTAGGTGGACAACTGGCTACAATGAATGGATGATTGGACAGTCAAATGAATGGATGGATATTTGGATTGGATGGAATCGGTGAATGGGTGAATGCATGGTTGGAAAGATAAATGTGTCATTGGGTTTTATTGACAAATGGATGATAGTTGATTAATGGTTGAGTATATGATTGGATGGTTATTGGATTGGGTTGGAAGCCTTTATAGTCATTATACAAGTACAATGAGATTTAAAGCTACCCCTTCATGTGTCTCAGCACCAGTCTTTCTAGGCACTTTGTGATTACTGGGGTGAGTACTACTGGGCGGTACTCATTGAGGTTGATTGTGGGTGACTTTTTGGGCACCGGGATGATAGTGGTTGACTTTAGGCAGGCTGGGTCTGTTGTAGTCTACAGAGGGGGCCTCTCTGATGTCCAGTGGTAGAGTATTCCATTTTCAGTGTACGTAATGCATGAAGGCAGCTTACCCGATCTTCTTCGGTAGATGGTCCGGGACCGCCAGTAGGTGGGCTGCAGCAGATCTGAGGGCTCGGGCAGGAGTATAAAGAGACAGTGTGTCAGAAATATAGAAAGGTGCAAGACCATTTAAAGCTTTGTAGACTAGTGGCACTTTTGGCTATGTTTCTAAGGTGAAAGTATGCCATTTTTGTGACTTTATTTATGTGTGGTCCGAAACTTAGATCAGGTTTCAAGGACCACACCTAGGCTAGCTACCTGGGACTTAACATATTTATTCAGGCTTCCCAGGCTGGAGTGTAAAACCTCACATTTATTTTTCGGGCCAATGAGGAGGATTTCAGTTTTTTTTTTTTCGTTTAGTTTAAGAAAATTGTCACTCATCTAGTTTGTGACTGCAGACAGGCATGTAATTAGGTGGCGCCAGTCTCATTGGGGTTGATGGAAATATATAATTGGGTACTGTGAACTATGAAAATCAATGTCATATCTCTAATGATGTTGCCCATAGGCAGTAAGTATAAGGAGAATAGGAGCGGGCTGAGGCAACTACTTTGGGCAACACCATAGGGAAAGTCATGTTTGCTAGAAACATGATCTCCCATGCTGACGAAGAACTGCCTACCTGTAATATATGATTTAAACCACTGTAGGAAAGAGCCAGAGAGTCCTACACTGGATTTGAGGCGGTGAATAAGTAAGCTACGGTCTATTGTGTCGAATGCAGCGCCTAGATCAAGGAGGACGAGAGCAGAAACCTTGTTTATTGCAGTACTGAGTCTGAGACCGTAATTATTTTGGTTAATGCATTCTCAGTACTGTGGTTTGCTCTAAAGGCGGATTGAAATTTTTCTAAGGTGTCACTTTCAGCAAGAAACTGGTTGAGCTGTTTGTAGACAGCTTTTTCCAGTATCTTGCCTATAAATGGGAGGTTGGAAATGGGTCTATAGTTATTTAGTGCATTTTGATCTAAGCCTGTTTTTTTAAGGAGGGGTTTTACCATTGCTGTTTTTAAGGCACTTGGAAAAATGGCATTAACTATAGAGGTGTTAACAATTTGGAGAAGTGGTCTTGATAGGTGACTTAGGATGTTTTTAAATAGGGAGGTTGGAATTCGGTCAAGGCTACAGGTTGACTGCCTGCTAAGGGTAACAATTTTGATGAGGTCGTCCTCAGTAATGGGTCTAAAATTTTGGAGGGTTGGTGTTGGTTCACTGGGACTTTCTTCTTGAGAATAAAACGGAGAACGAGAGTGGGAGGGAGTTAAGGTGATTTCCTCTCTGATGGCTACAATTTTGTTGGTGAAGAACACCGTGAGTTCCTCATATTTTGAGGTTGATGCTATATTGGGTGCGTTTACAAGGTCGGGTATAAGTAGCTAATCAATGGTGGAGAAAAAAAACTCTTGTGTTATTTTGATTAGCTGTAATTTTTGCTCTAAGGGAATCGTTAATCCATTGTGAAATTTGGTTCTAATTTTCCATTTTATTTTTGAGGGTGCGACTTGACTATTGTTTTTAAGTTACCGTTAAAGCTATTTACCATTTGGTACACGGTATTGAAGACGCTTAGGAGGTCGCAAGACCGTTTGACCGTTTGGTAATTTGGAGTTCAGCAGAGGTGTTGAGGCGACGAGTGTGAATTTGATATTGGTTACAATGTTTTAAAGTACAGTAAGGGGGAATTGGAATTGAACACAGAAGTGGTCAGAGACGGAAATATCTGATATTGACACATTTTCTATTGCAAAAGCGTTAGACATGAGTAAGTCCAGGATGTTACCTTGAAGGTGAGTGACAACAGCCACGTGTTGAGCCAGTCCAAACCCATCTAAGTTGCTTAGCAGCTCTTTGGTATTCACGTTATTTGTTTTATTAACGTGGAAATTGAAATCTTCTGCTACAATAACTTCATTAAAGTTTGTGACTATTTCCGACAGGAGAGTGGAAAAGTCCAATAGAAAGGTCGAACAGAGTTTCGGTGGTCGATAAATTGAAATAATGATTAATTTATGGTCGGTAATTAGTGGACCTCAGTGGTAACTAGACAGTTGGTGGATTTGAACGAGGAGCGCTCCAGACCCCAATCTGGTTCCATAACCGTTGAGCCAACACTGCCCCACATTAAATAGGAAAGTAGGATGAACGGATTATTTGAGAGATCAATGATACTGTTAAAACATGCAGGGAAAGTAATATCTAGTTAATAGAGTGAGAGTAAGTTAGCATTGTCCTTGTAAGATACACACAACAAAATGTAACCACTGCATTTAACCCATAGGCAAAGTGAACATTTAGCAGCTTTAAGCGACTGGGGAGCAGTGTGAGGACGGTGCCATGCTCAGTACACATCAGTGGCAGCCAAGGGCTTAGCCAGACCCCTTAAAATTCGGTCCCTTAACCACAAGGTCCCACTGCTCCACTTTTGAATATTCTGTACAGTAGCAAGAAAGGTGGGTGGATTGTAATAGCAACAGGTGATTAGATGGTTGGACAGATGTTCATTAGAATGAATAAATAACCATAGCCTTCAGAGAGAGTCATAAGACATTTGGCCAATATTTCTATTATCCAGCAATCGTTTGGCTCAGATATACGATTGCCACCTTTTCTGTCTGCATTTAAAATGGCAGAATTGTGAGTGATATTAGTTTTTATTGGCTTAGCATTAATCCCTATACTATTGTGTCTGAGAGAGCAACTGTGAGCATCTTCCATTACCGGCATATTCTTTTTTCTCCTCCTTGTTTTTATTCATATTACATTACAATAAATTTGCCAGGTGGTTCTGTCAAAAGCAGTTTTGGCTAGTTCAGAAATGGAGTGTGTGGTTGTACTGCGTGAGCAAGGTAATCGTGACTTGTGAACTGTTCACCCCTGCATTTCACTTGTACAGTGTGGCTGCTAGGGTTGGTAAAAAATGAACCTTCTATTCCCAGCTCTACTGGTGGTGTTACAGATGTTCCCTGGAACTTTGATTGCACAGCAGCCTGTATTTTTTTCCAAAAAACCCCACAAAACTGCAGTCCTTCCTAGGGACGGCACAACTCAGTATTGTATTGGTGCAATATTGGTCAAAATATTAAATATCAATCATCAAAATATGTAGTCTGCGCAGTTTACCTAGGCCCAAAGTGTCAACCTGACATTGAACTTAGCATCAATCATGTCACTATCACCTCAATAGATCAACAGCTACCCACACAAAAAATTATATTTTATTGTAATGATTTTGTATCTGCACATCAAATCAATCATCAAACAGAAGTCCAGGAACATATTCCTTTAAACTTCTCCCATAGTGTACTATTTTTTTGCAGGCTGTGCCTCAGTGGGTAGAAAGCCACATCTTCATATCAGGAGGTTGGGTCCAATGCTGCGGCAAGGAAAGTGTTAAGTCAAGCTTAACCTCTAATTGCTGTTGGCAAATTAAATGTTGAAAAAAAAAGAAAAGGGCCTTGAGTACCAATTAAAACAAACAAACAAAAAATATCAAAGAAAAAAAGTCCAATGTAGAAACGCCCCAGTTTCAGAAAAGGAAAATCAGTTATTTCTCTCTTTCTTACACTCTCTCTTGCTCTCTATGTATATAGATCCTTAATGCATATGCAACACTAATTGGGATTAAAGATGAATAACCCCCCTTTTTTTTTCTTTATGTAATTTATGAGTTATGTAACAAGGTTGATAGCAGTAGACCATGAAGACCATCCAAGGATCCCTTACCCCCCTTGCACAACAATTGTAGTCACAACAACAATAGAAGTGAAAATAGAGGATATAGAAAACCATGAGAATAGTGCTAATGTTTCTGGCTTTACAGAACGGCTTAGCAAAGTTGTCCATTTGTACCATCATGGGAAACAGTGAATCAATAAAAGAATCAAAGTTTGCCACAGGAATGATCACTAAGCAAAGATCTCAGGCAGAAAAAGGAACAATAAAAAGCAATTGGTCAATGGCAACTTTACATCTTTCCATCAATCTTCATTTGCTTATTCAGAGCAGGATCGCAGGGGCAGCATTCGGAAGAGAGATACCCTGAATTCCCTCACCCTAGATACTCCAGCTTATCTGGGAGGATCCAGAGGCGTTCCCAGTTGAACTTAGAGCCCTACGGACCCCCGGGAACCACTAGGCCACCACTGCCCGAGAACTGACTCCTCTTGATGAGAAGGAGCAATGGCTCTACTCCGAGCTCCTCCCAGGTGACAGAGCTCCTCTAGTGCTTCCCTTTCCTGAGGTGCCGGACGGTTTGCTAGAATTTCCCCGAACTTTTTCCTAGCCCAAAACTTTGCTTTCAGCACTCCCTGCACCACGGCCCCCTTGACCACCGTGTACCTCTCTGTAGCCTCAGAATCTCAGAGGAGTCTCACCACAGAATCTCAAGGAGTCCCACCGAGCCTGGTTGGCTCAGGAGACTCCTTGAGATTCTTGGCATCCCCAACCTCCCAATGTCCACCACAAGTTCGGGGATTGCCGCCTGACAAGCACCTGAGACTCTATGTTCACTGCTTCGGACAGCTGCTTTTACAGTGGAGGAGAAAAACCTTATTCAGACTTAATGTCTCCCTACTCCCCTGGGACCTGTTCAAGGCTCTCCCAGAGGTAGGAGTTGAAGGCCTCCCTTACAGGGGTTTCTGCTGCAACTAACCCTCTTGATACGCTTGGGCCTTCCAGGTCTGTCCATTTTTGCAAAGCGAAGCCAACTCACCACCAGGTAATAATCAGTTGACAGCTCAGCTCCTCTCTTCACCCGAGTGAGGTCAGATTACACAACCACAAATTCGATCATAGACAGCCGTCCTAGGTTGTCCTGGGGCCAAGTGCACTGATGAAAACCCTTATGCTTGAACATGGTGTTTGTTATGGACAAACTGTGACTCGCACAGAAGTCCAACAACAAAGCACTTGGACTCAGATCTGGGAGGCAGTTCCTCCCAATTACGCCCCTTCAGGTGTTACTGACATTGCCCACATGGGCATATAAGTTCCCCAACAGAACAATGGAATGGATTCCATCATCCTGTGCCTGCAAGAAGGTCACTTCCCTGCGCCTCCGGGTCAGGGAAAGGACTCTTCCTGACCCGGAAGCGAAGGGAAGCGACCCTCTCACTCAGTGGGGAAAACTCTTAACACACGGCTGGCGAGATGGGGGGCTATTGGAAAGCCTACTACAGCTTGCATCTCACTGTGAGCAACTCCAGAATAGAAGAGAGCCCAGCCTCTCTCAAGGAGTTGGGTCCCAGGACCCACACTATGTGTGGAGGCGAGCCTGACCATATCTAGTCTGTATCGCTCAACTCCTTCTTTCCCCCCTGTGAGGTGACCTCTCCCTGAACCGACACCTTGATGGGTTGGGGGGGTCACATGCGGCTCTTTTGTGCTTATGCTGTGGCTCGGTGTGTCTTGGGAAAATAATTGTATTTATTAAATTTATGTATTTAATGAAAGTGTATCATTGTGCGCAGTGGTTCAGAATAAGAAGTTCAATTCACCAGCAGTTTTGAAGCGAGGACGTGAAAATGCCCGAGGGTGGGACAAAGTGATTTATATGGCCAATGGAGAGAAGAAAGGGCAGGGGGTTCAGTAATAAACCTTTTTTTTTTCAGCACAGAGCAATTGTCTGAGCGTCTGTAAATGTGCACTGCAATAAAGGACAGTAGTTGATCGTCATAATTGCCTTGAGGATGTTGATGTAAAACATCATGACGTACAGAGAGGGTCAGAAGGAGCTGTATTGTGTTTTTGTAGATTTAGAAAATGCCTATGATGGGGTGCCAAGGGAGGAATTGTGGTTTTGTATTTGACGTCAGGAGTGGCAGAGAAGTATGTTAGACTGGTGCAGGATATGTATGAGAACAGTTCAACAGTGGTGAGGTGTGCTGTTGGAAGGACAGAAGACTTTAAGGTGGAGGTGGGACTTCATCAATGATCAGCGCTGAGCCCCTTTCTGTTTACTCTGGTGATGGACAGATTGACAGATGAGGTCGATTTTTTATTTATTTATTTATTTATTTATTTGACAGGGACAATGTACAAAAAGCATTAATCAAAGAAAAGATGCTTTGCACCAGACTCTAGTTCTTAGAAGTCCCTGAGACAGACAACAGGCAAACACATAACATGTAATAAGTAAGAAAATTAATACAACAGATCAACTGAACAGTAAATACAGACAGTGCTAAAATACATTTCATTAGTTCAATTAAATAAATAAAAGAAATAAAAGATAAAATAAAGTAAAATAAAAGTAATGTTATGTAATAAAAGTGTAGTTGGTTTTGCTATTTCTATTTAATGCTGACAGGATTGTGTTCTGAGGAAGTGGTTTTTTACTAGTAAGTTAAATTTTTTAAGATCATGGCAAATTTTTAAATCAACTGGAAGTTTGTTCCATTCAGTGATGGTTTTGTAAGAAAAAGCAGTTTGTCCTAATGCTGTTCTTCGCTTTGGTACAGAGCATTGTCCACTGACTGTTGACCTTGTTCTTCTGACTGTCTGGTCAGAAGTCAAAGTTACGAATGTTTTAAGTGGTGGAGGTGCCAAATTATGGATAATTTTGAATAGCAACTTCAAATTAGCTGTTTTGATTGTATTTTCAAAGTTAAGTAGTTTATGTTTTATTAATATTTGGCAGTGATTAT
>JAFBJS010003405.1:89033-111411 GCA_016785265.1 Paraplagusia blochii | reverse complement strand
GGAAAAGGTAGTACAGCCTTAGGAGGTTTAATAACAGTCGTTGGTAAATTGGAAATTTCTCCTTTCGGCTTGTTCTTTCGGGGGTTGCATAGCGAGTAAATATTTTGATAATTGGATATATATAAGTAAACAATATAACTATCTGGCCTCTACTACAGATATTTTGTAGTTATTATTTTCGCTATTTTGCTATTATTTTGCTATTATTCCCAAACTTGATTAGTCTCTTGGAAGTATCCTTGGGTAAATTAAGGAAATACCATTATAATTAGTATTTACTGCATATTAGGAAAAATAGGAAGGAAAGCAAACTCCTTGTCACTGTGACACACACAACAAAATTTGACCTATGTATTTAACCCACCACCAACGTGAACAGTGGGCAGCTTTGAGCGCCCGGGGACCAGTGAGTTGGTACCATGCTCAGTGTAGCTTGGCAGTTGGTAGATTTAAAGCTGGAGCCCTGCGAACCCCAGTCCAGTTCCTTAACCACTAGGCCACCACTGCCCCATCACAAAAAACATACTCAACATTATACAATTCACAAAATCAATTGTGAGGTGTCATTTGTATCAAAAGTGTACCTGAAGTAATGTTTTTGAGGCTAAGAATTTGCTACTTGCTACAGTGTATTTCCCTTTAACATCATGTGTTCTGTTGAGATCCAACATTATATTATGGAAATTTTAAGTTTAATTCCCATAAATCCTTGTTAATGTTGAAATTCCTGTTAATTCTGATTAATTCCTATTAATTTCGATAGACAGTTTCCAAATTCCCCCAATTTTGCATCCCGAGTTAAAATCTGCCTCAATCACTCCAGACACATTAAGAGCACTTCACCAGAAGCCGATCTTCCTTGGCAGAAGAAACCTTTAATTAGGTGACCTTACAGGAAAAAAAAAGGATTTGAACCCAAGTGTCACAGTGACTTCTTTGGCATCCTTTATTTCTAATTTCCTAATACTGAAAAATACACTAACAGAGTATATTTTTAAGGTGATTCCTAGGTGTGCCTTTTCATTATCTATTAGTTGGTCATTATCTACATATCATTAAAACATTACTAAACTGTACCAACTCAAAAAAAGTCTAGTTTTCAGCCATGGTAAGTTTTTTCAGAGACCATGTGTGGACTGAAATACATTTAAGCCTCTACAAATCAGTGGATATTTTGGTCACCTTTTAAATTACTCCGTCTGATTATTTCTGTTTTGGAAAGTGATTGTGGTGGTTCTGTGTCTTGCCCCAGGTCTGCTGAATAAAAGTGTTCATTGACTGTTCATTGATACAACAACCCGTCATCACTGGGCTTTGTGCCTTGACACAAAAAAACAAAACAAACTTTCTCCAACATCTGTCCTGAGCTGTTTTTAGGTTGTTTGACGTTTCGCTCTCACATCAATCACATCACGCTGATCAACACTGCAAAATGTCTCCTTTCAAACAGACAGATTGGCATCAACTTCTGTGATAGAACAGCTGCTCTTGCCTATTTTTAATTTCCTGTCGTCTCCCCTTCATTGTTTAAAAACAGAGATGATAAGAGGTGATGCAATAACATACAAATCCTAAATTGTAAAAGTTTAATATTCATTTACTTTGTGTAAATAATTGTAATGATTTAATTTTTTATCTTAGGACCTCTCCTCACCAGTTCAATAGTATATAAACCATTCAGCGGAACAATTGCTATCACCTGTCTTCTATCATAGAGTATAACGTTGTTGCAAAGAAGTGCAGTGTGGCTCCATGCAGCGGCTACCCTAAACCTTCCTGTCCAACCTAGTTGTAACAGAGATGCCCTGATGTTGTAGCACTTCTGTTATTCCTCCATTTCTGTCTACCACCTTAAATGGTCTAAAAGCACCTTTTAAAATTAATTTGTATTTCTGAATATTGTCAACTCCATTTATTTTGCGTTTAAAAAAAAAAATGTGACAGTGAATTTGTAACTCAACTATTAACCCAGTATTAGACTTGATTTTTTTTTTCAGTCTTAGTCAACCATTCTGAATCGCTTTTTTCGTCCCCCCCGTAACAACTTTGTAGGGCTCAACTAAGAACTAGTAAGCTGATGACTTGAAGAGAAGAAAAACCTTTAGGATATAAACTAAACTTGCTTTTATGCTTATATTACCAACAACTTTGATGGTATTTAAGCATTGAAGCAAATGACTGTTGCATCAAGTATTGCCTAATTGCAAAGTTTAGCTAACATCTAAAAAACTTTGGCTGACTGATATTATATCTATCCCTAATTTCTGGATGTAAGATTGTAGAATTTGCCGATAGTCTTGGAAATAACATAAAAGCTAGTCTTCTCAAATAGACATTTAAATAGGTCAGCCAAAATATCAGGATGACTGACCTACCTATCTATCTACCTGTGTAGATCCTGTTTGTGCAACATAATACTACCTTAATTCTTGGTGGAGTCTGACTCCTTTTTCCAGAACCAACATTATTTAATCCCAAGTAACTCAGCTGTGGAAACTGAGAGCCCAACCTTTGCTCTCCATGTGAATCAGTGCGCCTCAGTTGCCCATGACCCTGTCATTGGTTCATTGCTTTTCAATTTTTAAAACACTCATAATGGATTCTGATCATTGCAGGCATTAAAATACACAAGTGATGCAGTCACAGTGTTAGCTAATTTCACTGTGCACACATAAAAAGGCCTTCCAAAAATGGATACGACAACATAGTTTTACAATAAATGTTACGATAAAACTTTTCTACAACCTTAGATATATGGGTTGAAGTGACCATCGTAATTTTGGTTGGTGAATCTGCATGGCTTATGTGCAAAGCTTTATTGTGAGCCTTTCTGTATGTACAAAACCAAGTTATTATTATTATAGCAATATGCTCCATGGTGACTTTCGACACATATGTCAGTTTAATTGCCCACTACATTCCTATACTCACTCACACTTATCTAAATAAACTGTGCATTTAAATGCCAAAGTGTTCACTTTACTGTCTGCAAAGATTTTGGCACCTGTGAGTGTTCCAGTGTTTTGACTGAAAATGATGTCTTATTGAACTCAGACGTGAAAACATAGTATAAATAAGCAATTGGAGAAATTTTGGGATATATGTTTTAGACAGTGGTGGCCTAGTGGTTAAGGAAGTGGACTTGGGTCCGCAAGCTCCCTGGTTCGAATCCACCAGCTGCCAGGTTGCCACTGAGGTGCTCTGGGCATAGCACCGTCCCAACCCACTTCGTGTGGGCTCACCACTCACAGCAAGGCTCACAATATGGTGCAATGTGATTTGGGTGGCGCCAGCTGCCCCTGCGACCCGGCGACGGACAAGCAGAAGAAGATGAATGAGTACTTTTGACCAAAATGTTGACTCATCAAAGTAACCTTTGGCAGATATAACAGCCGAACACACACGAGGCATTATTCTTACTATAGAAATTAAATATTCTTCAGAAAGTTGCCCATGTCTGTTGCAGAAGTTCCCATAAATGTGTGGCACTTGTGGGTTGCTTTTCTTTCACTCCTCTGTCTATTTCATCCCAAACCAGCTCAATGGGGTTACAGTCTGGAGACTGTGCTGGCCACTCCATGTTTTCAAGTTTACCAGCTTGTTCTTTTTTTTTTAGCAAGATAGTTCTGGCATAGCTGACTTATGTTTTGGCTCATTATCTTGCTGTAAGATGAACCCCTGACCAACTAGACGCATACCAGAGGGTATTGCATGGCGTTATAGGATGCTGTGGTAGCCATTTTGGTTCAGGGTGCCTCTCACTCTCACTCTCACTCTCACTAGCCCTGGATCCAGCAAAACAACCCCAGACCACCTCACTTTCTCCTCCATGTTTGACAGTTGAAGCCACACTGTGGAAGTATCCTTTCCCCTTTTCCAGGCCATACAAACATCTTGAGTGATGAACGGCAAAGCAACCCACAAGTGCCACACATTTATGGGAACCTCTGCAACAGACATGGGAAGAACTTTCTGAATTGATTCCATGATTTCTTTTTTGACTCCAATTGCTTATTTGTACTATGCTTTCACGTCTGAGTGCAATGAGACATTAAACGGCATAATTTTCAGTAAAAACACTGTATAAATTGGGATGTTCTAAGACTTTTGACCGGTAGTGCATATGGTGTAATATGGTTTTGACAGAACCTTCAGTCTTTTAAACCTGATGTACTGCACTGAGCTGTATGTCCACATATTCATACAGGTATATATAGTATATATGTGTTTTAATGCATCTTTTCTTTCTGTTTGTTTTTTAAGGCAACAATTGTCAAAAACCTTTGAATCCCCTCCAATCTCGCCAGAAACTCCACAGAAGAGTCTGAGACACAAAAACTCCAGTCTAAGTCGCTATTTCCAGCAGCGCTGTAAAACATCAGTACAACAACCCAAGGAATCTGTCTCCCAGTGTTCAAAGCGAAAAAAACTGCACGTTGCGCATCACCAATCTGAAGATGACTCTCACCTACATACAGCGAGTACTTCAACTTCAACAATTGTAAAGGAGGAACCAATGGAGGTGCAGGTCCCTAACTCTACAGCAGTCCAGGAGGGGGCATCAATGGCTCCATGTGTTGCCCCTGTGATGAGTATAATGAATACTTCATCTCTGTCAGATGAAGATAAGCCAGTTATTAAAGGTAAAGTTTAATTTTAAGTGTTAAACTGTAAACTGTGTTTAATTCCTCTTAAGTCTCCAACTCTTTTTAACGTAGCTACATTTTACACTCTTGATTTGAGCGTGAATCAATGGAATAATGTTGTTGGTACAATGATATTGGGACACTTGATGAGTCAGAGTTCACAAATTGGTTTTATATTGGAATTAAGTAAGAAGTGTTGTTAAAGGTCACAGTTCAATAAAAGGTGAATTAAATTTTAAAACCATTTAACCCTGGTGTCCTCCATCGGTCTGGGTACATTTCACCAAGACCCAATTTGCTTTTGTGTGTCTCTATATGTGTATGCTCCTGTACTGCATGGCTTATGCCCATTTATCCTGTTTATAGTGAAGTTAGTGAAACGGTATCCATTACATATGTTAGGCTTAATGATATCAAACCCGGTATGATTTTAACCTACTTTGTTGTTTTCTTTAAAACAACGGTTCCCAAAATAGCCCGACTATAAATGTATCAACATGGACACTAGGGGGTGCAATAGTAAATAATTTGTCAGAACTGCTCAACAGTGTGATCTTTTTGAAAACCTCTATTTTAACAACCATCTTGTTTTCACGTGCAGCGAGATTTTACATTTAACTTTTTTTCTTATTATTTTGTCATTTAATGTACGCATTCATATTTTAAGCTAATTGAAACAATTTTCTCCAACACATCATAAATCCACTAAGTAAAATGCAGTGTCAAAATATTATTTGTCTTTGTAACAAATTGCTGTCTTTCTCATTTTGTTTCCTTCGCAGTGGAGTGTCCTGTGTGTTCTGTCAATGTGTCACAGCAGTTCATCAACAAGCATTTGGATACGTGTCTGTCCAGCGGAGAGAAAAAGGAGAGCTTGAGAAGGTGAAATTCTTTTAAGAAATTTTTACAGGGCTCCTTTACGAAACTTTAATAATAATTTAGAAGTCCGGTCACATATATTGCTGTATCCAGTTTTAACGCATAGTAAAGGCAGAAAAAAAACCTGTAGTTCTGTGCAGTTTTAAATGGGACTGAATAGAAAACCATTGTCAGTTTTTAAATGCTGGAGTGATGGTAGAGAAGGACATAACAACCTTACTGAATACACAATGATGTGGTGAACGTGCAATGTACATCAATGGGTTTTGAAAATAGGAAAATAGCTGACAGCAGTCTCCAGTCCTCCTGAGAACAGGTTGTAATCCTGCATGTCCAGGACTACTAATGCTCTTGTTCTCAAACCACCTCTAAAACCATAACACAGCATTAACAGGGAAACAGGGAAACTGCTGTATTATATTTACATGGGGCCTCTGACATAATGCCATTTTTATATGCATGATAAGTACATTATGTTAGCCTTTTGATGCAATGAATAAACACATTCTAACATTGGAACGCTAGAAATAAAGAGTGATATTTGCTGAAAACGGGCCTATATGTACTAGAGCTGGCCCACGAGTATAAAGCCCTTATATTCTAGTAGGACTTTGGGAAGTATTAGTGATACAGATAAAGGCAAATACCTCTGATGTGTGTTTTATTTCGGATTTCATTTTTGTGTTGATACTATTACGTTGCTATTACAAATTCATTGCCCAAAAAAAAATCATCATTTAATCAGGGGCAACACTCAAAGACAGGCAAACCAGGCAGTTACTTGGGGCTGCAGCCACTAGGGGGACTGTGGGTGGAGAAAACATTTTTTGCTTTGGGCACTGATAGGTTCAGGTCCCAGCAATATCTTGCAGGGAGCACCAAAAATCCCTAGGACTGCCACTGCACTAAATGTCTGGAGATGGGGAAATATTTATTTTATTTAAGTTTGGCCCGTGACTTGAAGTCAGTTTTTAATTGTGGCCCACTGTGAAATTGAGTTTGACACCCCTGTTCTAGAGTAACATGTGGAGAAACCTAAAGGATGTAATAGTGAAATATACTAAAGTATTGTATAAACTGAGAGTCCTAGGTTCAATTCCCGGATGAAACATTAGTTTGGTGCCTTCAAGGGCACCAAAATGGCTGAATGCTAGTAATTCTGTAATTCCTGTTATTATGTTAATGGTGTGTGTATAGCAGATTTGCCATCTGCCTCTCTTACTAAAGTGGCAAGTCAGGTACTTCCTGTTTTTTGAGTGCTCTTCTCAGCTTCTTCCTCCCAGCTGCTAAAAGCTGTGTTTTTTTTACAGTCCATATACTGACAGTGTGACATGATCTAAAGCAGATGTTCATATTACAATGCCAAACTGTAGTGATTATTCTTAATGTTGTCAGTTTTTACAAAAATGACTCTGCTTTTTGTAAAATGCATTTAGTTTAATGGCCGAAAAAAAAAAAAAAAAAAAACAACAGCCTATGTACTGTATATCCAGTCACTGGTCTAGGGCTACTTCAGACTCATTGCTATAATAATGTAATATCTGTCTTTGTGTTGCAGTTCAATTGGCAAAGGCAGACGTCCAATGAACAAACTTGTGTACAACCTACTGTCCAGAGCAGAACTGAGGCGTAGGATGAAGGAGTGTCACCTATCAGTGCAGGGCACACGAGACCAGATGATCAAACGACACAAGGAATTTGTTCACGTTTACAACGCCCAGTGTGATTCTCTTAACCCAAAATCAGGTGAGGATACGGTTCACTTAGCTGCACACCAATGGCTTCAATACTAAATCAAACACAGAAGACTTTATGGTATGTTGATGTGCATTTTTGCACATTTTTGCAAATTTTAGTTCATTGATGTGTAAATGTTCATTCAAACAGCCGAAGAAATTGCTAAGGAAGTGGAGACCAATGAAAAGGTCAAGAACCAACTGCAGGCAAAAGCCAAGCCTGTAAGTACTGAATATGTCTAATGAAAAGCTTTTTTTCCATGTACAGTGAAATACACTGGCTGACATACACAGACAACCTAATTTTCTTAGTTAATATTTATTCTAAAACAATACACATATATATCCATGTATATCTATCTGTGTGTGTTTGTGTGAACACAAAACACAGTAAAGTGAAAAGTATATCATAGTTATGATATCAGAACAGTGGAGACTATGAAAGTGAGGTGAAGAATACAGTACAGGCAGGATGAAACAGTTAGGGGAAAGTGTCAGGAATGGTCCGTGATAAAATAGTGTCAGCATAGATGAAGAGAAAGGTTTACAGGACAGTTGTGAGACCAGACATGATGGGTGTAATAGAGACACTAGCAATAGGCAGAAGACAGTGCTAGAGGTGGTAGAGTTAAAATTGTAATGATTCTCTTTTGGAGTGACAAGGATCGACAGGATCTGGAATGAGGTGGAGAAAATAATAAAATAGCCAGATTAAGATGTTTTGGACATCTTCAGGTGACAGGGTGGGATGGAAAATGTTGAGGCGCTGCATAAATCAAATCATTAATAAATACTTGCTGGAGTATGGGAGGGAAAAAAAATACAATGTATTTTTAAAACTTCTTAACTTTTCTAACCTAGGTCATGGTGTTTACCAAGAATCAGACGGAGGAGGAAATTAATGAGATGCATTCAGAGTACAGTAAGTGGTGATGAAATGTGTGTGTCTACATTTATACCCAAACTGTACATAACATAGTACCACATGATCACTTTTAGATTCCAGGTATATTTGTACTTTCCTGTGAAAGCTATTTGAAAGTCATTTGTCAAAGTCATGCGTTGTTCTGACAGTCAAAAGATCATTTTTGTATGTCATTACTATGTTGCTTGCATTGCTAGAATATCTATATCTGAAATCTAGAGGTTGGTTGTATTTTGCCAAAAGACTGCTAGTTTATTAATACTGACCTACAGTAAATGGTTTACCAGTAGTATTCAGAACAGATTTCTAGTTATCATATATCATGTACATAGAGCAGGGGTGGGCAAACTAAGGCCCGGGGGCCACATGCGGCCATGTGGCCCGCCAAACTTGTCCAAATTAAATAATCTATTTATATTTTCAACACACTTTTTTACCTTTTTCCTGCAATGCCTGTTTTCCCCCATTAGATGACATAATAAAGGCTATTAGAAATGTAGTATTTTGGGTTTGATACATGACTTTTACTTGCCATTTATCTTAGCTTACACGAACACTCCATCTCTCTGCTCTTGACGTTGGCCCGTGTCCAATTTTAGGAGAAATTGTGGCCCGCAGGTCAAAAAGTTTGCCCACCCCTGACATAGAGACTAACTATATATACACACATACATACACATATATATTTATTTATATATATGTGTATGCATATAGGTTATGTGTGTTTTTAGAAAGTATATGCCATCAATTTCTATAGTTTTAAGGGCAGAACCAGACAAAACCTCCTTCAATCATCGTTATCTTGGAATCCATAATCTAGACTGCAATTTATGTTTTTAAATATTCATCAACGCAAAGCTAGACGAGAAGGTCAGCATTACATAAAATGAGCAAAAGCCATATTGACAGGGATGCAGAAGATTAAAAGGTTTTATATAAATAACCCCGCAGAGCTTACTTTAAAAAGGGCTCAAAAGTAGACGTCTCCGACAGGAGATACGATCTATAAAGAGCTGCACCGTTGCGATAACCTTCTGATTTATTGCAAATGGATGTGGATGACTCACTCTAGCAGCATGTGAAATGGTGAATGAGCAAATAGACAGACCCGCTGGCCCCAGGCCCTGTACTATCGTGACAACAAAAGGAAGCAGTTTATCCATTATTCGCAAAATATCTCTGAATTGGTTGTGGAAGTATAAATGACAGTGAATCAAATTTAGAATTTGCTGAGGACAACCTAGTGGGGATCCAACCTAAAGACCTTAAAATTGTAATTATCCTCTGTAAGTTGTTTTGGATTAAAGCTTCTGCTCACTGTTCTACATACACTATGTTACCAAAAAATGTTTTGACTATTTATATAAATGTTCTGGTGGTTAAAGTGGAACGCGATAATGATGTGAAGTAGTTTTTTTTTTTTTTACCATACTTCCTATTTTCACCACAGGGAAGCAGCACAGCAGCGACTTCTCTCGCCTTGTTGCCGAGGTCCGTAGCCGAATGGACACTGACAGACAAACTCGTATCAAACAGGAAATCACTACGGAAGGAGAGGATAAAGAAAAGCCACAGTCTACAAGTACATCAACACTCATTCTTTTCCTATAGAATAACAAGTCTGGCTTGAGAAATCTATCTAGCCTTGTTTTCTCTCACAAAAACCCCCTGTTCTTCATACTGATCAGCCATAGTGTGTTAACCTAACTGCCCTCACAATGGTTTCTTTCTATTTGAACTGTTACAAACAAGTTAGTGTGGAACAGATTGCACAGATAGACGTGTTTCTTGAAAGTGAAGTTATGATCATGACAGTTATGATGATGACAATGACTGATGTTGTGCATGTTCAGCTGCTGAAAATATGTCAGTGAAAAATACCATGAAAAAGACCACATGCTTCTGTCTTTATACATTGCAAGATGTTTTATGTATGTGTGTATGAAAAAAAAAAGTGAAAATATATGGCAGGGGGTCCACAAAACATGGCACCGTCCCCACTCACAACTCCCCAGGCGTTCAAAAGCTGCCCACTGTTCACATTGGTGATGGGTTAAATGCAGAGTTGACATTTCGTTGTGAATCACAATGTCACAGCGACAAGGAGTTTCCTTTCCCTCCTTTAGAGAAAATATATAAAACACTTAACCTTGCTGTTGAGCAGACTTGCTGCCAAATATAAGTAAAAAAAGTAAGAGTAACTTTTCTGTTGCTTTGGTATGGAATGGTTTTTCTAGTAAGCATTGTTTTTACTGACAGCCTACAAATAATATCATTCTGTCACAGAATCTAGATGCAGTGAAGCAATGGAGGCACAAGACAATGTGGAGGAGTGTTGTACTGGAGGAATAAGGTTGTCAATGAGTCCAACCTACAGTGACGTGTCTGTGAGCAGGTGAGTCATTTGCAGCACTCATCCTAATGCAATGGAAGTCAGTGAAACACTCTCGTCTTAAAAATATTGATTTCTTAAAGTTTCTGTGCTGTGACTACACTTACCTCATATGTTAGGGCAATTGGTGGCCTAATGGTTAAGGAAGTGGACTTGGGTTCACAAGAACCCCGGTTCGAAACCTCATAATACCAAGTTACCGCTGAGGTGCCCTGAGCATGGTTCCCCGCACACTGCTCCCCTGCTCACTACGGTGATGGGTTAGATGCAGTGGCATAATTTCCCAAAGGATATTCCTTAGGGATTAATGTAGTTCTTATTTATTTATTTATTTATGTTTTTATAGTTTATTAAGACACTGCCAGATAAACTACTATGTACTAATCTGATTTAATCTAAATAGATTATAGCAAGCATGCTTTTCATTTTGATAACACTATGATCATAACACATATTGTAAATCTAAGATCTAGACTTTTCCCTCATTTTGGATGTTTATATATTTAGATATATATACACAGAATTAGTCTGGGACAACTTTAGTGGTTATACCCAGAAAATCATTTAGTTTTTCCCTGCAGCAGCTTATACAGTGCTTTGTACAAATAAAAATATATTTAAACATAAATCAGGTTTTTAAATTGGTGGTGGTTTTAGTTGGAGCTAGTGTTTTGAGAACAATTATATGCCGAAAGGTCGGCATGACAAAAAATAATTGTGAACCACAGGAATATGCTATATTCCTGTCTTAAGAATATAAGACAAAGGTAACAGTTGTGGATAATTACTAAATCACCAGACAAACAGAACATAAAGTCCACTCGACTCTGTCTCTCACTTATTTCCTTCTCTTGTCTTCTTTGTGTCGTACTCAGTTTCCCTTTATCTACTAATCATCCACAATAACTCTTCAGCATGTTCCACTGTTACAGTGATGAAGAATATGATTAGGACCTTGACTAACATTGTTCCTGTGACAGCTATGGAAAACTTCTGTCCAAAACATGTTTGTCACTCTGCAGCTTCAGAACACAGTAACCACACCTCCCCCCAATTTTCAGAAGTTAAGACAAAAACAAAATTTTAGAATGGGAACATCTAATACAAATACTTTAGGAGAAGGCTTGACGTCAAATTTAAAACACACGGAATTTCCAAAGAAATAGTTTTTTAATGTAGTTGATTTTAATGAAAATGTTGGTTATATTTTTATCAAAATATTCACAGTATATGTGGATTAAGCTGTGATTTATCATGACAGATCAGTCAGATCTCACTTCTAAGTAAGACTTGTTCTACAACATCTGTGATGAAGGTGTGTCTTAGATAGGTAGCTAGCGAGATAGATATCAATCTTGCCTGGAAAATAAAGGAAATAAAAACAATCTTAGATAATCATATCAATCAATCGATCAATCAAATTTTATTCATATAGCCCACATTTACAAATCAAATTTGTCACATAGGGCTTTACAGGGTTGGTCACATCCTCTGTCCTTAGACCCTCAGCCAGGGTAAGGAAAAACTACCAAGGAAAAACCCTTTTAACAGGGAGAAAAAAAACGGTAGAAGACGGTAGGAGAACCACAGGAGAGGAATCCACTCCCTGGACGGACAGACAGTGCTATGGATGTTACCAGAGCATACCAGAACATAAAAATACAATAAATTAAAACAAATACAAAAGATACAGCACATAGTCCGAATTTAAATGCTTCCAGTAGCAGTTATGTCAGTAGGTGTATGATTTCTTAGGCTATGATCCCGGCCGTCCTACTGCTGGTCCTCCTAGTCCTGGTTATCCTAGTTCTGGCATCGACCCATCCGTGGAGTAGAGAGTGAGACAGGGAGATGTGTATAAGAGACAGGAGAAACAAACAAAAACGGTAGTTTAAACAGAGTTCTATAGATTGGGAGAGAGAGTGGAGTAGAGAGTGAGACAGGGAGATGTGTATAAGAGACAGGAGAAACAAACAAAAACGGTAGTTTAAACAGAGTTCTATAGATTGGGAGAGAGAGTGGAGTAGAGAGTGAGACAGGGAGATGTGTATAAGAGACAGGAGAAACAAACAAAAACGGTAGTTTAAACAGAGTTCTATAGATTGGGAGAGAGAGTGGAGTAGAGAGTGAGACAGGGAGATGTGTATAAGAGACAGGAGAAACAAACAAAAACGGTAGTTTAAACAGAGTTCTATAGATTGGGAGAGAGAGTGGAGTAGAGAGTGAGACAGGGAGATGTGTATAAGAGACAGGAGAAACAAACAAAAACGGTAGTTTAAACAGAGTTCTATAGATTGGGAGAGAGAGTGGAGTAGAGAGTGAGACAGGGAGATGTGTATAAGAGACAGGAGAAACAAACAAAAACGGTAGTTTAAACAGAGTTCTATAGATTGGGAGAGAGAGTGGAGTAGAGAGTGAGACAGGGAGATGTGTATAAGAGACAGGAGAAACAAACAAAAACGGTAGTTTAAACAGAGTTCTATAGATTGGGAGAGAGAGTGGAGTAGAGAGTGAGACAGGGAGATGTGTATAAGAGACAGGAGAAACAAACAAAAACGGTAGTTTAAACAGAGTTCTATAGATTGGGAGAGAGAGTGGAGTAGAGAGTGAGACAGGGAGATGTGTATAAGAGACAGGAGAAACAAACAAAAACGGTAGTTTAAACAGAGTTCTATAGATTGGGAGAGAGAGTGGAGTAGAGAGTGAGACAGGGAGATGTGTATAAGAGACAGGAGAAACAAACAAAAACGGTAGTTTAAACAGAGTTCTATAGATTGGGAGAGAGAGTGGAGTAGAGAGTGAGACAGGGAGATGTGTATAAGAGACAGGAGAAACAAACAAAAACGGTAGTTTAAACAGAGTTCTATAGATTGGGAGAGAGAGTGGAGTAGAGAGTGAGACAGGGAGATGTGTATAAGAGACAGGAGAAACAAACAAAAACGGTAGTTTAAACAGAGTTCTATAGATTGGGAGAGAGAGTGGAGTAGAGAGTGAGACAGGGAGATGTGTATAAGAGACAGGAGAAACAAACAAAAACGGTAGTTTAAACAGAGTTCTATAGATTGGGAGAGAGAGTGGAGTAGAGAGTGAGACAGGGAGATGTGTATAAGAGACAGGAGAAACAAACAAAAACGGTAGTTTAAACAGAGTTCTATAGATTGGGAGAGAGAGTGGAGTAGAGAGTGAGACAGGGAGATGTGTATAAGAGACAGGAGAAACAAACAAAAACGGTAGTTTAAACAGAGTTCTATAGATTGGGAGAGAGAGTGGAGTAGAGAGTGAGACAGGGAGATGTGTATAAGAGACAGGAGAAACAAACAAAAACGGTAGTTTAAACAGAGTTCTATAGATTGGGAGAGAGAGTGGAGTAGAGAGTGAGACAGGGAGATGTGTATAAGAGACAGGAGAAACAAACAAAAACGGTAGTTTAAACAGAGTTCTATAGATTGGGAGAGAGAGTGGAGTAGAGAGTGAGACAGGGAGATGTGTATAAGAGACAGGAGAAACAAACAAAAACGGTAGTTTAAACAGAGTTCTATAGATTGGGAGAGAGAGTGGAGTAGAGAGTGAGACAGGGAGATGTGTATAAGAGACAGGAGAAACAAACAAAAACGGTAGTTTAAACAGAGTTCTATAGATTGGGAGAGAGAGTGGAGTAGAGAGTGAGACAGGGAGATGTGTATAAGAGACAGGAGAAACAAACAAAAACGGTAGTTTAAACAGAGTTCTATAGATTGGGAGAGAGAGTGGAGTAGAGAGTGAGACAGGGAGATGTGTATAAGAGACAGGAGAAACAAACAAAAACGGTAGTTTAAACAGAGTTCTATAGATTGGGAGAGAGAGTGGAGTAGAGAGTGAGACAGGGAGATGTGTATAAGAGACAGGAGAAACAAACAAAAACGGTAGTTTAAACAGAGTTCTATAGATTGGGAGAGAGAGTGGAGTAGAGAGTGAGACACATCAGCAGCCGGAATAAAAAAGAGAAACAAACAAAAACGGTAGTTTAAACAGAGTTCTATAGATTGGGAGAGAGAGTGGAGTAGAGAGTGAGACAGGGACGGGGGTGCTCAGATGGGTTTTTAGTCTCACCTTAAAGGTAGAGACCAAATCAGAATCCCTGACATGAAGCGGAAGCTGATTCCACAGAAGAGGGGCTTGGTAGCTAAAGGCTCTACCACCTGTTCTACTCTTAGTTATGTTGGGAACCACTAATAGACCCCAATCTAATGATCGGAGCGGTCTGCTTGGTTTATAGGGGGAAAGCAGGTCCTTAATATAGGAAATGGCCAGATTATTTAGGGCCTTGTAAGTTAATAATAGAACTTTGAAATCAATTCTACTTTTAATTGGGAGCCAGTGCACGGAGGCTAAGATGGGAGTTATGTACTCTCGTCTTTTGGTTCCAGTCAATATGCGGGCTGCCGCATTTTGGACCAATTGAAGGTTCTTTAAGGACCTTAAGGAAATACCCGATAAAAGAGAATTGCAGTAATCCAGCCTAGAGGTTACGAAGGCATGGATTACTTTTTCTGCATCCTTACGGGACAGAATATTTCTAATTGCCTTAATATTACGTAAATGGTAGAAGGCAATTCTGCAAATTTGCTTAACATATATGCATATGTTTATGACATATAAATTGCTGGAGAGTTCTATTAGGGATAATGGATTTTATTACGAAAAATATTTATATTTAATTTTAGATAAAAATATTTTAAGTCCAAATTTCTCCAAATGCCTTTACTAGAGGGTTAAACAAGTAATCACTGCGCATTGCAAAGTATAACAAAAAATCACTGACTCTGTTTGAACACTTTTGTCACGGTCCAAATAAAGAGGCGTTAAATAAGCCCTGTAGCGTAAAAGTAGATGGAAAGTTCAATTTTTCTTATTTTTTCCAGCTTCAGAACAATGAAGATAAATGGAACTTCTTTTCTATCTTTCATCTCATTTGATTTTTTTCTTTAGTTTAGGTACATTCCTCTTTAGTTAAGGGATGTCATAGCTCAAGGCCACACAGCTTTTTGTAGCTTCCAGTAAGTCTCTGATAAACATCTACTCCTTAGGTATAAAATTAACTCGGAAACTGATTTGTTGTATCTGCAGTTTATTGTGTAGTTAAGAAAATATACTTGACTATCCTAAAGTCTTAACGGCTGCCTTTTTATGCCGTTTTCCTTATTGCCATGATGTCAGCCTTGTAAGTGATGATCATATTTTCTTGACACATTAAAATATAAGTGGGACTGTAAATATTGGTGGAGACCACATGACTGCTGAATGGGAGACATGGTCATCCATTTTTTTTTTTTTCCTGGACATAAAACTAATTGATGCCTTCGACAAGGATAATAAGACAGAGGTTTTCTACTACTGGGACAAAGACAAACTCTAAGACAATCTTTTAATGCCAGGTTGGTAGTTACCACAGTGTCATGTCACACGCTAGTATAATGGTTGTTTTATTTTAATTTACAAAGATCAATAAAAATCTGTAGGTGAACAAACACAGAATGTCACGCAAAAACAAACACACTTGATTGAGCGTTGCTATGCAGCAGTAGCCTGTACACCGTGGAGTATTCAGGTGATGGAACAGAAATAAGAACTGTTACAAACAGGCTGGCTTAACATTGTTCACTAATAAGCAACAGTATGTCTGTAAAGATTCTCATCCATCCAGGTCATGATAACTAAAGAGTTCAGTTGTAAACCACTGGACCTCTTTTTGGATCTTTTCATTCCTCAATACGAAACTGATGAAAAGCCTCAGTTGAGGACCGTAGCACCTCTCAAACTCCAAAAATCATTCCAGTTGTTTATAACTAATCTCTTTAGACCACAGTAGTTATTTATCAATGTGTCAAATATGCTTTATATGCATTTTTTATTATAAAAGATAAACTTCAAAAGGGTAGCTTCATGTGTAAATAATCATAATTGATATTGTCAGAAACGAGTGTCTGTGGCTGTAAAACACAAGTCAGACCATAGTAAAATCCATCCAACACAAACAACTTCTTTTTCATCTTGTGAGTAAGTGAATTGTGTGTTTCACAACCTCAGATGCTCATTTCAGACCCTGATCATTTACACATAAAGTCATAAAGTTTTCAAACAGTCATCAAATAACGTTGAACAAATAATTGTTCATATCTTGGCCAGTCAAGCACATTTTGACACACAGCGCAATATATAACATGAAAACAGGAAAAATAAAGTGTAGTGTGTAGTCTTTTTTTTCATTCACAACAAATAAAAAGTGGACAAAGCCATTGAGTCTTAGGAGTAAAGCTGAGAAACAGAAGTGTCACATCTGAAAGTTATTATTGAACATTAACAATAAGGGGCGATGAACCATTGTTGAGTCCATGGATATCTTCAGAGCTATTCTTACCATAGAGAGCGTGGTGTATGTGTAATATAATAATATAATTATTTGGAGGCACAGACCCTTTCCCTGCAGTAGTCCAGTGTGTTTTTATACCTTCTACTATGACCGGTGTATTATTTAATTGCCGCTTAAAAACAGATTTTTCTTATAGTTGTATTAAAAAATATATAATAAGGAAAACTCTGTGACGTTGGTATGTGTAGCTTTGCACACAATGAAATTTGACCCATCACCAAAGTGAAAAGTGGGAAGCTTTGAGCATCTAAGGAGCAGTATGTGGGGACTAGGCCATGGTCAGTGAATCTCAGTGGTAACTTCACCTGGTGAAATGGGCCCTGAAATCCTCTGGACCCCATATACTTAACCAATAAGTCACCACTGTCACTCTGATAATATAAGTGGATCAATATAGACAGCCAGATATTAGAGTGTTATGCTCCTCCAATAATAAAAACATCTGGGTTTTACCAAGTATATCAGAATAGCATTTTGGATCAGCAAAAGTTTACCACAGTTCTGAGCTAATAACTGCATATATCGGTATTGGTTGATATCAGAATCATAAAATGAGTTAAATGTGTGGACAATATCTGAATATTAGATATTGGCAAAATTAAACATCCATAGAAATGTTTTTTTCCCTATGTAAGCTTTTTAGCAGAAACAAAAAAAAACATTTATTTATTGTGACTGTAGAACAGTCCAAATTTTAGCCCACCGACACTGGGTGCTCTTGCTCTTTTGCGGCCCTAAATAAGGCGATAGTTGGTTTGCTATTTTCAACAAATACCAATTTAGTCCATGTTTTTCCAGGTATGGTATAGCCTGCCCACCAGCCCTTCTATTTGTTTTAAGAATCTCACTGCAATTAACTCATCTTCCACGTGGGAATGTTGATACTTACATACTTACATACAGACCTGCCCATAAACATGAGATCTTAAAGAAAAGTTGCGATACCCATAGAAAGGAAGGATAACATAGTTATGTAGGTAGTGAACTGCAGAGGACACCCGGGTTACCTGACAACATAAAGGAACAACATGCAGGTCTTGAGCTTGCGGATATACAGCCTGACTTTTAATGAATTGTTAGCCCAGGCAACCTTACATCAATGGAGTCTCTAGCTGAAAAAAGGAGATCTTTTATGTAAGGGTTTGATGTAACGTTCCAAGCCTGGTTTGTGACGCACCAGTAATGACTAGACCTGGGTGACAGAGATGTACTAGAGTAAACACTTGTCATGGTGAAAAACTCTGTATTCCAGTGATGTATTGTAAGAACATGTCATTAGAGCATACTTTTTAGCATTCTTTTTCTGTTGCTTTTTTTCAGTTCTATTTCTGACATATTTGGGCCAGAGTCCTCTACAGACAATATGTAAGTACAACATTTCTTTTAAAAAAAGCAGTGCATTTTGTGTATTAGAATTCATTTGCATTTTCCAGATAAGTGTACCCCAACCTTTTTTGCGCCAAGGCCAGTTAAATGTCTCGTACTATTTTCACGGACGAGTCGTTAAGTTGTGGCAGATACATACCGCTTATAAAGAGTAAATTTACGGAAATATTTTCCTACCTATAAAATCTTCCTACCCGAATTAACTGTGCATGCATACAACAAGGGTTTCCCAAGTGCACACAGCCTATAATTTTCTCCTACCAGACCGGTATACAAGTTTAGAATCTTGTTTCAATGACTCTGCATCATTTTGAGTTAATTGTTGTTGTCGTCTTCACTAAGGAAATATTTCTTAATGCAAAATAGTTGCATTATTGATGATTGGATGGAATTCTAGCCACTGTTGATATGGGTATGGATCAAGTGTAAGTAATAGCCAGAAGGGACAAAAGGAAACATTATTTCTCACCAATTCACTCACGGACGGGTAATGGTCCCCTGCCCAGTGGTTGGGGGACCACTGTTCTAGACTATAGATTACACATTACAATCGATAGTCTACATTAGGTTACGCTGAGATATACAGCAAAATGTAATTTTTTGCATGTCCTGTGAATCTCTTTACAGAGATTAACCAATTTAACTAAACCCAAATATAAAGTGCTTATCTGGGCCTCTGAAGGGACTTAAGGTCCCCAACAACTGTATAGCTGTGCAACATATACCCATTTCATAGCAATCATCACTTATTTATCACAGTACCAGTATCTGCTTTAGCTGTTTCACTAAGGATGTGATTACAGAGAAAAAAACATGTTTTTCTTGCAGGGAGGATTTCATGTGTGTTTCTGTCTTTGCCCTCTGTTAAATCTGTGGGGCAGATGGGGAGTTAGTTGGAGTGGTTTGTGGAACTCTTTTAAAATGTCAACGCCAAGAAATCGGTTGCACACAGTAGAGGCTAATTTTGTGGGTTTTAGTCTTTCACTGATGCTACTTTAATCAACGTGCACTGGGTTTAAACCCATCAACCAGTGACGATGATTACATGAAACGTCGTGCATGTAAACTGAAATAAATGAGCAGTGTTTGAACCGACGTTGTGGGTTTCAACCAAAGTCATTTGGGTAGACAGAAAAGTGAATTAACAGAGTAGTAGTTGTTTGATTGTTTATCATATGATTCCTGCAATTGACTCTGTCTTTTTGGCCAAGAGCTACCTTTAAACATCTGCTGATCCAGACTTCTGATCTGATGTTTGATTTACCTTAACGGTAATGCCTTCCATGTAACATATGTCATTATTATCAGTGTACCAAGGGGGTTTACATTGAAGTCTACATTAAAGGTTTATCTTCAGAAACAGTGGTCATATTATGTTTCAAGGGTCAGCATGTTTGTCACGAACATATGTAGACGTCAGAATATATTTTTAAAACCAGAGAACAACAGACTCTTCAGATCACTATATAATAATCATCTGTGTATGGACTTCTTTGAACTTTTCTCTCTTATACATTTTTATTTATAGCAGCCTATCAATACATACAAACCAAATAAGGATTCACTTTTAATTTAAAAAACACAGATAAGAAATATATATTGGCATATAGAAATTTCCTTTCACCCCAAATTAGTTTGTTTCCCAAACAGTAACTAACCCTAAACCTTTTCAACACAGTTGAAAAGGGTTGGGGACGGTTGGGGACGATACCATGCTCAAGGCACCACTGAGATGCATTGAGCATGGTATCGTCCCCACACACTGCTCCCCGGGCGCTCAATAGCTGCCCACTGCTCACTTTGATGATGGGTTAAATGCAGAGGCCAAATTTCGTTGTGCGCTGTGGTGTGAATCACAACGTCACAATGACAAAAAAAGGAATTTAATTTAACTTAATTTAATTATATACACAGCAGAGTACAGTAGTATAATGGACATACAAGTCCATAGTCTTCTTTTTTTTAGGTGTCGCTACAGCGAATTAACATTTTCCAGTTTACCCTGTGTCTTCTGTGTGTTTTCTTTTTATTTTAATGCCTGGCACCACTAAAAGTATGTTTGTTTGGACAAATACAGTGGTGGAAAAAATTTTTAGACAACCACTGTAATAAGTTGGTAATTTGAGTTGGTAATTTGACGGTGTAGTATAACTATAACTAAAGTTCCCTCCCACAACAACCAGTAACTGATGAAGTTCCTCAGTTGAGGAATGAACCATCTTTCAACTCCAAGAAGAAGTCCAGTTGCTTACAACTAAACCCTTTTTGGTTAAGTGTCAAGATTTACAACATATATTTTCTAATTTTTATTTCTTGGTCTGGTTGCTGGAGCAACATGTTTTAAAACACACCAAAATATTCACACTATATTACATGATCTTTGAGATAGATATTTGTGATAGATCTTCTTCTCCTTTCGGCTTATCCCGTTTTACAGGGGTTGCCACAGCGAGTCAACAATTTCCAACTCACCCTGTCCTCTGCATCTTTAACACCAACCACCTCAATGTCTTTCCTCTCCTCTTTAGCCTTCCTCTTCGTCTCTTACCTGGTGGCTCCATGTCTAGCATTCTTCTCCCAATATAACCACTGTCTCTGTCCCCAACATGTCCACACCATCTTAATCTTGCTTCTCTAGCTTTATCTCCAAACCTTCTTGTCCGTGTTGTCCCCCTGATTACCTTGTTCCTGATCCTGTCCATCCTTGTCACCCCCAAAGAGAATCTCAGCATATTTAACTCTGCCTCCTGTCTTCTGCCTACTCCTTGTGTATTTGTGATAGATATATTTGTAATATTTTAAGGGTGTGATGATTTTTTTTCTGCCATTGTATGATACAATAGCTTTGGGAAAAGCCATTTGACATCCTTTTTTTGATAAAGACCGAAATCAATTAAATTTCCATCAATAGCTAGCCATTGTACTCATATGAAAAGAAGTCTTTGTTGGTTTTTTTTATGGGTCAATAGTTACACATTATTGTGAAACCTCAAATTTGACCTGCATGAATTTCCTTCTAAAGATGGAGTCAATTATAGGCACTCAACAACATACAGATAAATCACCAAATTACATTAGGCAGCCTTTAAACTGTGTTCATTCTTAAAAATATATAGTTTTTATTCTGAGTAGAGCTTTAGTGAACCAGTGGTTATTAGAGGTGAAAACTGACTGTCCCTGAACTTCTTTACAACATATCTCTGTAATTGTGATCCAGCTCTTTATCAGACTCCCAAAATATGGGTCTCCTCTTGTTAAGTTTTATTTTCCTGTATTAATACAGTCTTACCCTCCTTATCTTCACGTCTTACCTCATCTGTCCACTTTACCCATGTGGACATCTGACCCACATTCCAGTGTTGGAATTTTGTTTTTCTTAGCCATATAGTCAAAACTCTAGACCCAGGGCCCTGTCACTGGCTGCAGGCTGATATACATCAGTGACTGCGGTTGTAAGTGGTTCCACATGGGAGATCTCGTGGTTTTAGGGCTCCTTAGACAGTATGTCTGAACATCACATGGAGAAGGAGACCTGGATGTCCACCAGGTTGTGTCAGAGGTGCCGCAGTAATTAGGCTGTAACTGAACACTATTGCTGCAGGGATGGCATGCAAACACTGAATATGGAAGAGGCAATAGACAATCCCTTAGAGGGAAAATGTCTTCTGCAGAGACAGTAAACTCCAGATGTTTCTACTGAAAGACAAGAGCTTTTTAGAACAGTGCAGTTGAAGGATTTATTTTATACCAGTTGAATCATTTAAAAGAAAAAGAAAACTCACTACAAACTACTGTTGTATTTTTACTGCATGCTGAATGTTCTCACTCAAACATGGTTTTCCTTTCGCTCCCTCCGTGCATAGCATATATATATATATATATATACATATATATATATATATATACACACTATATATATATATATATATCGTGATATATACTATCATAAACGTGATATATATATACATATATGTATGTATATATATACTGTATTTATATTTGGTC
>JAFBJS010003405.1:21018-89025 GCA_016785265.1 Paraplagusia blochii | reverse complement strand
TTCCAACCCCTGCGGAAGATCCACTATATCGCGGGATGTTTCACTTTTTTTTTTTTTTCTTTTCAGCATTTTCAATGTGTTTGTGAATATTTATTATACTTATATTATTTTTTTGTATTTTATATTATATATTTGTATTTTATTAGAAAACATTTTTTTTACCTGAAAAAAAAGAAACATTATCTAACCTATACATCAGTCCAGGGCTGCAGCAGCATCGCTTCTTGCATGTTTTTCATCATTGTGTATTTAGTTATGTTCAAAATTTAACTGCCTCATATATCCATTTTCCAACTTAACTGTCATAGCTGTGTGGAAAATAAGTGATATAAAATAATTCCATAATAATTTGTAAAACAGTGTATTATTTATCCTACTTTAGCTATTTATTTTTCATGATTCACTTGAACAACTTGTATATCTTTCTTTATAATGTTTTAGGACATGTTGTCTGATGTCATCTCATAGAACTGCAGATATTCATCTCTTTTTTCTTTTTTTTTTAACAGAAAAAAAGAAACTACCTCAGTTGTAAATCCAACATCCTGCTCCAAAGAGGGAAGTTCAGCTTCTTCTCCTGTTCGGAGGAAACGTCAGCGTAAAACAGAAGGAAATGCAAAGGAGCTGAAAGGAAAAAGAAGAAGGTCCATGCAGTAACTCTTCAGGAATTTGATATGATCTTCTCAAAGTACTGCTTTTGAATGTGAACGTTCTGACTGTTTTATTAAACAATAAATCAAACCAAAAATATAGACACGCTCATATATATTTGTTTATTTGTTTTTCCACAAATATTTCTGTGGGTGCTCCAACCCCAAAGCAACAGATTGTTGCCCATGTATGTATATACATATTCCGCATATGTGTTTTTTGTGTGAGTCTCTTTTTTTTTTTTCTGGAACTGACGTTAGATAGAAAACAGAATTCGACTTGAGTCGGAAAGGCTGAGCTTTATGTCTCCTGATGTTACTGTCTCCTCAGATAAATCAGGGCTAAGCTGCTCATTATACTGCACACCTCTTTTTCCACTGCATCCTTTTTTTATACATTGATCCTGCTTGGCCTATGTGAGTCTTGGTTAAAACCAAAGCAGAGGGCTGAGTGGCCTCTGATCCTTATCTTAAATTCAGGAAACCAAACCCTGCAGTGAAATCATTGATTTCATCTATTCTATCCAGGGTCTCCCAGGTGAACCATGTAGACATTTCTGTTTTAATAAGACCCATGGTCACCTTATTTGTCTCTGTCTGCAAGGCTGACACTAATATTCATCCGCCTCGTGCAGGTTGAAACTGACTTTAGCCCTCATAAATCTGCCCTGATCTGATGAGGTATCAACCTTGTTCTTTCTGTCAATTGAGTGGCAGAGCTGGTTGACCTAATATAAAGGATAGAGACTTATGAGTCAGATTTACATACACTAGAAATTAAAATTAGAAAATGATTTGTAAACAACTGATTTTTTTTTTCTGTAATGTCAACAATTTAGCGACTTTTTCATGTCTACACCCTACTTGCTAACTCAGGGATGGCAATTTTCCGAAACAACGGAAATCCGACAATTTGAAAATGAATTTGGTCATATTTGTGAAACATCCAAATTTGTTAGGAAAATTTTAGGGGCAGTGAGGTACCTATATTTATTGCTGTCATCAAGGATACGCTCATTTTCGCGTCACAATTGTGCCGAAAAAAACGATGTTTATTCCAGGGGCGTAGCCAGAACCCATAAAATGGGTGGGCCCCGAACAAATTAGGGTGGGCCAACCTCAAAGTGTTATAGCCAAGTTTGATCTTTGGATCTCATTGGATGCGGCGGGCCTGACTGACCCTGGCCTATGGTTTATCTATCTTAAACGTTCTCACTAAAGCCGGAAGTAAAACGTATGCGGCATTTTGTAAACGGGGCTGTGATTGGCTACTAAATATAGGACTTTGTCGAAGTAATTATTCTTTGGGATCTGCTTTTGTGAAATCGTCATATGCAAGTTTTGCTAACACTGTTGACACGACAAACTGGGGACCTTTAGCAGGTCCAACTAGACCTAGCACTTCACAGAGCCTGCAGTCACCACCACTCACACTTGTAGCTGACAGACAGGTTCGTTCAGAGGTAGGTCTACTTACTTTTTATTCAATTTATTTATTTTCGTCGATGCTTATCAATTAAAATGCAAGGCCAATGCATCTGAAGTAGTGAAAAAGTAGTAAATTGATGTTGACATTTTCAACTTGACTTTGTAAAATTAAAACTTCATATTCAGCTGAAAATATTATCAGGATAAAAATGAACTACAAATATGTTAATTGTCATCATACATTTTTTGTGAGTATTCAGTAGTGTTGAATGTTGAATGTTTCATTTTCATATTATTAATTTCAGGAAAATACTGCCTTAATTGCTTTAAAAATGGGTATAAAAATGCGTAAAAACCTTCAGCTTCAGGGGGGTGTTGCGCCCTGATCCCCCACCAGGCTTCACCCTGGACCTGACTTGGGCACCACTGGCACCTAAGACCCCCCCAGACATTTCAGCTGAAATCTTAATTTCCTGTTGCCATCCCTGATAACTCATCCAACCAAAAGAAAACATATTTATGATTAAAACAAATAAAGAAAATATGTTTTTTATTTTGAATTAAAAATTAATTTATTTTGAAGAAGATAATCTCCCACCTCCTAATGAACTGGCAGCCTAACTTGACTAACTAACGTGACATAAAGCCTCTGGCAGCAGGTTTTTCAGTGCTGAACAGTGTAAGCGTCTGTCTCGTCATACAGTGTCTCGACCTTGTAAGAGCATTTGGACTCAAAGCCGACTCTGCAGTGACCAACCTCTCAGTAGAAAGAATCAAAAGGTTTGCTAAGAAGCATGTTGTGTGGACAGAAGAGAGAACTAATCCAAAGTTCACTACATTGATGAAAGTAAGTTTAATTTATTTGGGTCTGATGGGAAACATGAGAGAAAGACTACACCTAAAGTGTGTAGAGAGGTCAGTGAAATGTGAAAAAGGAAGTGTCATAGTTTAGGGCATGTTTTCGGCAGCAGAAGTTGGACCCCATATACTGTACAGCTACATGGCAAAAAGAATGAAAATGTTTTTCAGAACCTTTTTTTCAACAACATAGTAATCCCTGCCCTGTGTTCATCATCCAATCAGCCTGTAGCATTTATGCAGGGCAACGCTGCATGTCACTCAGCGAAACAGATAAAGCAGTTCCTTGAAACTCAAAACATCAGAAATAATGACATGTCCTGAACAGAAGTCCTGATTATAACCCAACAGAGAAGCTCTGAAAGATCCTTTGTAACAAAATTATGGCCAAGAAACCCACTTAAGTCACCAAACTATCTAGGAGACTGTAGGAAGGGTGGACAATAATCACAGTAAAGCAGTGTGAGAGACTAATGTCCTGTGGCCGCGGACATGCTGATGTCATTCAGAGCAGGGGCCTGTACTAGCTTACGATTTTAACCTTCGAAAAAATGTACACATAAATACACACACACACACATCCACATATACACATTACATACAAATACAGCACATGTTTTTATATATACGGTGAATACGGAAAGTATTCAGACTCATTTAAATTTGTCAGTCTTTGTCATTGAAACCATTTTCTTAAATCAAAAGATTTTATTTCTCATTTATGTACACTCAGCATCCAATCTTGACAGAAAAAAACCCCAGAAATTATAATTTTTTTGCAAATGTATTAAAAAAGAAAAACTGAAATATCACAAGCCCAGAAGTATTCAGAATTAAATTAAAATTCAAATATAATAGTATAATAAAATACAATAGCAATACAAATTGTTTAGAGATATATTTCACTGTATTATTGTTGGGTTATTGCTTATGCTCGTCCACGATCAGTCGTTTGTTCCATCTTTTCCCCCTCAGAGAAGACCTAATTCCTGATCCTGTCTTTTCATGTAACTTCTAAAGAGAATCTCAGCATTTTTTAACCCTTCCAGATCTGCATCCTGTCTTCTGCTTATTGCTAGTGTCTCTACTCCAGTGGTTCTCTACTGGTCAGACTTCAGCACCCTCCGTCTCTCTTTAATCATAAGCTGCTGCCCAACTTTAACTTCAAATTCATTTAATATAACATTCAGTAACACTTCAGTAACTGTACTCTTAAAATTTAAGTAAGATGTTCTGGCAATAAAAAAAAATTATTATTAAAAGCCTGCAACCAACTAAATGCAGATCCATGACCCACCATTTGAGAATTATTGCTCCAAACCATTTATCATAGCTGGTCTCAGAACCGTCCTTTAAGCCTTTCCCTTCACTTTACCTGATACAAATAAAAAAAATATATATAATCCTTATTCTATGTTCAGTGTATCTGACACTTCTGTCTTGCTCACTGGTAAGCGGTATGTGGTTCCTTTGGGACACAATCAGGGCACCTCAGCAATAACTTTTCAACCGGCAGCCTTGCGGACCCAAGTCCTCTTCCTTAACCACTAGGCCACCAACTGCCTGCTCTGAGCAAGTTATTTTGGGGTCGGAGGTTGTACAGAAACACATTTCCTAAATTACTTTGTGGAGGAAAACGCAATCCAGATATGAGTGAATGGACACGGGAGCTGCTGTTGTAAAACTGGTCCAACTTATTGCACACTAGTGTGCAATAAAAGTGATAATTAATCTGAACTTTGTTTTTATAACACACAGCACTACTGTTACCAAATTGTTACCCACAGGGCAGCTGGGTCATTTAATTGCCTTCAAGTTCTTCATTCTCTTCTGGATGGAGGGAGGCAAATCCAACATGAGTGACACAACCGTGCCTTTAGGGCAAAAACTTAGACAAACAAATGCTCTCACTCATAACTTTATTTTAAGTGAATAATTAATTAAGTCTGTCTGGTTTTGGACAGTGGGAGGAAATCTGAGAACAGCACTAGGACGGAGCTCATGCCCACACAGAACGACATGGCAGTGAAACTGCAGACACAAAAAATAACAGTGTATGATAGAATTATTGCTAAAAAAACCCCAAAAAACATTGAATTATTGACATCCAGACACAGAGTGGAGCACTCACCATCTCCTATTTGTAACTCCTATGAAATAATTAATTATGTTATGTGAGGTTTGAAACTGATCCAGTCCAGACACATGTGATAGTATGTCCCACTGTGATGTATGTACTCTCTACGTCCTGCCTACTGTCATGTGGTATATACAGCTTTTGTGTGATGAGGACACTGCTTTTTCTCAAAAGGCCTTCTCTGAACGCCACTGTTTCTGAAACGAAAACGCACAGATTGGGGCAGAACGTGATGGAGCTGTGTGAATTCACATGATATCCTTAGAGAGAATTAGGCCGTTGAAGTTTATAGCCCTTTTATCTGCTTCTAATTACAGTCCTAATGTGCTTCGCAGTAAATAAAAACAGCAGTGTGTCAACATGATCTCCGAGCGGCACTAAAGGAAACCACAAAACACACATCAAAAGTTGAGTTGTGAAGAGTGCCACGAGAGGGTAAAATTTAAACAGCAGCACTGAGCTTTGGTAAACAATAAATTTCTTTTAGTAACCACATGTCTGTTTTCAGGAGTTCGTAACATTTTCTTAGAGTGCAACACAATTTATTTAAATAAGTGTCATTTCGATTTCTGAATTATGCAGATTATCCTACCCAATGACTTATTACTGAGAATCAAACTTACGACTATGTGCTATGAGCTACTAAGCCAGGCATGCTAACTGCAACTCGGCTACTATCGATACTGCTGGTTGTTAACTTGTTATTTCACACACATTCATGTATGTATATCAGTTACATGAAGTTAAAAAAGAAAATAGTTATAGATGTATCACTCAATTTGAGTATTTCACAGGTGAGGCAGTGTAGAACTGTGCCTCACATTGTCAAAAATAATTTGCCAAATTGGGATTGTTAGAGTTAACGTTCTTTTCTTTCTTTCTTATATCTGACATGTCCATTTCTGTTTCTCAGCATGTTGCTGTACAAAAGTATACGTTATACAGCATGACCCTGCGGTCGGTGTCCTGTCTTTGACGTATGTTCGGAGGGAATTATTCCTACTGTTTGCACAATAATATCCTACCTCACCTCAAGGGGTCTTGAGGTATAACTGTAAATCTGACTCCAGCAGAGTCAGTGCTTAACCAGCCATTGATGCACGTGATCGGTATATAAAGTGTGAAGCCTGAAGTGTACAACATTTTCTGTCCAGTTACAAGCAAACAAGTAAAAAGCGCACACGTTAACCGTGTTTTTTTCACCGCTGATTCTCAGTTTATCAGCTAAACTGCCCTGTCAGAGAAAGTTCTCATCACAAATCAGCTCAGCAAATCAACTACATTCTTCTAGAATAAACTATTTTGTAATCTAGGGGTTTATCCTGTCTGGAGGGTTTCTGGTTTAAATCCACCACCTGCCAAGTTACCACTGATGTGCACTGAGCATGACACTGTCCACACACACTGCTCCCAGGTGCTCAAAGCTGCCCACTGTTAACTTTGGTGATGGGTTATGTAGATGTCACATTTTGCTGTGTTCATATGTATCACAATGTCACTATGACTAAGAATTTGCTGTTTTTCCTTTCATTCTAACAAAAAAACAGGTTGTTTTTCTTTTACTACACCCTGTGTGTGAGAAAATACCATGACCTGTTATATTGTGTTTTACTTGTATTGTGTGTAAGTAAAAGCCAAATATTATCAGATCTAAATTATGATATATGATTAATTTGTGAGGTTGGCAGAAAATGACCTCTTTGATTCTCTCACACATGTTAGTCAGGAGGAAAATAATTGTTTTAAGTACTGAGTTATTATTTCCTGCCTCAAAGTTTTTTGGGGGTAATGATATTTAATCTTTTGCCGTAATAAAGATTCGAATCTTCACTGGCTGCAGGCCTGTCAGGATTTACTCTCTCGTAAACAACTGCTCCTTTGTTTTTTTTCCCTAAATGAGTAAAACTCCTCTTTCGCCTTCCTCTTTGTCTCCTACCTGGTAGCTCCATGTCTAGGATCATTCTTCTACCAATGTATCCAGTGTCCCTCTTCTGACCATGTCCAAACCATCTCTAGCTTTTTCTCCAAACCTTCCTGTCTCATTCATCTTCTTCTGCTTGTCCGTTTGCCGGGTCACAGGGGCAGTTGGCGCCACCCAAATCGCATTGCGCCATACTGTGAGCCTTCCTGTGGATGGTGAGCCCACAAGAAGATGTGAGTTGGGACGGTGCTATGCTCAGAGCACCTCAGTGGCAACCTGGCAGCTGGTGGATTCGAACTGGGGCCTTGCAGACCCAAGTCTGCTTCCTTAACCACTAGGCCACCACCTTCCTGTCTAATAACCTCAATTCTGATCCTGTCCATCCTTGTCACTCCTAAGATAACCATTAAGCCACTTCTGTCAGAGAATCCCAAACACACACATCCCTGTACCTTTCGCCAGACTTGCTGAACATCCCAAAGATCATCACTGACCCCACCCAATTGGTGGCCAATGGGTGTGAGACACTATGGCCTTTAGGTCTTCATTTAATCTAAATACTGGATTCATCAGGTAGAAATTCAAGTTCCCTGTTTTTCACCATTATCAAACCCAGATTGTCTTTGAGGACACTTGTTCTCGGAATTTCTTGGGATTTTTAAAACTAACTTGTCTGCGTTCCCTAATGTTTGGGTTTCATTTTATTAATGTTTTGGTTGTGGGTTTCTTTACCACTCGTGCGAAATAATATCACTCATCAGTGGAAACAAAGTAGGGAGCAGAGGTTAAACTGTTGCATCCTGCTCTGTCCCATGTGGCATATGATTTATATTTAAACCTTAAATGAGTTAAAATGAACTGAGATTATTGGAAAGGCTTATTTTACCCATCGGGTTTCAATTCTCTTTGGCCGCTCATGCTATAGTAGTTGGTGAGACTTGTGAACGACCCACAATAACCTTTATTTTGTTTTCATACAATATGTTGAGCGATGGATTGGTGTTATTTTAGTATAAAGTTAGGGCATAGCACATCCTTTTGTGTAATTCAAGTTGGTGTGAACGCAGAAAAGTACATCTCACACAGTCATGTGAGCGTAGGAGAACCAGGATTTGATTTATAAAAGATTTTCGCTATATTTACTGTATGAGTAATCCAATCATCACTGTCGCCAAGATGCTTTTTTTTCCCATTAGGACTGTGGTTTCCAACCTTTTTAGCAAGGATGAGTTGGTCACAATCATCTGAAACTCCACCTTTTTAATACTGTAGCATTATTAGGGCAGTGGTGGCCTTGTGGTTAGACTAATCAGAGTCATAAATCTAATTTATCACCGTTATGGAACTGCACTTGGGGCCAATCAACCAATTGCCAAGTTATGGCTGAGGTGCTCTGAGCATAGCATCTTCCCTACACACTGCTCCCCATGGTTTTTAAAGCTACCCACTATCAGAGTCTTAATGACTTGTTTTTTTCAACATTGACAGATTATTTATGAATCAAAATGTTAAGTGAGAGGACTGGATTTGTAAAAACATCACCTAGCTAATTACAAATTACATTAAATTAAATAATTGCCTTGTTAAATCATTTCAATTAAACTGAATGCCTTGTAATCCACCAGCCGTAATGACAATAATAACATTCCAGTGTGCTCACCAATCACAGGTAGGCTCACATTAGTGGTGCAGTGTGATTTGGGTGGGGAGACTGCTGTCTTTGAGACCCAGTAATTGACATGAAGATGAATTAATATATTCAGCCTTAGTATTAGAAATACTAAAACTAATACTAACTGTACTACTACTAATTACATAAAAAAAAAAAAAATAATGCAGTACCATACTGAACATGTAGATGCTAGTAAAGGAAGAGGACGAAAGGGGGTGTTGTTGCTGAGAGGCAGAGTAACATTTCCCAGACCATCGCATTATAAGACGCAATAATTGAAACACTTTGAAATCCATAAAATTCTTAATGTACAGCTGAAGGGTCAAAAAGTATCCACAAGGGCCTGTGAAAAAGAGACTATAACATATGAACTTGCAAATGCAATACAGCTAGGGGTGTGTAGTTTTTTGAATCTTGTATAAAATCTTGAATAAAAATTTGCAACTCCACTTTCAACAACACTATACAGCTCCCAGTGTTTTTTTTTTAGTTTAGGTTAGTCTATTTAAAAGGGGAAAATGCAATTTCTTAAACACATGGTTAAATAAGAAAGTATTAGCCAAAAAATAGTTTTTATGAACATTTGCAAGATTTAACTTTCTTCTTTCTTTCTTCTTTCTTACACAGTTTGTCACTATGGCCTGTAAAGGAGAGCTGTGAATCTAATATTAACCTAAGATATTTATACTGATTGACAATTTGAAAGACAAGTATGTCAGGATCTGGTGACACTCTAATTATTGAAGTGAAATACATGCCTACAGTTTTAGAAAGGTTTAGCTGTAGGCAGCACCAGATTGTCACACAAGACATTGTTTTGTCATATAACGAGCAATAGATTCCGTTACTGCCTTGGACTTAGCCAAGTTCACACTTCACACTGCGGTTGGAAATACTTTTGTATTTTATTCTGTCTGCTCCTCTGACTACTGGTCGTTCCTGCCGTGCCAGCGTAACTGTCATCTATCAGTCCCTCTGCCGTCTCGCCAGGTGACTGCTAAGGAGTATTCAATTGACGCTCTACAGAGTCGGTAAATTGCGTTGCTTTTATCTATATTTCCATCCTTCTTGAAAAAAAATCAAATGATGTCCAAACCTTCAATTTAAATGAGAAACGCTTTAAGTTTCACCTGTGTTGTCTGCCATGTTGCTAAGAACAGAGTAATACCCACTACCTGAACTCCATTCAAATCAGCCCACGTCACAGTTCACACAGCAAGTGGCACAACCTGCATAGACATATATAAATAGATGTATATATGTCTACGGGCTCGCACGCAGCTCTTGTGGGAGGAAGCGTCTTATGTCGAGTCTGTGTGTGACGTCAATTTGTTGGCAGGGCGAAGGAGCAGGAAACAGTTTTACTGCATTTTCAATCGATCTGGACTTTTTGGACCGGTACACTCGAATCGTGTAGGTAACGGAACGATAACCGATCCAAAACGATTCATCTTTACACCCCTAAATACAGCATTTTATGAACATTTATCGACAGTACTCAGCGGTTGTTTGTATTTAAAATTATTTTTTTAAGTTGCCACTGTGGTCTAATACCAAATGATCTTCAGACTGATGTTGGTCGTGTGACTCAGAAATTGGCACCCTTAGCTTTAGCTTACGATATGTAGAGCTCTTTATTGTTTTACTATAAATGTATATGTAGTCCTTTTACCAGATGACTACATTTTAAAAATGCAAAAAACAGTAACGTTATAACGTGATACGTATCACGTTATTTTGTGATAGTATCACGTTATAACGTGATAAGTTTTACGTTATTTCGTGATAGTATGACGTTATAACGTGATAAGTTTTATGTTATTTTGTGATAGTATCACGTTATAATGTGATAAGTTTAATGTCATTTCGTGATAATATCACATTATTTCGTGATAGTATCACGTTATAACGTGATAAGTTTTACGTTATAACGTGATAAGTTTTACGTTATTTCGTGATAGTATCACGTTATTTCGTGATAAGTTTTACATTATTTCGTGATAGTATCACGTTATAACGTGATACGGAGCCATTTTTTTTCTAAGTGTGGCAGCAATACGCTTCCGTAATCAAGGACTGTACAATGAAATTTAGATAAAAGTGACTCACTCTACAGACACTTGTCAAACTGGAGAGAATGTTTAATGAGTGGGCACAATAGTAGCCAGCCTTACACCAAGAAAACCAAGGGTGATGATATTGCTGCCCTTTTAAAAGCAGTTTCAACATTTTTTGATACCCACACAAAACATTTCTATTAAGGCTAAACTAAACTAGCATCTCATGCATTGTATAAAGAAAAGATTTTAGTTAAATTCCCAATATCAACCAATAATTATTATAGGGTGCCAGTTGCGGCTTGCTCAGTAAGGACCTGAGTTCAAATAGAGATTCTCAATTGTCTTTCTGCCACGACACCTAAGGGACATACTTGTTAAAATAAAAAAGGAAGGCAAACAGAAGGCCATACGAGCAACATGTTGGCTGTGATCACCTTATAGAACTGCCCTTTATTTGTTTATGTAAATGTATGGTTACTAAAGAACAGCATGTGTTGCATAACAGAACAATTACTGTCCCATTTAGATGAAATGTCATGGGCCAGTAACTACCACCTGCATGGACATTGTGCTACAGCTGGTTGAATAGTCAGCCAAATCAATTGGCATTGTCATTCATCTTCCTGTTTATGTTTATAACCCATGTTCCCTTATGGAATGACATCAAACTGCTGCTAGATCTGACTCAAAAATCCAATGTTTTTTTTTATCTCCAGAGTAGGTGGATGAAATCCCAGGTTTTCATTTTCTTTTTTATTCTAATTTCCTGATTTTTACTCTCACATCCTGTAGAAGTTCAGTTACGTCTCATTTGTATAATTTCTCACACATTGCAGTAGTTATGATGCACACATCCATCTATCAATTTATTTGTCAATTTATCTGGCAGTCCATCCAATGGTATCTATCTCTCCATCGCCCGTATTGTATAATAGTAATAATAATACATTTTATTTATGAGCACCTTTCAGGTCACTCAAGGACACTTCACAAAAACTTGAAATAAGAGCAGATAATTGAAAAAAACAGGGCATTGAAACAACAATTAAAAACTGTGGCAGGGAGGATGGAGGTTAGAGGAAGAATGCAGTCTGGAACAGGTGCGTCTTGAGTTTAGATTTGATGGTGAGGAGAGAGTCACAATTACGGAGATCAGGTGGTAAGGCGTTCCAGAGATGGGGAGCAGAGTGACTGAATGCTCTGGCTCCCATGGTAGGTGGTGTGCAGGTGGGACACAGAGTTGGAAGGAGGAGGGAGATCTGAAGGACCGAGGGGGTTTATACATTATCATACTTTACTTGATCCACAATAAAAGTGTTGTAACTTGAGTTATAAAAAAGTATGCAAACTTCAATATGAAATTAAATTTATGTTGTTGGGGTTTTAGTAAAGGTAACGTTTATTTTAATGTACAAAATAACGGTAGAAAATCTATTTTTCATCTCCCCTTAAAATAGCAATCCTTGTAAAATTGCTCCATTGTCTCCCAATGAGTCATGGAGTGGATAGTAGATAAACCTTTACTATTCATAATTCTATCTATCTATCTATCTATCTATCTATCTATCTATCTATCTATCTATCTATCTATCCATCTATCCATCTATCTATCTAGTGCAGGTTAAACTGAAAGTGCTTGTATCTGAGAAAGGAAAAAGGGTTGTGATTTGCAAAACATGTCATGGAATTACAAGAAATTGTGTGTCTGCAAAGTATTTCTCCACTTCAGAGTCAATTTATCCCCTTTAATTCGCTGAATATGACAGGAAGGAAAGCTTGAATGTGTATCGCAAAGAGTGTGAAGTGAATGTTGCCTTGCAACATTCACTTCACACTCTTGGGTCTTAATAGAGAATTTTTTTCTCTCCTCTTTCCCCATTTGAGCAGCTAACTAAGGCGATCAGCTCATCCAATGCATCTCTAGTAGATGTCGTTCCTCCATATGCATTAATTAATCTTCTAATCAAAGAGGACAACATGATGTAGAGTACACTCTTAGAGTCTCTCATCACACATTTCACTAGGATCTGTTTTAAATCTCTGCACCGGGTTATGACTGTATTCTGCGTTAGACGACAGAACCATTACTTGGATGGAAGACAAAAGCAGTGAAAATGAAATGATCCACCAATTGACTTAGGGGCACTGTGTATTTTTATGAAAGAATATATTTTTAACAAATGTATTGTCTTTCAGCAGGCCAGCAGACCTGTACTTTTATATTTTATGTACACATAATTTGGGGCAAGTTTTACATTTTATTTTAACTTTTGTTTTATTGTGCATCTTTGGAATGTGCTAAATATTGTATACTTCATCATCATTCATCATCTTCATCTGCTTGTCTGTCTGATTGAGTGATTTTTCCAGGACAATCCTAACACTCAGGGATTCACTATACTGTGAGTGTGGAGTGCAAAGGGGAAAGTGCAAGAAAAAAATGGAATGCATGCGCATCTGTTCTGATCATGTGTAACACCGCTGACATAGAAGAATTCCCCCAATTCCTTTTTCATTATTGTTCAGTGTAGTTTGTATTCTCAGATCAACCCAGGCTAAAAGAGATTCATGTCCTATTGTTCAAGCAAAGGTTTTCCATCAAGGAAGACAAGTCGTCTTCCTACAATTATTTTTTTATGATGACTCTTTTCTGTGCACCTTCGGCAGTTGAAAGTTTTCATGAATCTATTTTATTGCCCTTTTGCAAATCATACATTTATATTAATGTTAATCCCCCCCATTTCAGACAATAAAATAAAGATTTCCATTTTTAGAAATGCAATATCTTAAGGGTTGACTTTAGGATTAAAGTCTTCTCAATGTGACAGTACAGTCTGAACAGGAATTCTGCATCTCCAATATATCCAAGCACATTTGGTAAATAACACACGTTAATGTTTAAGTATTATGTATGCAAAACATACACTCTTTGACAGAAAAAGATATAAAACCTTCCAATTACTGTACTGTTGGTCTAATTGGGTGCTAATCACAGCATATGACAATGTCATAAGAAAATATCATAAAACCCTATAAAAACTCTTTTGTCCAGTTGTGACCACACTGTTTTGGAAATATTATGAAAATATTCAACCCTGACTAAATCAGATTTAAAATGTGTACACAATAAACCTCTTTAAAATAAGAACAGTAATATATATATATATGTATATATATATATACACATACAGTATGTATGTATATATGTATACATACAGTATACAGTATGTATGTATGTATGTATACAGTATGTATACAGTATGTATTATATATATAAACTAATATATAACTGCACTTATTGTCCCAGTGTCATTCCTACAAAGCAACGATGGGTCCAGCTTCCTTTTGAGCCGCTTCACTGTTTCAATTAAGGCAGAGGGAATTGTGGTTGCAGTGGGGTTTAGAGTGATTTCCTGCCTCTGTGACTTGACTTGGTCCCTTCTGTGTCTGTCTCGGTCTAAACAGAAAATGGCCCTCAGGCACATTCCATACTATTCTCAGACACTTTATACAAGACAGTTAACATAAACACAACTCATCCCAGGACACTTTGTTGCAATGGTATTATAAACTCTGTAGTGTTAAGAAGGCAGCGTAGTACTTGTAGAGGTGATTTTCTCAACAGTGATCAATAATCTTCTGTACCAAACCTCACTAATTTTCAATGTCTGATTTATACTGTACATTTTGTCATCAGTAACCTTCTCCATCTGCCTTCAACAAATCAACCAAGATTATATATGATGTAAATGTATGATACGATGTAAATCACTATTGCTTGGTTTACATTAATCATATCGGGTTTGTTGGATGAATAACGTAGTGGTTAGCATGCCTATTCAAATCCCAGGTTCCCAGAGTCCCAGTGGAACCACAAGATAGGTGCACAGCAGGGTCAGCCTGTTAAGAGTGATTAGCATTCAACAAATGCTAGTTGTAAGGAACAAAAATGAAACTGGAATCTTTTGGTATTTTTTCTTGGAACAGAAAGCTGAAACACAATTCTAATATTTTTTTTTTGGTTCCGGAACAGAACCAGAACAAAAAAAAAGAAAAAAAAAGGAAACGACAAATACCAGTTGTGCTGCCTACAATCAAATTCATTGGTCTTCTAAAAAGTCTATGCTAGCCAACAATGACCAGATGAGGTTCATTCCCTGTGACGTTCACTGACTGAATGGAGAGAGTGGCTGCACCATCAGATAAGATACTGTCACATGTGAAAGGCAACATGAAGAGGTAAATATTTTAGTCTGACAATATTAAAAATGTTAGTTCCAGACATAATATCAATATATTTGTCCATGTTAATAATGGGCTCTGTAAAACTACAATGATTCTCTGATCACAACACACATCAACTAACATTTACAGTTGGTGTTGGCTTTATATATATATATATATATATATATATATATATATATATATATATTGTCCTGGAAAATCAAATGTGGGCTGTAGATAACTTTACTGAATTTCAAATGCATTTTTTCTGTAGTGCAATTCAATGTTGCATTGGAATCAGAAAATATCACTAGATATTATTTCTAATCCGAGGTGTTAACAGAGCTTCATGCTTCAACTTAGGAACTTCATCAGTTTCTTTGTAAGAGACACTAGACACATAGTAGTTATACTTCCATATTCTCTCTTTCGTTTAATTATGGAGCACACAAAGCTGTCCCCTGTTTGGTGATAAGTTTATTGTGGAGGCCCCCTTTTTTGTTATGCGCAGTGATGTGTCACAATGGAAATGAAAATTAGTTTGCTTTCCTCCCTAGAGCACTTCCTTCTCCAGTTGACAAAGGTCTGAAGAGTTGTTTTGGTATTGATGTAGTTAATTGTTATAGTTAAACTTCCTGGGATGGGATCTCAAGGCAGAATGGACTGTAGCAGACAACTGATGATGCAGATCTGCCCCTTTATTGGGTTGGTGGTTCCAGATGGGCATAGATGGCTTCCATTATTCTTCTCTCAAATCTCCCTCCCTGTCTAACCTATACACATCTGCTTTTTAAAACTGATTCCTTTAATAGAGGTGGAGATAACCTGAGTCTTGTCCTGATGTGGTCACCTTCCTGGAGCTGGGACTTCCATTTGTGAAGGGGTTGTTTTGTCTCATCAATATTTAAATCTGGGCTTTGCACCGCATGAACTACATTGTTGACATTTACTCTTGAATTTCTATCCTTGTGATGTATTAACCTCTAGTTGTGTTGCCTGGTTACTGGGATTGGGATGTTGTGCTTGCTAAAGATCCTTGCTGAAGTTTGTCAAATATCTCGGATACATAAGGCAGAATGGGCGGAAAAAAATAGTTGTTTAGAAAAGGATAACTACTAGTCCAAAATTAGTTACTTCGAAAGCAACTGGACATAGTAGGTTTCTTGAAGATGTTTCACCTCTCATCCAAGAGGCTTCTTCAGTTCTGATAACTACTAGTGTTCCCTTATTTTGGGAACCAGAATAAGACCAGATGCCATTAGCGATTTCAGAGGTACCTAATCTTTTTTCACGTAAAACTTATGCACCAATAATGAAGGATGATTCAGTACCCGAATCAAAACAAATGTTTTAGACTTTCTTCTGTTAGTATTGGACCCTGAATGAATTGTTGTCTCGAAAAATTTACAGATTTTCTCACTGGATTCTTTGCGCTTCACTAAAGATAAATACAAAATGACCCACAGAGTGACAAAAGTCCTTTCACGGGAGCCCTTCTTCAGTTAAATAAATAATAATAACCACTGGATAAATTACCATCACAACTCAGGCTCACACAGGTCTGTTGTCATGGGATGTTTTTTTTTACCTATCAGAGATTTGTTCCTTTGTATGTGTATTTTACAGTCGCACGTGTAATTTTCAGGTAGCCAAGGTTAGATGAGAGGAAAGGCTAAGGTTGAACAGTTCAGAGATAAAGTGTGAAAATGTAAGGTCGAAAGGTTTTGGAAATATGTCAAGGTGCGATAGTGGAGACAGTGTGGGAAGATGGAGTTATCAGGTTGGAAAAATAAAGAGCAAAACCTCAGTGAAGATTAATGGCTGCAGTGAAGGAGCGATCGAACAGGCTCGGGGTGAATGTTGGAGATCTGCTGTGACAGGCACTGAGGGAAACAGCAGAAGAACAACTGAAATAATCTGAAAAGTGGAACATTTCATTCATTGACAGAAACACAGCTTCCTCAAGGGGTTGAGGTGCAATAATATTGAAATAATATCAACATTCAACCTTAGGGTATTTTATTAACATGTTATCCTCCCAGAGGAAGTTTTCTATATGTCCTTTTATAGTATGGAACATACTCTGTTTCCCACGTATGAAAAAACTCATTGGAAAAAACCCTACAGGCATCAATGCTTTGTACAGTATATATTTGAACAATTTCAGAACACTATTCTGAAGTCTGATAGCTCTTATACATTTCTCAGCAATCTCTCTGTTTCCTCTCATTTGACTAAAGGTCTTCAGCTGAAGGGTGGACGATTACAATGAAAGACATTTTAAGGCCACAACCAATTGTAGTTAAAATTTATTCCAGAAGTATTTCTTCAAAATGAAGTAATAGATCTGGTTTTCAGGCAGCACCATTTTCCTGACAGATATAGAAAATGTGAGAGACCGGGAGATTGTGTAAAAGGACTGAATAAAAAGACAGCAATATTCATGGTGTGACTGTGTCACCATTAAGGTTGTTTCAGGTGGTCAAATTGAGTTTAAAAATCAACTGAAGTGTGCATAAAAGAAAATTTGACAGTACAGTCTTTAAAGAACATGCAAATGTTTCAATCCGTAGAACACTCCCTGCATCACTAAAGAACCCAATTCATAGGGCAGTGGCCTAGTGGTTAAGGAAGCGGACTTGGGTCTGCAAGGTCCCCGGTTCGAATCCCCCTACCGCTGAGGTGCCCTGAGCATGGTACAGCTCCCCGGGCGCTGATTAGCTGAATTCTTCTTCAATTGACCTCGTATTGGGGCAAAACAGTATTCTCTCCAACTGTTAAATAGAGGTCATATAACAATAATATTAAGAATAACTTCAAGATGTATAACATCTTGGTCAGTGTGAGCAGATATTGCATACACTTACCCTGACCATAACTAATAAGAAAAGTGATAAAAAAAACAAATACACAAAGATATAAAAGATTAAATATTTAAAAACTTTGATAATGTCAAAACATATACAAGGGTAGATAAAGATAAGTGAGGAACTTCCAAAAAAATAGCCAAACAAAAACAAAAATAACTATTTTGAGGAAGGAAAGGAGGGATGTCTTTGTATTGTGAAAAAACACCACTGCACACAGCGCAATGTGACCTTTATTTAACACAATCTTTTGGGTATTGTTCCCAAAAGGGCTTGAGACATAACCTTTCACCCACCTACAAAGCCCTTTTGGGAACAATAACCAAAAGATTCCACTCTCATCAACTAGTTTCGGATATTAACGAGCCGTGTGACCAAAACCACTCAAACAATGACGGTAACGACCCATCAATACCCACCTGGCGACTGGTACCACACTTAACAGGTATCCCCAGGTCCACCCAACAGGAGGGACTTGAAACACCCCTTCCTCCCCACACACAGGATATAACTTCTGTTACTCCCCACTAACAGTTAGAACTGAAAAAGCCTCCTGGATGAGAGGTGAAACGTTTTCCAAAAAAAATGAATGTCCAGTTGCCTAACTTAACTCTTTAACATTACTGACCCACCGCCAAACTGGTCATGCTGGAGGATGTTGCAGGCAGCAGAGTGTTCTCGTTGTCACATGTGCTCAGAGTGAAGTGCTTTCATCTGTAAAGAGCACATGATGCCAGTGGTGAATTTGCCAATCTTGGTATTCGTACCACCCTCATGGAGTCTATTTCTGACTGTTTGAGCAGACACATGCACATTTGTGGCAGTGTTCCTGTTTTTTTTGAGCGGTGTATATGTGTGTGTGTGTGTCTTCAGCTTTGGTGCATAAGAAACTTTGATGCTTTCTTACTTTGACTTAGCGTCACCTTTGACCCTTTTTCCCCTTTGTACTTCAAATCCATCAACATTCAACATTATGGATGAGTCATTTACACTTAAAGCTCATGTGGAGTGAGTATAATCCTCACTCTCTCTTAATGGGGTGAGAGAGGTCTGGCTAATAATCTGAGTTTCACTTCTTAAGAGGATTAGGCTTTGTTTTAAATAGATTGGATTTGGAACCACGACGTCCATGTCATTTTAGCGCTGGGTCGGAATTACAAGCTCAAGTTCTCTTTCTTAGTTTTCTTTCGCCTGTGCTTTCGCTACAGTCTTTTTAAATGACTGTGGGAGCGTGATCTATCTATCTATCTGTCCGTCCGTCCGCCCGTCCAACCATCCGTCCAACCAATCACCCACCCACCCATCTATCCATCCATCTATCTATCTATCTATCTATCTACAGTCATGGAAAAAATTATTAGACCACTCTGCTGTTTTCTTTAATTCCTTGTTTATCTTAATGCCTTGTTCCACTAAAGGTTTTTCACCTGGGGGAAACAATGAACACAAAACCATGCAATAACTAAAAGCACTGCATTTGTCAGTACAATGTTATTGCTAGTGATGTAGGAACGGAAGTGATTTTTGTCACTGTCAATAAAACCATGCAAAATGTCCAGAAATCAGCTCTGAAATTAAACTTAATTATGAGCCTTTTTTTGTTGTTATTATATTTGTCCAGATTAATCTAGATTAAGTGGAAGCAGACCTTTAAATGGACAAGAAATTAAAGAAAGAGTGGTCTTATATTTTTTCCCATAACTGTATGTCTCCATCCCCCTGTTGCATACATTAATCTACAATAAAAAATATTGTAATTTCAGTTAAAGAAAAGTATACAATCTTCAATATGAAATCAAATTTCTGTTGTTAGGGTTTTAATAAAGGTAAAGTTTATTGTACAAAAATAATGTGAGGTAGAAAAGAAATTTTTCATGTCCCCTTACAATAGCACTCCGTGTAGAAAGTGCTCCACGGTCTCCTAATGAGTCATAGAGGGGATAGTAGTGCACCAGTTATCGATGGACGGTCTATCTGTCTTTCTGCCTGTCTGTTTGCCTGTCTTGTTGCTATTTTTTGCCTTAATTACACTTGTGTTTCTGAAGCTACTGCATTCTTCAGTAAAAGCCTTTTTGGTATGTATTAAATAAATTGTCTTGCTCATGGGCTTTTACAGTTATATGATGTGTGGTTTACACTGTCTACCAGTACAGATATGATTGTCTGAGTGATGACACTATGCCAAAGCACAACCAGCAGACGTGCACATGTTGTGATTGCCAACGCCATTTTTCCAGGTGATATTTTTCCATCTGAGCCAGAGGCTACCACATAAATTGATATTCACATTTGAATAAAATGACGCAAAAATACCCCTTCACCAATAATAAATCAATACGACCCAGAATACCTTTGTGCCTGTAAATTAAAAGCTCAGCTCACACAGAACCACAACCGCTGAATTTGAGGGTGATGGTTTGAGAGATTATACATAAATGGACAACATTTCAAGAGCTCTGATTATGACTCCTCACGTACTTGTGTGACAAGTTTGCATGTCTTGATGAAAGCTTTTATCGTTAATGTGTCTGAAGTAGCCGTAAAAGCAACACTGACTTAAAAACCTGGGCACAAATCACCCCTCAGTCGCCTGAAAGGCGCTATGAATTAGGCGAAGTTCTTTTGCAATTTTAATGGATCACAGTGTATGCAAATTTTATACTATATTTGCAGAGATTGCAGGCTGTATATTATTGAAGTCACACATTGGTAGTTAAATAAAACTTAATCAAAAATGACTCTGACTCTAGTCTAATAGTTTGACACTGTGGTTTTTTTTTTAATTCAGGGTGTAATTCTTCTCATTTGTGCTACTTAAAAAGACTAGAGCTGTTCTACATAGATTGTGATCACATTTGGACATTTGTTAGAGAACTTGCTATTTTTTTTATCTTGTTATTGACAGACAATAACAGAAAAATAACACAACACACAATGCTGCAATGCCTTGCCCTCCACCCAAAACCAAGCAGCCGTTGCAACTAAAAATACAAATGAATAAGCACAGACAGAGAAATAATGCTATGCTATGCTATGTCATCATCGCCATTTACTTGTGCTTATCTGTTGTGGAATTACATGCACTGGTGTCCACCAATGACATTCAAATCACACTGCAAACCTTCCTGTGGGTAGTGGGTCCAATGGAAGGTTCTATGCTCAGAGTACCTCCGGGCAACCACAAAGCTGATGGATTTGAACCTGAAATCTTGTGGAGCCAAGTCTGCTTACGTTACCACTAAGTCACCATTGCAACCAATACCAAAGACAAAGCCAAGCTTGTAATAATGCAAAATCCATAAACTACAAGGTGGTTATGGAAGTATTAAAAGCAGTTTCCTGGGACATTGTATATAATTTAGAAAAGAAGGCCAGATCTTTGAGACATACTCGTGTAACTCCTAAGCTATTGCATGCACTCTTTAATGAGCTAGAGTATTGACTACCTCATTGTACCAAAGTGTGTTTTTTATTCCAGTTATGTAAAATGCATTGTCAAGCTGTCAAGAGTAGTTTCTCCAGGATCTTGTAGTGTGTAGCAGGAATACTTTGTCCCCTTCTTGGGGAGATGCCACTGACTACTGAAGATACAGTATATGGTTCCAATCTGCAGAGACCTTTTTGCATTCCCAAAACTAGTGAAAGTTTGTTCCTCTCTCCTACTGGAGATTTTTACAACAGCATCTGGCCTACTGACAGGCCAGTATCCACACTTTTCCACAGGAGACAGAGCTGGAGGAATTAAAGATGCTTAGATTCTCCATATCGAGTGACAAGGATGGACAGGATCAGGTATAATGTCATTAGAGGGACAACACAGGCTTTGGATAGAAAGCTAGAGAAGCCAGATTGAGATAGTTTGGACATGTTCAGAGGAGGGACAGGGGATATATATTGGGAGAAGCATGATTATGGAAGGCCTAAAAGGAAAATTTAAGTTAAATGATAAACTGCAGTATAGCAGGTCATCCATGATGTAAAAGTGCTGACATTGTTGATCTGCTGAAATAAATGACAAATGAGCACAATGACACACTGGACTTGCTAAACACTGCACATCTAGTATGACTGTATATCACAGATTTTTTTTTTCCACAAAATAGCAGCAATACATTTGTCAATTCCTAAAGTATTGGCAGTGTGAGAATGGTTGTTTCTCAGCAGTGCAGCTGTTGATCTGTTACCTACGCTCTACTGCATTTTGTCCTTTTGTGTGGTTCTGTCCCTCCCTGAATTGATTTGTTCAGATAATTTCCTGCATTAGACCAATATCACGTAAACATAAATTGTAACTGCCTTTCTGACCTTGCATGTCTAATGTTGTGATGTCACTCTGGTGTCTTCTGCTTTATTTCTGAAGCATCTGAGTATTTTATTTATATATCTTTTTTCCACGGCAGAAAAAAAAAATGTTTCTTTTGCACCCACTGAACTCACCTCTAATAAATCAGAATCATTTCAATTTGTATGAAAGTGAGGGAAATCAAACACAGAGCGACACATCTGTATGTAGCAGTCTCTTTTTATGTCCAAAACAAGAATGTAATAGAAAAAGAATTATTCATGTGATGACAAACCTGATTTATGAGGCTAATAAAAACAACAGGAAGATGAACCGGTTACTTGTCATGAAAAAATAATAAGCCCACCAACCCTACTTCTATAAACGGCAACAGTGAGAATGTGAAGACCCTAATTATATTTATTTGGCATCAGTACAGTAATAAAGGTTATTCACAATGACACATCAGCAGCTGCACTGTTCCAACGAGTTTCTCATCTTCCATCTTGTCGTGGAACCCCACAGCAGTGGTGCCCAACGGTCCGTAGCTCAAAAGATAATGGGCTGCAGAGAGATAATGCCAAACTTACACTCTTTCCGTTTTGTATATTATTTGATGCTGAACAATGTTTTATTTAGAAGGACCTCTTGGCCACATCTGTCTATAACACTTAATCCATATCTAGAGCCTTGTTTCTGTTCTGTCTAACCTTAATCTGCTACAATAGAACAGCCAAAGATCAGGAACAACAAGAACAGTTTTGTGAGCTCATTCTGAAGTAAGATTCTCAACTGTGAAGTCTATATTATAGAATGAAAGATTAATGGCGTCTTTTCTTAGGATAACTATACACCACAAAAAAATAGCTCAAAGCTTATTATGTCACATTTAATATTCACATTACTGTAAATCCATGAGACCTTTACAACTGCTTTGCCACGTGGAGGTGAAATGTGTATTAAAAGACAAATTGTCCATGCATTGCTCATGAAGTTGTACAAAGTTGATCAATCAATTTTTTTCAAGTTTTATTTATATAGCCCACATTTACAAATCAAATTTGTCATACAGGGCTTTACAGGGTTGGCAACATCCTCTGTCCTTAGACCGTCAGCCAGGGCAAGGAAAACCTACCAAAGGGAAAACGGGAAAACCCTTTTAACGGGGAAAAGAAAAAAAAAACAGTAGAAACCTCAGGGAGAGCCGCAAGAGAGGGATCCACTCCCTGGACGGACAGATAGTGTGATGGAGGTTACAGAGGCAGAACAATACAATACAATAGACATGGAGAATATATTACAATAAATGCCACAGCTAAAGACATGTATATAAGATATGTATATATATGTATATATCTAAAATATGTCAGTGAGGCTTGGGCGTTGGAGTTGTGGTCCTGGTCGTGGTGGTCATGGTTGACGGGTCAGGTAGCTTGCTGGTGGGAAGAACGGAGACTCCGGGGATATGAGGTCCCTGGCAGGACGTGTTAGTTATTCAGCAGGAGAGAGAGAAAGAGAAAGGCAAGGAGAGAAGTGAGAGAGGTCTATGGCCAGACCTATGGACTACCGTGGGCTATGTTAAAGAGGTAGGTCTTAAGTCTGGATTTAAAGGTGTACATACATTGTGTCTGCCTATCGGACTGGCACTGGCAGGTGGTGCCACAGAAGAGGGCCCTGGGAGTAAAAGAGGGCCCTGGGCACCAAATCTAGATTTAGAAGTCCCTGGAACCACAAGAAGGCCTGCTCCTAGGGAACGTAGTGTTGTAGTAGGTTGATACGGCTTTATCAAATCCACTATATAGGATGGTGCCAAACCATGAAGAGCTTTATATGTTAATAAGAGAATTTTAAATTGGATTCTAAATGGAACAGGAAGCCAATGAAGAGAGGCGAGGACCCGGGAGATAAAGTCTCTCAGAGAGCTGGCTGAACATCTGGCTAACAGCAAAATGCAGTAGCCCAGCCTTGAAGTTACAAAAGCAGGGGCTAGCTTCTCAGCTGCATCAACGGGGCCTAGTAGCCTAACTTTTCTAATATTACGCAGATAAAAGTAGGCAGTCTTTGAGATATGTCTAATGTGGGAATTAAATGAAAGGTCTTGGTCAAAAATAACACCAAGGTTTTTTATAGATGTGCTTGTGGCCGTTGTTAAACTATTATTAGATGCTATTATCTCAGATATAGAGTCCCTGATAAGTTTCGGGCATATGATCAACAATTCAGTTTTGTTGGCGTTCAACATTAAAAAGTTGAGGGTCATCCAGGTCCAAATGTCATTTATACAGGATGTTAGCCCCCGAAAATGATTATGTTCATTAGCCTTAAAAGAAAGATATAACTAGGTGTCATCAGCATAGCAATGGAATACAATTATATGCTTCCTGCTGATATCACCCAGATAAATGTAAATGTATACATAAGTTTTTATACCTGACATTTAATTTTATTTAGGGGTATTTATCTGCCACACCTTAAAGACCAGTCCGTGGCACATACAAACTGTAGATAAAAACAGCTGTAATAGTTTAACCTTTACTTATAAATAAATTCCATTCACTTGTTGTGCATAAAGCCATCAATAACATGTTTGTAAAACTCTTCCTTATCTATGTTAGGTTTTAAAAGTCTGTCTGAACGAAGAAGTTATACTGTCACACCTACAGCTACACAGTCCGAATAGATCCCGCAGTTTTCTCCTGCCACCAAGGCAGAGGCTAGCCTCACAGTACAGCACTGCGCAGTGGCTTTCGTTACAAAAGTTACACAAATACAGTTGTTGATAAATAAAAATTGAAGATGATATACACTAGTTGAATACATGAATAGTTGAATTACATTTAATTTATGTCACATTAAAGTGTTGGAACATTTTAATAGCAACATGTAGAGGGACGGCAAATCGGTCTCTCTACGAGCACACCACAGTGATTGCGTAATACGTGGTGAGTTTCTTCTCTTAGTATTTGAATTGTAAATGTAAAAACTGAGCAAATTTTTAAAAAAGTTATCAAATGACAAGAAAAAAAATATTAACACTAAATAAATGTAACTATTTAATTTATTTTTCATTTTATATTTCCTCTGAGGCTCTGCCTCACTTGCCTCTCCTCACCAGAGGTAATTGACTTTTACCATTGGGCATGGCACCGTTTTCATTCACTGCTCCCTGGTTAATGGTTAAAATGCAGAGATCAAATTTGGTTGTGTGCAATGGCATACTGTGTAACAATGACAGGTGGTTGACTTTCACATGTCACTTACTGTGGCTCACAGGTCACATATATATAGTTACCCAGAGCTGCTAAAAAACATGTTCTTCTGGTAGACCAACCTAAAAAACACATATCTGTTTGTGTTAAACCTGCATTGTTGTTTTTTACCTTCAAGCTCCACCACGCCAATGTTTTTCAAAGTGATCAAAGTTAAGCCTTTCCAGATGCATTGCTGGAGGCACAACAGGCAGCCTTTCCTGCTACTGTTTCAGGGAACCTCTGATCCTGACCAAGAAAACAAGAGTTAAAGCAGCTATGAAGGAAGCAGGGCATTTCCTCAGAAATGAGGCCACTGTTGAAAACACACAGAGTGTGAACATTTTCTAACAAGTGTAACTTGTAGAGCTCTGTGCTTCAGTGAGATATGTCTCGCTCTGGTGTGATGTATGACTTGTTTACTCACTTATATTTTTAAAGCCAAGCTGCGTGACTGGCAGCCACACTAAGATGATAACAAGATAATTAATTTTCAAGAGCAACAAGTGAAGTGATAAACCTGTGTCAGTAATGTGGCAGACCACACAACAACTCTTTCTTAGATTTTTCTCTTTTCTCGGCATTTACAACATATAAAAAAACAAAAACAAATGTGACCAATTCATAATGAATGATATGATTATTTATAATCACTCCACATCGAATACTTGTTCAACAGTTTCCACGATTGACACCCAAATCACGATACACCATATGTTATGTGAGTCATAGCAATGTTCAGTCCACCTCAGTGGCTCATTTATAATAACATCACATCCACCAGACCTTGTTCCGTGGTCATCCTTACTCAAGCTCGTTTACATCATAGAGTTCACAGTACACTGGGGGAGTGCGATGAAGAAGGCCCCTGAGCGAAAAAGCTAATGGTTAGCTGATCTGGCACCAGGTGCTCAACAACACAGCTGGCAAGCAAATATGCGCCCTGTGAAATTAGGCTGTGGAGGATTGGTATCCATCTCAATATCTAGGGCACTTAGGGAGTTTGGGCTGTGAGGGAAGGCCCACGGGCAGGCAGTGGTAGACCTCTCCATGACAGCTGAAAAAGGAAGCCAGGGGCCATGGATTAAAACGAAGGTGTGACTGATGGTTGATGGTAATGAACCAAGAATGCTAAGACTCACGGCTAAACCCTCAACCCAAAGGAAGCTATCATTCAGTTTAACGCCCCAGTGCCTTTTGACCATTTCTTGTCTTAGGTATTTACTGAGGGATAGCCGTACCTAGTCATTTGTAACAGACCTTATAGTCTAATATAAATAAAACAAATAATGGACTATACAATATATCATATTAAAAATGTGATTATTGTATTTTGTATCGTAATCTTTAACTAGACTTATTGACGATTTGTACCTCATCTTTTTTCTTAATATTTCAGTAATTTTAATATCAGTCAGATATGGATGTAGAGAATTTAGAAAACAACATCTGACACCCCTAATGTATGTAGATTAAGACTCATCAGTATCCTTGCGAAAATATTGTCTATCATTAAAATAATTCTTTCTTTATACCCTTGTGTTGCTTCTCATATCATAACTCAACTTGACATCATGCTCAAATCGACTGCCTGTTAAAAAGAAGGGGTTTTTGTAAGAGACAACATTTAGTTGTTATTGCTCTGTTGAGGTGGCTTCACAGTGTCATTGTGTTCCACCCTGGTGCCTTACATCAACCATGTTTGTGTCACAGCCCAGATGAGCAGACTCTCTGTGAGGAGTTTCCACATTTATCGCCTTCATTGATATTAGCATGCAGAGTAGATGAAATGCTCAGCTGCGCCAGCAGAGACTTTACCCATTTGCATCTGACAGTATGAGAGACTTTTTTTTACATGCACCTCACGACAAAAAATCACTCAGGGGGAAATGGTAAGCTAAGACCTTCATGTACAGCCATTTTCATCTGATTTATATGGGGGCTTGGGCCTGAACCTCATCTCTAATAAGATCTGTCAACGCAAAGCCCAGCGTTTGTGGGAACAGAAGTGCTGAGCCACTGGAATCAGATGGAGAAATTAGTTACATTTGCAGCAAGGTTTCAGCAGATAGAGACGCAGGACCAGAGATTGATTTATTGTAATAATGCCGTAAATAACCACAAACATATTTAACGGTGAGTCGGACAATTGTTTTGACAGCATGGACAGTGTCAGATTTAATAGAAACATATGCGTTTGCCATGTGAATTTGAGGAAAGAAACAGTATAACAAGGAGAGATCCATATACTACTGAATGTAACATGGAAAAAAGACTCTTGACTAACACTGTTATCATTATTACCATTTTTCATAACTTTTCTACCATTTATATATATATATTGCTGTTGCACTATTTTTTTCACAAAACTTTAACAATACCATGTTTAGTCTTTTAATTTACATTATTAAGTTTTCATTAATGGCGCATAAATGAAAATTTTCTTAATAATGTCACATAATTATACCAATATTTTATGGCCTAAATTAGGCAAGATCCCTGATTATTATGAATAATACTGTTATCTAAAGCAAGTTCTACTTTAATGATCACAAATTTGTAAATGATTGTGTAACAGCAGCAGTTGCCTCTGGCAGTTACCTCTGGGAAATGAACCCAGGAACCTAGGCTCTTTCTATTTTGGAGGCAGGTGTGCTAACCGCTGCACTCTAGAACAGTTAATCAGGCAATAACAGAATCTCTAAAACCAAACTTATCCTATTTTCCTGCCGTTCCTTGAAGAAACCTTCAACTGTTCCCCTTCTGTATGACATATTGTCTTCCAAACCTCTTGTATCTCTGTCTATTGTCATTTTATCCTTCATTGGCTCCAATTTATTCTAAATCACAGTCATGGTGTGGTCAGTAAATTGCCAGTTCTCTGTCTTGTAGCCTCTGCTCAGTTTCCATGATAACACTTGCACACACTCACCATCAGGAGCCTGTGGAGGAGAGACTCTGCTCAGCTTGTGGTCCAGGTTTCCTCTTTTCATCACTCACACTTACGCAAGTGTTACACATGTTTAAATCCTCTTGATCTGTCTACAAGAACATTTGGAAAGAGCCTCTGCCTTTTACCTCAGTACATTACAGACCACAGGGGGGTTACACTTGTCAGCAACACATCATATCTCTTCCCTGCTTCTTCTTAATAGCTACAGGATGTATGGTCATTATTATAGAAAACTAGAACTGAAAAACCTCTGCTCTGAATATTTTTCTTATTTACTTATATTATTATAAATTACACTTTTGTAGTTAAAGTCACAGTAGTATCAGTGACAGTCATTTTATTGATTGAAATATTCATATTATTTTCTTATTGTGTTAAACACAGTCAATGTCTCTCTCATTGGTGTGGAACTCTAGGATTAACATCGAGTCACCTAGGATTCCATGGCAACATTCATTCACAGTTTCGGTATTTGGCTCCTTCTAGTGGATTCACCAGCTGAAGGAGGGTTCATTAGGGACCGGTTACTGTGCGGTGAGATTTGGGTGGCAGTCATGGACTCTGCGACCCTGCAACCCAGCAATAAAAACATGATGCTGAAAACCCTGTGAAATTAGTTTTGCCAATTCAATTTATGAGTCTTGAGACATTCAACCTGTGGTTGTTGGAAAACAGCTGCTTATATTGTTATTGGTTGTATATCAGAATTCCAAATGTTGGACAATCAAAGTTTGGACAATATCGGCATACGGGATATCAGCAAATGTTATTGATATTAACATCCTTTGTTGTTGGTTTTTTGTCTTTATCTTTTTGTTTTCCAGTCTCTGGTAAATCACTCTGTCCATTTTACAGCCTCCTAACTGCAGTGGAAGAACCTTTTTCCAAAGAGAAACCACAAGGGGCAGAAGGGGGTGGGGGTGAGAAAGACTGGCAGAGATAAAATCAGAGACATTTTCCCCATTGGTCTCCAACTGTGCTACTGGAAATGTAATGAGGTGCACATTAACAAACTGCTTCCGCTACTCACTATTTAGTAATTGTTTCTGCTATTCTAGGTTCACAAACAAAGAGGGTGAGTTCGTTTGTGGAATTTACACACAATATATTCTATTTATTTGATTTTACAACTATTTACAGTGTGTGCATTATCTCTGCACAACAGTGTGTTTAATGGACAAACCGTGTGTGTGTGACATGGTTTAATCCTTTTATCTGTTCTCTACCTTCCTTTGATATTGTTAAAATTCTTGTGTTGCTGTTACACCAGCGGCCCCGTCAATTAAGTAATAATAGCCATTGTTGTGGCTATTATGAATTAAATTTTTTTGTGACAATTTAGCCCAGGGATTAGAAACCCAAAAATGGCCACAGGGAAGAAATGTTTCTTTGCAGGAATCATAGGAATTTGACAGATAGACATTAGCATGGAGATCACACGTCGATGCCGATAAAAAGTTTGACTGTTTCAACCATGGTTGTTTGTTTCCTCAACCTGAGGGAGTGACGCAAATGACATTATCGCTTGTCTGTCACCGGGCTCATTTATAGCGGGTAAAACCATATATAGAGTATCAACCAGTGTTGGGACTAACTAATACCATGTTATTGTTACTTTTGTGTGAAAGGACTCAATACGGGTTAATTTTTAAGGACAAATGGACTGTTTCCCTCCGTCAGGTAGAAGACTGGGCAGCAAGGGAGTTTGTCTGCTGCGTCTCGTGTGTGGTAACAGTCCTGGTGTGAAAGACGGCTGTGCACTATGTAAATCATTGTGTTGAAAAGGAACGATGATTGGTTGACATAGGTTAACGTTTCATGCTAAGCCAATCAGAAAGACACCAGGGTGGTTCTTGCCTTATAGGGAAATAAGCAGTCTCACACACACAGGTGATGCGGTACAGCAGCACACACCCACAAGCAAGACAAGGCATTTGGCAAGTTGAGGTTACAATAAAGATGCCTGTCAAAATGACACAGCACAACACTAAACTGTTTAATATGTTTTAAAGTAATGTAACTAGTTACTTTTTCAGAGCAGTAACTAGTAAACTAACAAGTTACTTTTTTAAAGTAACTTGCCCAACACTGGTAACAACAAAGTAAAGTCGCATCCTGCGTCATTGTATGTAAAAATAAATCCAATGAGCTGTGCATTTCAGTGTGACTGAGTCTTTACTTGAAGAAGAACTATTTCAGCTAAAGTCTAACAGAAAACAAAACAAAAGAAACAAAGAAAAGCTACTCCCGTCTGTGGATTGCTCCTGGATAACAGTTCAGTACTCTCACAAAAGCTGATGATTCACACAGAAACAACAGTCTGTAGCATTAAAATGTATGAACCCCGACTCCCTAAACACAGACACACACACACAAAGTATGGCCCATCTATCTTTATTTTATTTGTTCAACTTCTAGTATTTAAACCATTGTTTAAAAAGTTGTTATTTTTGGCTGTTTATAAATGGGTTCTTAAACTGATTACAGAATTGTGTCATAGAAGAATGATAAAAACAAATGTGAGCAACCAATTTTACAACAAAAGGTTAAAAAAAGGCAGATGGGTACAGCCCATAAGGGCCTTATGGGTATTAATTAAATGTCCATGAAAAAACAGTGATGAATATTTGTTCATATATATATGTTATATATTTTTTCTAATATTTTTTATTTAGTGAGTACCTAAAATAGTGTTATAATTTCTAGGTCAGGACTATATATGACATGGGTGCTGGTAGATCTGTTTCTACCAGTAGATTGCCAAAGGAGTGTTGGTAGATCCAGAGCAATAACATAAAAAAATTATAGTGATTAAACTAGAGATGTAATGGTATTGATGCTAATCACTGGAGTAAAGGAGGAGCCATATAGGTATTGAGTCAGACGTATACAGTATATAACATATATGTAACAACATGTAGAGAATAAGAAATTCATTTTATATAGGTAAATTTGTTTAGAACTTCCGAACTAGGTAGATCCTCCTGCAAGATCATTCGAAAAGTTGCTAACAAGACAAGAAAGTGTGGTTACCCCTAATATAGAGGTCTGTGCAGTTCAAATGAATGGAGAAAATATTTAAATATGGCAGTTGTCAATTGTAGCCAATCGTATGCCATTAAGTAGTAGGATTGGTCATATAATGATAAGTGATACCAGTAAGGGTACAGTGTGGTGCAATGTGATTTGGGTGGCAATTGTGGAGACTCATGTCCCCGCAACCCTGCAACCAATAAGCAGGGTCCATGCCACTGCAAAAAGGGACATTTTCAGTGACACAACCATTGACACGACTGATTGAAGACAAAAAATAAAAAAAAGATGAGACCAGATCCCAACTCCTGGAGTTGTGGTGAAACTTTCTAAATGGGTTTTGTTTAACTAATTTAATCATGGTTGTCAGCCTCTTGTTGACTTTTTCTTTATTTCCCCACTTTCCTTGAACTATTCATTTAAACCTGTCATCCATGTTCTACCCCACTATCCTCTCAGTGCTGACTCGTCTTTATCCAGCTACGACAGACGCAGACAGCGTTGGTTGAATATCTAACAGGATCGTTGCCGCACACCTGATCAAGAGTCTGGGTCTGTAAAAAAAATATCTGCGGGAAACAGAGCAGTAATTAAAAAGTATGCTTAAAAGACTGTTAGCGCCACTCCATGGTAGAAAAGAGTATTGCCGTATCGTCAGAGTGGGGACAGCTGGCACATATGCGCCGCAGCTCTGGCCATTCTGATTCCAGGGGAGGAAAGAAGGTGAGCTCAGTCTCTTCAGCGGTTACCTTCTGCCCTTCTTTTTTATGGATGCTTTTTTTTTATTTTTAGACGATATTTTTCACAAATCGGTGTTAGAGGGCGTTTCTATTTTATGGCACAAGTTGCTATCTGATGATGCTGCGGGTTGGACTATTTTCAGAATTCTTACATTGTTTCAAATTCTTCACAATGATTGTTTTTGTTGAACTAAGATCGTTTGACCCACTGTAATGGGATATTTTGATAACTGAGGTGCAGTAAGAAGTTTTTTTTTTTCTTTTTGGACATCAAGTCTCAGGGGAACTGGGTATCACTTCAGAAACTCCGGCTGTCTGAACCAGTCACTGTCTGACTGCACAACCCTGATACATCTGCAGACTGAGACTGGGACTGAGGCTGCCACAGCGGAACATGTCAAATCTCAGTGACTTCTCACAGTTCAACGAAACCTGGAGGAACTCCAGTCTCCTCAACTCCAGCTCTGTGTCCAACCGGACCAACCCTCTGAAGCGGAATGAAGAAGTGGCAAAAGTGGAAGTTACGGTGCTCGCCTTGGTTCTCTTCTTGGCGCTCGTGGGGAACTTGTGCGTCCTGCTCGCCATCCACACAACCAAGCACAGCCAGTCCCGCATGTATTTTTTCATGAAGCACCTGAGCATCGCTGATCTAGTTGTGGCAATTTTTCAAGTTCTCCCTCAGCTCATTTGGGATATTACATTTCGCTTTTATGGACCAGATATTTTGTGTAGACTGGTGAAATACCTACAAGTCGTCGGGATGTTTGCGTCCACTTACATGTTAGTACTGATGTCAATAGACAGATGCCTGGCCATTTGTCAGCCGCTGCGTTCACTACACAGGAGGAAAGACCGAATATATGTCATCTTATCGTGGATGTTGAGTCTGCTCTTCAGTGTTCCGCAGATGTTCATCTTCTCACTGCAGGAGGTGGGCTCTGCTGGATCCGGTGTTTATGACTGCTGGGGCGACTTTGTGAAGCCCTGGGGGGCCAAAGCCTACATCACCTGGATCAGCCTAACCATCTATATAATCCCTGTGGCCGTACTGAGTCTCTGCTACGGGCTGATCAGCTATAAAATATGGCAAAACTTCAAACTGAAGACCAGACGGGATCAGTGCATCAGCCTGACCCCGAAAACCTCCAAAAGCAACACATTGGCTCGTGTGAGCAGCGTGAAACTCATATCCAAGGCCAAGATAACCACGGTGAAAATGACTTTCGTCATTGTTCTGGCTTACATCGTCTGCTGGACCCCGTTTTTCTCCGTTCAGATGTGGTCAGCGTGGGATCCAGAGGCGCCTCGTGAGGGTATGTTGGTGAACAGCTGCAAAAATATATCAAATACGTAATAATATGACGTCTCGCATCACGCTGTTGGCTAGAATAAATGGTTGATCTAACTTTATGGCTTCACATCCTTCCGGATGCGCGCATCGGTGCCTTTTACGCACAGGACGTCGCGGCTGTTGTACTGTTTTTTTTTTATCCTTGCGCCCTTCTAGTAAAACACGTTATCTCCTCACAATATTGCAGGTGGAATGTGCAATGCATATAAAGAAAATGCTCTTCATTGTTATTGTGCGTAAACCTGAACGACGTTGAGCAAATGAATGTGTTTACGGATGGATTATTGCCTGACAAACACCTGACTAATCATGACGGAAACAATGCATGAAGTCTGCGTTCTTCCTATTGACAACTTTCCAGGTGCCTGTGTTTGCAACGTGACCGGAGGTGTAATTGTTTTCTGCCGGAAGGCGTGGGCATTTGGTGCCGGTCAGCTCGATAGGTCGGAGCGTCCGATTCCCACCTTCCCCTCTGACCTCCTCCGCCATGCAGAGGCGGACTGAGAGCTAATCATTAATCAAATCAGTGTGCGCAACAGCGCGCCGAGCGCCTTCTGTTTGTGCCCGTTAGGCACGTTTGGAGTGCGTCGTTGACATTTAACCACAATAGTCCTCTAAAGCGACCATCTGTACGTGTCCCCTGCGTTTATTGACCAGATACCACACCCACATAAGGAGGCTGAGAGTGAAATTAGCCCTCAGAATGTAGCCGTTGTACGGCTGTCATTCACTCACCGAGTTTAGGGGGAAAAAAAACAAGATTAAACAAGTAGCACTTATTTGATATATCGAGTTCTTTATTCCCTGAGGCAGTTTCTCTAAGTCATTTCCACTGCTACAGGTAATTACATTCTATTTAGCCTATGGACACAGAGGCTGTCGCTTGAATTATTAATTTTCTGCGCATGTGCCAAACATAGGGCAAGGGCTGGTTTAAATGATTGACGAGCTGGCGTAATTAATAATTTGTGAAAAACTTGGACTAATATTTCAATGGGACATAATGGCACATAAGCATTAGCATTGGTAGGTGTTACTGAGGGACCTTTGACGTTAACACTAATTGACAAACAATACAAACAATGACAAACCACAGGCAGACTGTGAATTACTGAATTTGATCTTAACTAGGGATGTCCGATGTTAACATTTACCGATACCAATATTAACCGATATTTCCCACTTTATTCCCCATACCGATATGAACAGATACCGATATATGCAGTTGATTGTATAGTGTGATATACTGAATTAGTGTGATACCAGACTAAAGGCATTCTAAAGGCATAAATAATTGCGTACAACATAAACACACTACTTCAACAAAAGTTATAGAAAAAAATACACATTTATTTTTTGTCTGACACAGTTCTATGATTCTTTGCGCAGCATTTGATGTAACCAGAACATGTCTAGTGTTGGACAGAATACATTTCCAAAACATTGATTAACATTACAAACCAGGCTCATTCAGACCTTACAACAAAAGGCAATATAAATGATAATGATAAAAAACAGATAAAAACAGCTGTATAAGAGTAAAAAGCCCTCTTTAATGAGAAAAAAACATTTCAGCATCGTCTCAATGTAAACGACTCTTCTCGTTGATGACATGAGAGACAACACTAAATGACGTTTCACTGGCAAATGTCCCAAGAAATACTTATTTTGAAAACAATTAGTCGAGACGGCTCGAGAAATTCTAAACGTTTAGTAAAACCAGCGTCTTAAATGGGAGAGAACGGCTGGTTTTCCAAGACAATGAACTCTGTGAAGTTGACTGACTGATTTCTTTTTCTTTTCTTTTAACTCTGAGTCCTCAAGAGAGAGACAGCTGCTGCTGTTTTTGCTGCTGTGCTGTTGTCGTTTCACTGAGTCCATTGTTGTTTTTCTTTACTTCGCTGCATAAAAAATGCCACATGTTTAAATCTTACCCCCCACCTTTGCAAGACCAGATCCTTGCAGTCATTAAGAATTACAGTTTTCTATCCACAAAAAACTCCAGACCGCGGACATTTCCTGTAGCATTGATCATTGTTGTTGTCCCTTTAAGATGACATCATTAATCACGTGCCAGTCGAAGTGTCAGTGGTACTCAGTACCCCATGAGGAAGTCCAGCGTATTTGCAGAAACTGCATCTTTGCAGGATCGGATTTTGAATATCGGCGAAAAAAAAAACGATACTGATATACTCCAATATTAAAAAGGTTGCTGATATACAATGATATCAGTGGACCGATATATTGACCATCCCTAAATAACGATTGCCCTACTCAGGGTTAATTATGTGCTGACTTAGGTGTTTTGCTAATGAACATTTTCATTAACCAAACCTATTTTGTCTGACTGCTCACACATCTGGTGTATGTAAATCTGGTTGTCCAATTCAATCCTATGGTGTTCTGCAATGGTTTATTTGCAACCTGATCCCACTTCCCTTGGTACCATGGTCCTAGAATCATTGTCTCTTTTATTGGTGGATCTTCAGGGTTCAACCTCTGAGCAAGATCCCAGTCAGAGGGGTTGGCTCCGTCCAGTGGACTCACCACCTGGAGTAAGGTTTATGAGGGGCTGATACAATGTAGTGTAATTTGAGTTGTGGTCACAGAGACTAGTGGTCTCGCAGCCCGGTAACAGATAAGGGGATGAAGATGGATAGATGAAAAAACAGCACAGTGTCTCTACAGTACTACGGTTCTTGGAAAAAAATAGTTTTTTAGCTGGATGTTCTTTTTCCTGTCTTTGATTCTGCCACTTTACTCTTATTGTAGCTCTCATTAGTTTCCAGGTGTTGCTATGCAGACGGGAACATGGGTTCGCATCCACATACTCAGACAGCGGGTTTATATATAAATATGGATGGTCACTAGATGAAGGTTTATTCAGAGGCAAAACAGAGATAATGGCTCATTCACAACGTGTAGCTTGAGCCCATTCACTAACCCTGGGTTTCCCATTTCATAAATACATTTCAGTCTACCAAGCGATCACAGAAGGAATGCTCATAGATTGTAGCCGCTGTTCTATCTCACTCTCTCAGCGTTGGATGTCGGTCGTCTACTTATGGAACATTTTCAAAAAACAAACATTTTAGGACAATCTTAGGAAGAACAGGGCTGAGGTCATTACCCCCATAAAAAATAGGAATGAATGATTAGGGATTGTGGTTAAGGAACTGGATTTGGGTATGGAGGGTATGGAGAGTCTGCAGCATTAGAAGACCAGCATCCAAGTATTTTGCAGAGCAAAAGTGCACAAACTTTTAACTAGATTGATTATATTAGAGATGCTGGTTACATAGATGGAAAGATAAAATGACAGAGAGACAATAAGACAAATAGACAGATAGATACATACAGTATATAAATAGGTAGATAATTTGTTATTGCATTTTGCTATACAGCAGAAGTGCATTTGTGGTTAAGAAACCAAATCCACCAGCATGCAAGTTAACACTGAGGTGCCCTGAACATGACATCGTCCTCACTCACTATTTACTTTGGTGATGGGTTAATTGCAGAGGTCACATTATTATTATTTTATAATATCAATATACATGTTTTTTTTATATATAAGTGTTTTTAGGATTTTTATTTGAATTGGGATACAAGGTATTCTTATGATATCTAAATAGAATTTAGATATGGCTGGTTGACTAACAAAGGCTGCTGTGGACCAGGTAAAAATGTAATAATGAAGATCCACTTTAATGTTAAATGTAAATCACATTGTGTCATAGAGCTACATACATTTAACCATCACGAAATAAAAAAGAATGTTCAGTTTATGTGAGTAAAAGTTTATTTAACATTTTACATGCACGTAGACAATTTTAGTTATGTCACTTAATTTGTTGCTGTTCACCAGGGGTCTGAAATCGAGAGCAACTTCAAAGATACTCAGTTATACGAAGAGCTACTTGTTTGATAAAGACTTACCAAACATTGGAATAATAAAAACTTTTGGGGCAAACAAAATTGACCACTATTCTGATTATCATGATTGCACCGATTAGAATATCATTGTATGGGTAAACTCTGCTAAAACACCAGAATAGTACTATCCAGTTGGTTGCGCTTGCTATAAACATTATCCGATGTAGACTTGTTACATACATCTTAAAAAAAAGTCCAACAATGTTGGTCAGAGAATTGCTTTCTGTCAAATTTGGTAATATGATTCATGATCTCTAGTTTACGTAGTTGCCTGTTCAGCTGTAACTCTCTTTATCAAGCTGGGTGAATAGAAAAAAATATTTTATCGACCAGATGCTTGCTGCAGCAAGGCACTGTCTGTTTGTTTAATTGATAGAACAATAATTCTGTATTTATAATAGTATTTGATTATATTCTTAATCTGATTTCTTATTTTAGTAAATAAAAAGTGATGCACAGTACATCTATACTCCACCTGATCTCTCACCAGTAAAAGCTTTATAATTTTAAATCCTCTGACAACTTGTAACCCACGAAGTCACTTTAAATTACTTTAGTTTCACTGATTTTTGTAAAACTGTTGCTGTGCACAGGCAGAAAAAAAATCTTTATTTCATGGTAATTATTTATTACTTTGCTGCATTCTTTCTTGATGCTCTCAGAGGTGCAGCAGCAGCAGTGCTCTGATCCCTTTTTATTCTCTAACAAGATCCAAAGTCACTCTAGTCACAAAGGAAAAGCAGGGTTGATTCAAACTGTGAGGGGGAAACCAGTGATGGATTTCTTTCAAATGCTGCGGCTGAATTTCCATAGATGTCTGATTGCTTTTCTACATGTGAGCAACCGGGAATGGCAGTGACACGTGTCAGTTTCTGTGTGCAGCCGACAGACTGGGGTGTCACCATGTAGATTTAAAGTTTATTTTCAGCAAAATGATCCATGAGAAAATGTAAAGCTCATCCATGGAAGTGATAGAAATCAGAGGCTTGTCGTTAATTTGTAGGTTTGTGACAAAAAAGCCATCAGAAAGCCTTTACCTTTGGCTGCTTACTGCCACATTCTTTATTTACACATTTGTGGCAGAGCTACAGAAAATAGACACCTGTCATCTTAAAATCAGACTTCACTAAAATCCTCAATCACGGTGCATTAAGCTGACATTAACTGCATTATTATTTTGAGAAATGAATCAGATAAAAAGCTACTTTAAAGGTGTGACTCAGTTTACTGTTTTCTTCTCCTTTCAGCTTTTACCTTTTTCATGGCTTGCCACAGCAACATTTTCCATCTCCCCCTGTTCTTTTGTATCTCCCACTTCAACTCCATCTACCTCCATGTCCTCCCTCACTGCATCCATAAATCTCATTGGCCTTCTTCTTTGTCTAGTTGACTCAGTATATTATCACACCCCCATATTGTCATAAGCTGTGTGAATATTAAATGAAAAATAAAACATAAAATACATAATATACCAAACTTCAATATCCATACTCTGGCATCCAACAATAGCTTCACAAACATCCTCAACAATAATGTCAACATGGCATGGCAGAATGCAAGCCATGTAGGTTTTCTTTACAGTAACATATTGTTTCTTTCTTTTCAATGCCTCAGACTATCTTTATATATATATATATGTGTATATATATATATGTGTGTATATATATATATATATATATATATATATATATATATATATATATATATATATATATTTGTCTATGCTAAGAGCACCTCAGCGGTAACATACATGGCAGCTGGAGGATTTGATTCTGAAACCCTCCAGTCTTTCATTAATTCCTCTTCATCTGTTTATCCATTACCAGGTCACAAGGGCCATTACCGTCATTGTGAGCGTACATACTTTGAACCTCCTTGTGCATGGTAATCCCACTGAAAGTTATGCCGACAGGACAGTGCTGTGCTTGACCGAAATGCCAAACCTAAAAAACCACTGACAACAAAAAAGATTGTCGAGGCTGTGGCTGCTGCCCTTGTCCTCTGACTCACATTCAGAGTGCTATTGATTGGTAATAAGTCTCTGATGGAAAGAAAGGTCAGATTCTGTTTTTGCTCCACAACAAAAAAAGAAGAAACCACAGGAGAATTACAAAAAAAAAATCAAGGAAAATCAAGGCCGCGGGCAGTTTGCTTTAGTCTTGTGAGGAAAAACATGTTGTAATGTTTCTGTGTTCCTGATATGGAAATGTCCACTGAGCTGCAGCATCCGATCTAGGAGTCGGACCGATGCAGAACCCAGGCTGTGATTGTTCAGCCTTTTCCTTCACAGTGTGATTTATTGCTCCTCCTGTATGTGCTGCAAATGAATTCAGTAAAGTTGAAATTTCCCAGTCATTCTAATAAGATAAAGACTGATCAGAATCCCTGAAAAGCAACAGTTGGTGTGACCTTGTTATAACTACTAAGTTAAAAGACTGTTTTATGAGAGTTTTTTTAAAATGAAATTCATTTAATTCTTTCTTCTCCGTACTTCATTTTGTGAAAAATTGTAATGCAACAGAAAGAGATGACAAAAACCGATAGGCCTGCCCTAAATGAGGATTCACTGAATGATCACCCAGTTAAATGGAGTCATTTCGGCCATTAATCAAATTGTTGTTAGTTAATTAACTGTTTGAAATAATCATGTGTGTGACTTTATTGCCCTTCCAGATGATTGTTCATGCTGGAACATTTTCCCAGAGCTCAGGAAGTGTCATTAAAGGCAACATAAAAATGAAAGCAGCACAAGACACACCGAGAATGTGATTAGAAATCAGGAAGGCAAGGTTAAATAATGGGATTGAAACCAATTACATGAGATTCAAATCCCATTTGCCAAATGTCGCTTGGTTGGCGGTGTAGGCAGATCATAAATGTCATTATTTATCTACAGTTGATAGAAGTGTTTGTACATGTCCTGTTTTTAAGTGTGTGGAAAAAAGTGTTCGTGTGGATCTTGGTTTGCACTTCAGCTACAATTTAGATCATTTTGCACACTGGGCATGTTTACTGAAGTTGTATTGGCAGAAAATGGAAACAAAAATTAGGTTTGTTATGTAAACTGTGTGCATAGTGTACAGTGTACATATAGTTCACATAACAAAGCTGAAACATCTCAGTCTCATTGTTATAGTTTCCATTGCATGTTAAAGCTGACTGCAATAATGAAGTATACATTACAGCAGTGGCAGGCTGAGCATTTCAACCAAAGGCCTTCGATGACGTCATAATTTTGTGCTCATCAAACAACACTTAATTACAAGAGGATTTAAACTATATCATTGTTAGTATTAGTTTTCACATTTAACTGTGCCAGTGGCTAAGTGGTTGATGATTGTTTCGTGTCCATTAGGTTCCAAAGTTCGATAGCCAGCGTAGCGACATTTAAAAAAATCCTATGAACCAGCAAATTAGCCCACGGGTAGTCAAAGTGCGGAAGTGTACAGCACGAGGTTTGACAAAGGTGATTCTTAAGGCTTAGGTTTATATAGCGATTAGATGAGTGCAGTCCCAAACATGTCAATTGTTCTTTACTTCAACAAAGTCCGATTTCTCCCACTTGTGAATGAATACACACCACATTTTCTTTCATTTAACTCAAATGATTTTATTTTTTTTTGACTAATAACATGACAAAATCTATTAAAGTACTAATAAAATGTTTTTGCATTTACCAACGTGGGTCTGTGCTGTACCTTGTTATTTAAGAATAAAATCCATCTTTCTTTTTTTTTTTCTTCATAAAAACTTTAATGACTCTGTCAAACAATTTATCTTTGCGTTTCAGATCCATCAGCAAGTTTGTTTCGATAAATATGGAGAAGTTCAAAGTCATCTCTGTCCAGTATTTCTGCTGTACGTGTTTAGACATTTCAATTTCAATGAGCGTTCAGCAGAGGTGCCATTACAGTCAGTTCTGTTTTCAGTTTGGGAAAATTAAACAAGATGACGTCGTGAGAGGTTATCCAATCATGAGCAAATTACGTAACACCAAAGCCAGCTAGCTTTCACTGCCCTCCTAATCTGGCGAGATAATCTGGGTCTGAGAGCTGTGAACTGAACGGGCTGTGCCCATTCACTGACAGTGGGCACAGTGGGCCCTCGCTTTTGTTTCTGAAGGCTGTGGTAGATTTCATGGAACCTCACAAAATACCTAGCTAGCATATGCTATGAATTAATCTAATATGATTGGTTAAAAAGTTTTTATCCAACTTTCAAATGTAAAACAACTCTTTTTATTTTATTAACAAACTAATATTGCAATTTTATCTAAAAAAATTCATGAATAAATGTTTTTTTTCTGAGTATGTTAAAGCCAGCAGAGAAGGCTTTGCTGGCCCTCATGGCCCACCGCTGCATTACAGTATACAATACTGCATGTTACAAACTTACTTTTCAGAAACAAAAAAGGTTTGACAATTTCCAAATGAATCGGTTCAATTTGGACTATGATAAATAAATACAAACAACAAAAAACATTTCTACACAACTGCCACAATATTTAAAAGATTTTAATTGTGTTTGTGTTTAGAGAATGTTAAGTACTATTCTACTTAAAGTCTATTCTGTATTTTTTACTCGCCTCATGCAAGTCTGATTACTGCAAGTGAGATGAAGGTTCAAGCTTCCGCTCAGCTGATTGATCAGCTGTTAACTGCGGTGTGACAAGAACATGCATACGCAAACTTAAGCCCAGATGCCAGATGCAGCCCATTCAGATTTGTTATTCGCCCCGTCGAACTTGTCAAACATGTTATAATTGGTTTGCATTGTGGTGATAATTCTGCCTTTTTTCTGTAATGCCCATGTTTTCACTACAGATGCTATTGAGATAGTTTAATGATATTGAGCATTTTAGGGTTGGTATACAATTTTAGGGTTAAAACCAGTTCAAGGAACAAAAGCGAAAACTAGAAATCTATGGTAGCCTACAATAACCTGATGAGGTTCACTTCCTGTGACATTAACCGGCTGAATGGAGAGGGTGGGTGGACTATCTGACTATATGGGAGGGATTGACTACCAACTACTGTCACATCTCAAAGGCAACAATAACAGGAAAATATTGTAGTCTGTTAATATCGAAAATGTAAGCGTCAGGCACAACAATCAATAGATTTGTCCATGTTAATGATGGGCTCTGTAAAACTGCCGTGGATTCCTGAACATACCACCCTGGTATTGGTCAGTGTTTTATTTGTGAAGTTTTCAGCCAGTGTCGGCTACTTTCTTTTTGTTGCGTTGTCCCTCTCCGATTGTGGTTAGGGTTATGGCTCCTACTACGATCTACGAACTAGCAACATTATTACCTGTTCCAAGAATGGTTTTAAGCGGTGTTGAAATGTCAAATCTTTGTTAAAACAAAAACCAGATTCATTAAAGTACAATGTTGGTTTGGAACAGAGCAATTATAAAATAGTTTTGGTGTAAAGCCCTGCTTTTCACAAGAATGTAAAGTAGTTTAGATGAAATCATCATCTATCTGCTCCTACCCAGCTACAATTTCCAACTTAAAGACCAAATGTGGCCTGCAAGTCAAAAGGTTTGCCCATATCTGGACTAGAACCTCAGTTAAACTGCCAGTCGGTTTATTTCCATGGTAAATTACCCAAGAGTTGTGTTTATTTGTTTTTCTTGCTGGTTGTTTGCAGTGGTAGAACTGGTCTTCACCATTTAGATTCTAATTTGCTCTGGGCTGTGGTTACTCTGCCCAGGCCACTAGTTTTATGGGCACAGGCCGGAGGTTGCAGGGCATGTACTGGAAATAAGTACTTTATGACCAGTAAGCGGTGGTCCAGTTTGATACCTGTTAAAGCTATGTGGCAGAAGAATAGCAACAATGCCCAGCAGGCAGACCATAGGCCCGCTGTCCAACAAAATGTGGTCTCCGTTTGTGCTTTCCCTGCACGACTCGCTTAATACGACATCTCATAAAAGCTCTGACCCCGGGGTAACAGTGGAACTCAGCAGAGGCAGCTGTGGATCATGGAAGCTTGACAGTGCAGAGCCATAAAAGCCAAGACAATGTTTTCAAAAGCAAATACTGACCAAAGAAGGAGCAAAATGAAAGTCTGTAACGACGACAGGTTTTTAAAATATTGGTAGCAGAGAAACGATAACGACGTTACTCTGAAATCTTAGAAGATGACCTGCAATCTCAATCTTCCCACTGCCACGCTCTTTCTCCCCCACACTCAATCCTTAAACTGTCTTTCTCTGTTCTCTCACTACTCTACACTACTTTTCTTATTGTAGAGGGAGATAGCAAATAATGAATTTCATTTTTGTCTCTTAGTCTTGCTTCAGAAAGCATTCTTGTGCCGTTCTTTGTCAGGTAATGTGGCCTTGTGTCTGAGGATAAAATAAATTATTTTAAAGAGATACTGTATGCATGTATATGCATAATTAATATACTGAATAGTCACATAAGCAATATATGGATTCATACTATGAATATATAGTAACTACAAAGTAATTTGACTGTTAAAAATTGCATTTTCTGCAAAAAAAAAAAAAATGCATTTCTATATATGTGTGGGTCTATGTGTCTTTTTGAGACAGAGTTTTGGGACTAACGCGTTAACCTGTTACTTAACGAAACCACTTTTTTCGGTAACTAATAACGTAATACGTTACTTTTCCTTTTGTCACGGTGGTGTAAAGGGGCTCGTTTGTCCAAATGGACCGTTTCCGGCTACGGAGAGAGGACTGTGTGGCAGCGCAGCCTGTCTGCTGCCTGTAAGAGTGTGTGTGGTAACTCTAACGGTCGTACACACTAACTAAACCTTCTTCTTCTCCTTTCAGCTCATCCCTTTTCTTATGCTTTCCACATTCTTTGCTTATCCCCCCAATTTTGTTGTACCCCCCAAAGTACAATGACAATAAAGGACTATTCTATTCTGTTCTATACTATTCTCAGGGGTTGCCACAGTCAACTATTTCCATCTCACCCTGTCCTCAACTCCAACTCCATATACCTCTTAATCTGGCTTCTCTAGCTTTTTTTCCAAACCTTTCTGTCAGTTTTGTCCCCCGATTACCTCGTTTCTACTCCTGTCCATCCTTGTCACCCCCAAAGAGAACCTCACATCTTTAACTCTGCCACCTCCAGCTCTGCCTCCTGTTTTTTTACCTATTCCTAGTGTCTCTAATCCATCCATCATGGCTGGTCCCACAACTGTCCTGTAAACCTTTCCCTTCACCTTAGCTGACACTCTTCTATCACAAATCACTCCTGACACCTTTCTCCAGTTGTTCCATCCTGCCTGTACTTTATTCATTGCCTCTCTTCCACAGTCTCTACTACTCTGAAGAGTTGATCCTAAGTGTCTAAACTCCCCCACCTTTGCCACCTCTCTCCCTTGTAACCTCATCATTCCACTGTTCCTCTTTTCATTCACACATATACTCTGTGTTGCTACGACTGACCTTCATTCCTCTTCTCTCCAGTGCAAACCCTCCACCTTTCTAGGTTCTCTTCTAGCTGTTGCCTGCTCTCACTGCAGATCACAATGTCATCTGCAAACATCATCATCCATGGAGTCTCCTGTCTGTCCTCATCTGTCAATCTGTCCATCACCAGAGCAAACAAAAGAGGTCTTTACCTGCCCAGGATTTGAACATCTTAGTCCTCAAAAGAGGTGGACGTCTGAGTCCTGACTTGAGGAGTTTGCCCCCCTGTGTTGGGCCATGCGCCTGTGTTGCTTGTGTCCAGCTTCTGTCTTGCCTCTTGGATGAGATCATTTCCAAAAAAAAAACTGAATGTCGAGTTGCCTAACTTAACACTTTTGATCTTGACCATGACCTGGATGACTGAGAGCCTTTATCGACATCTAGTTAAAATTTTGTACACTTATGCCTAGCCAATGTCTTGGGTGCCGATCTTTTTTTTTGACAGATCTAGACTGTAGGCATGCCAGTCAAACCTCTGTATTCTTGTTGTTTGCGCAGAACTAAACTTAATATTTTTATATTGATATATACTGTATTTGTTTTATCCAAGATACACTGCAATCAGCTTATGAACAACATCTTTCATCTTTTTTCTCCTATCCGTTACATAGTTGCAGAGGCAGCAGTCTCCGTGACTGCCACGCAAATTACACTGCCAAGCCACCAGTGCTCTTCTTGTTAAGATGCGTGTATTATTTATCAGCAACATGGAAGTTGCTCAGTGACACATCACTGTGAGTGTTGCTCAAATTGAAATGAAAATACAGACAATGACACCCATTCAGAGCCGTTGTAATTCATACCAGTAGAGGGAGCCCAACCACCATCTGGATAGACTGGGTAAGGACAAACAAGCCCTCTGCCTGCCCTACCCGACACACATTAATGCTTTGTCTGTGGGCCTTTGGCAATGATGAGTTTCATTAACAACTGAATGAATTTTAAACATTTTATTTTTACAGCTTTTCTAAGGAGTGCATTCAGTGACAACTTCATTTTTTAAATTATTTCACTTCATGCTTGCCTCCCTTGTGATTTTATGGCAACCTCATCTGCTGGAAATTGTAGCTGTTTTAATGGAAGATGTCATACATATGTGTATTCTCCTTAACTGAATCACAAATAATTTAATTTTTGGTCAAAAAAAGTCTTCTGTGTCTTCTTTATTCCTGATGTCTGTGTTGTACTAACCGGCCTCTCTTTCTGCACTCTCCCACAGCTATGCCCTTCATCATTTCCATGCTGCTGGCCAGTCTCAACAGCTGCTGTAACCCCTGGATCTACATGTGTTTTGCAGGACATTTGTTCCAGGATCTCAGACAAAACCTTCCTTGTTGTTCAAACATCTACCTCAAGTCACCGCAGTGCCGCTGCGAGCGCGACTTCGAATCCAGTCACAAAAGCAACTCGTCAACCTTTGTTATCAAGAGCACCAGCAGTCAGAGAAGCATCGCACAACCCTCACCAACATAAGCAACCTTCGACCTAATGCCTTTCCTTGCTGGGTTTTAATCACAGGCAGTGAAACATTCAGGCAGTGAAACATCATGCTATATGGTTTTCTGCCTCTGGCAAAAAGTCTTGGGTTTTTAATAAAGAATAGAAAGTGTATATAAAATTGTAAATATCAGAAAATGTTTATGTCAAAAATTATTTAATATATGACAACATCACATTTGTGATTTTTGATGCTTAACTTTATTGACAGTTGGTACGAATCAGTTGTGATCCACTGTCCAAAGAACGGCCAGCCTTAGCTTAAGACATGGGTCCAAATCACACTAACAAGAGAACAGTACAGAAAAAAAATGAGTACCCGAGCAAACTGTCAATGTTAGGCTCAGTATGTTATCATTAGCCATTTTTAAAAAAATATATATATCAGTGTTATCTATGTTTCTGTGGAAACAAAATTCCAGCCAAAGCCTGGCCTTCACACTCTGCCTCTACAGGACCACAGCATCAAGCACTGGCACCTCCTGCAGTCTGTCAGGTAGCTTGACATTTTCACCTTAAAGAGTAAAAAATATTAGGAGAAAAGCTTTTTTTTTTTTTTAATTTTTAGAAGCAATACCACCAATGACAATTGGGGTGGTAATTTAGGCACTGAACAATTAATAAGGACTCGGAAATGTGAAAAACATTCTTTGAAACTCTGCAAACGAGGCACTGATTCACTGATTTGCGTACTGATTTTTCAATATGTTTGTATATATCTATGTTTTTGATGTTTAGATCACGGGTATTTTAATTCTGTTAATTAACAGCACATCTAAAGGACCTTTTTAAATACTTTTATTGGGAAAACTGCAATCTCAGAATGGATTGAACTCGGTTCTCTCCACTGACATGCTACGTTTTTTGCTGCTTTATGTTCACAGTGCATTGCATATATATGTGGATACTGTTACTTATTGACCTTTTGTCTCCTCCAACTTTCTGTAAGTGTTAAAGCCACACGATGAAAAATTTGACATCACTCTCAGCCTTGGTTGTTGGACTGGATGAAGATGGTGAGGACGTCCCTGGAGGGCTGTGGAGGGTCAGTGACACTGCTTTATTGACTGAAGTTAAGTGTGGCCATGAATTTAAAAAAAAATTCCCAAGTCCATGTTGTTAATGTAATTAAGTCTGTGGATGTTGTAGGGTCCTTTGTGTTAATATTCATTGTAAATAAATATTCAACATAATGATTTGTCAAGGTTGCAGTTTGTTTGTTTTTACAACACAGGCAGTAATTACCACAGATGTTAAGGACACACCCAAAGACAAACAACACAACACAATGAGTCCAAAATCATCAGGAATGAAAGATAATCTTTGGTAATTGTGTCCACTAAACTGCTGGTTCACTGTTTTATTATTGTTGTTGTCTCTTGTTTATTCCATTCCTATTACTGGTTGTAGTTTATGTGAAGAACTGCAGAATGATAATTGTCTTTTTTTTCAATGGAATGTCCCGCATATCCTTCAAGGAATGGTTAAAGTGCAGCGGTGGCCTAGTGGTTGGGAAACTGGACTTAAGATGGGAGGGTTCCAGCTTTGGCACTCTAATATTTTCACATGGGTTTCTCAGACTGTCTTGCCATCTTCAGACAAAATTTAGCAAATTAGAATTTGCGGCAAAATTAGAATTTGCCTGTTTGTGCTTTGCCAAAAAAACATTATAGGCCAACTTGACAGGTCCTGGTTTTGTTTCTGTTCCAAGCAAAATGCAAAGAATGTTTTTGTTCCTTGAACAGATTCAAAACCCTGTTGGTAAGTTTATCCTTGGTACATCAGGAATTTAGTGTGTTAATTTGATAGTGCTGGACTGGTGTTAGTCCTGTAGACCAGGATTTTTTTACTCACAGACCACGATGGGTCCTAAAATTGGACATATGGCCGAGGTCATTAATTGATAAATTGTATTGTGCCCATAAACTCATGCATGCAACGCTATGCTGAAGAAAACAACCTCGTTATGATATGAATGGAAATTAATTCGAGTTTTTTAAACATTGTTTGACTCAATTTCCTGGCAAAATGTATCCAATTCTGGGTTACAAACAACCCATATAGAAAAACTATGTTGGGAGTATTCTGTGTGTGAAATTAAAGCGTATCATTCCGTAACTGACTTGAGACTGACGTACAACAGCAGCCTCTAGTGTCTCTTGTAGACGCCGCAGGCCAAAAAATAGTTGAGTTTGACAGCTGCAGTCGTTTCATTCATTTTTAATGAGTAAACAAAAGCTGTTCCACAGTGAGTCATTAAATATGTCCTGGTGTCATTAAACATCACAAACCAGCTACTGGTTATTAGCACACCGCTAGTCCGTGCCTGGTGTTCTTTCAACACCCTATAGAAACCGAAAACAACAGCTGTACATGGCATTTGCGATTAGGAAGTGATGACTCTAAAACAAAAAACACATGTTAGAGATATAAACTTCAGTTTTGTTATGTCCTGCTGAGCACTCACTCAGACATTTTATTCTGTAGAACAAACTCAGATAAAAATAAAGACGCTTTTCAAAAGTGCAACTCCTTGGCATTCAGAAACACTAAAATAAATGAATAACAAACATCGGGTGGTTTGTAAATGTTACTCTTACAGACCAAGCACTGGGTAAAAAACATGTAATCACTCGATTCTGAGGAAAAAAAAAATGGAATCATGAAAAACAGACAATCAAAACACATCATTAGAATTTAGTTGCACCACCTCTGGCTTTTATGACAGCTTGAAGTCTCTGAAGCATGTACTTGATGAGTGACAAACAGTATTCTTTATCAATCTGGTGAAGATTGATGAAGAATCTTCACTGGATTCTTAATCAATCTTAAATCAAAAGAGAGTTTGACTGCAACTGCAATCAAACTCTCTTTGATTGCAGTTGCTAGGTCATCTTTGCCGGTCTGAGCCTTGTTGTGCACCATTTTTTTCATTTTCCACCACAGGTTTTCAATTGGGTTGAGATCTGGGCCACGACATTTACTGGATGGATGTGGATGTGTTCTCCAAGGAATGCTTTCACAATTTTTGCTCTGTGGCATGATGCATTGTCATCTTGAAAAATGATTTCATCATCCCTAAACATTTTTTTCAATTGAAGGTATAGGAAAGCTGTCCAAAATGTCAATGTAAACTTGTGCATTTACCTGACATGCAGCCATGTAAACAGGGCCTTTGCCTGACATGCAGTCCTATATTATCAAGGACTGTGGGAATTTTTATGTTTTCTTAGGCAGTCCTCTTCGTAAATTTCACTGGAACGGCACCAGACAAATGTCCCAGCATCATCACCTTGTCCAATGCAGATTCGTGACTCATCACTGAAGAAAACCTTCATCCAGTCACCTACAGTCCATAATTGCCTCTCTTTAGCCCATTGCAGTCTTGTTCTTTTCTGTTTAATTGCCAATGATGGTTTCCTTTTAGCTTTCCTGTGTGAAATTCCCACTTACATTGACTCCAGCTTCCTCTCATTTCTTCTTCATTTGTCTTGTTGTGCATTTTCTGTTTTCAAGACATATGGCCTTTAGTTGTTTGTCTTGACGCTTAGATGTCTTCCATGGTCTACCAGTATGCTTGACTTTAACATCCTCCCCATGCTGTTTGTACTTGGTCCAGATCTCCGATACAGCTGAGTAACCTTATTCAAGAAGTTTGATAATCCTGTCTTTGGTCTCAAGAGAAATCTCTCTTGTTGGAGCCATGATTCTTGCCAATCCACTTGGTCGAGCAGCCCTCCAAGGTGTGATAACTGCACTGTCTTTAACTGTTGACTAATGCAGATCAAATCTGAGGCAGGGACCCAATTAAGGACAGGAAATTGTCTGTTTGTGTCCTTGTTTTCTACTCAAAATGAAGTGATTCCAATTTTTTTTTCCTCAGAATTGACTGATTCCATATTTATGTCCCTGTACTTGCTCTATAAAAGTGACATTTACTGACATTGATATTTTTTTCTTGATTTCTGACTGACAAGATGTTGCACTTTGGAATGACCTTACGATTTTTTTCATGTTTGTGATCTGAGTTTTGTCCACAGAATAAAATGTCTGAGTGAGTGCTTGCCCAAGATTGATTATTCCATACTTCTTGCTAGTGGTTGTATGACTTCTTCTTCTTCTTCTTCTTCTTCTTCTTAATTAATTAATTTAATTTCTTTTTCTTCTTTTTCTCCAGTCAACAATTTCCTTCAAACCCTGTTCTCTGTACCTCAACTCTAACTCCAACTCCATGTGCTCATCCACTGCTTCCATCAATCTCCTCTTTGTCTTTCTTACCTGGTAGCTCCACCTCTAAATAAATTTTTCTATCAATGTGTCCACTGTCCATCCTCTGAACATGTCCAAACCATCCTAATTTGGCATCTCTAGCTTTTTCCCCAAATCTTCCTGTCTGTGTTGTCCCCCTTATTACCTCGTTCCTAACCCTGTCCATCCTAGTCACCCCTAAAGAGAACCTCAGCATCCTGACACCTTTCTCCAGTTGTTCCATCCGGCCTGTATTGTACTCTATTCTTCACCTCTCTTCCACAGACTCCACTGCTCTGAACAGTTGAGCCCAAGAAATAGGATTGAGACTAAAACACAAGTAGGCAGTTCATCAGTTGATCAAATTTCTAAGACCACATCTCAAAAAAACCCAAACCTTCTAAAATTGAAATACATCTTCCAAAATAACAATGGCTTTCATTGATGAGGGATACCAACCACATGTCCACATAGCCAGTTACTGTTTGACGCCTCTGCACAACCTGTAGCTCCATTTTCCTATTGAAGAAAAAAGACCCTGAGACTAAGATGACACCCCCCTCCACCGTGCCTTATGGAAAACATCTCAGGGTGTATCTGCTTACTATGCCTGTAATGTTGGAATCCATCTGGACCATCAAGGCTTTTATCTCATCAGAGAATAAAACTTTCTCCCACCTTTTAATGTCCCATGTTTGGTGCTCTTAACTCTACCTGTGCTGTTGAAGGTGCTGTTGAAGGTGACAAGGTCTTTGGAAATGTTATTTTGTCTTTAATACCCTTCTCTTGCAGATGCTGTCTAATGGTTATGGGAGCATAGTTGGCAGCTGTGACAAGCTTAATTAGAATTGTGTCTTGATGGACTGCCAGGCTCAGGGACGGTGAAATCTTTTTGGTTCTACTACTTGACTTTTTTTCCCTCATAACCCTCAGGATCTTTAAAGACGTTTGAAATAGCTGTCTTATTGCGACTAAACTCAGCAGCAATGGCAAGTTGTGAGGGGCCTCACCTATACAGCTCAGCGATCCAACCACATTCAACCACAAGAGAGAATGTGTTATTGACTTTGCCATCAGGAGGTCAATGTGGATACCTGGCAGAAATGACACAGAATCCAAAGTTTTGCAAAGATGTGGGCTTTTAGAGGCTGCAGTCTTAAACTTTTGATCAGCTCACGAACGACCTGTTTCAGTTTAAAGGTTGTTAGCAATAAATTGCTCATGTGGAACTATTTTTTTTTGTCTCACTCTACCTAAGTGATTGAGACAAGGTCTTTACCTTGTCTCTCTCCACCAAGGTGCACCACTGAACGGCATAGGACATCTTTCTTTCCTGTGGCCATTAGACTTTAGATGTCTGTGTTTTTTCAATCACTTTTACCTGCTGTTGTCACTCATACCTGCTGTTCACTGCTGTGTCACGGGGGTTGACGTATATGTGGACTGTGAAGGTTCACACCTATGACAGAGGCATTGTCCCTGAGCCAAACTTACTGTACGTTATTGCACATTTATTGATCTTCTTCTTCATTGATCCTCCATATTTATTTTATTTTATTTGATCTTATTGTATCTTATATTATTCTGTTTTATTTTTTACTTTCCCACTTTTACCTTTATTGCTTTCCAACTGTACCTGACATGGAGCAATTGTATCAGAACAATTTCCTTCGGGATGATGAAAATATTCTGGTTCTGATACTGATTCTGCACTATTTAGAACCTTCTTAAGATCCAAAAATGAATAACATCAATTTTTGCAAATTTTCAACTGCTTAAACCTTTGATGAGGAGTTTAGGTAAACAACTATTTTGAAGAAGAGAATAAAATAGTGATTTCAGGAAATATTTGAAATCCCTTGAAATGAGATGGGAATTAAAAATTAAATTTTAATTAAAGATGGAATTATACAATGGTGGCTTATTCACTGGACTAGGGTGTTGTTTCATTTTAGTCCAAATGTAAAGACACAAATAATAAAAGGTATTTAACATGATGGTGCTGACAACCACACCAAAGCCATTCAAAATGTCGCAGCAACGCCACCTGTAGAGTGAAACGTTTTATACTCATTTTGATTTGAAGATATAGTCCTACATATAGTTTTAGATACTCAAATATCAAATACTGTAAAAGCAGAAAATCAGTTGATGTTTAATATTCTGAGTGGATCTTTTTGTCAGCAATGTTTGTCTTCTACAGTTGAGACACGGTTCAACAGTTTTACACACTGAGATCAGTCTTTGGTTGATTAAATCAAACATTTGAACATTTTGCCTCAGCAGATCACATTTCTCAGGTGTAGTCTGATGACGAATGGATGTGTTTGTTGAAGCTTAAGGATGATTGTCTTCGTCCTCGTTAAAAATACACATGCAGTCAAACATGGTGGTGAAACATTCCATTTGTTGCAAACAGTTGCATCAACTGCTAATGTTTTTCAAATGAGTTACATTCCATGTTCAGTTTGACATCCTATATATTTCCAGGGTACAAAAGAGCAACAACTCTGCAGTGTTAAACCAATCCAGGTCCTTCTGAAGAATGTCTATGGTCTCTTCACTTAGAAATTACATTACCGTTAATTTTAATGGTAACCAGAGTTCACTTACTTCTAATCCCACTTTGCTATACATCGTTGCCCAAGACATTTTCTTTAATAGTTTACAATTCTCAATAAAGATTCTAGGTGACAGAAGTTTATTTTCAAGACAAAATTATATTACAGAAAAGTGTGTGAAAACAAGAGATTTGTTACTTTAAAAACTTAAACTTAAGTCATTCCGCTGAAACATCTATTTATTCAACAGGTGAGTTACACAAATTGTTACCAACACCATTGATTAAAACAACATTGATCGTAGCAACAAACAAAAGTGTCCTTGTACGCGGGTGTCATTGTCCAAAGTTGCAGCGCAACCGAGCTGTGGCTACTTTCTGAGCTTTTAATGATCCATGTGAATGAGAGATTCAGAGGCCTGCAGTCCTGCCAGAGATGTCACCGAACAAGGCTATCGGTTGCAGCTGTCACGGAGCTTCTGCTCGGAGAAGGCCTCGGAGCTGACAGCTTGGAGATGTGTGTGGGTGGAGAACAACATGTTAAGAAGAGTGTAAGCCAGATGCCAAGACTGTTGGTTATGTGTACAAAAAGATACTAGATTTTATCCAATCATATGCATCACGCCTTAGTCCCAGGTCCTAGACTTCTTTACGAAGCATCACACGCACGCTGCTGAAAACCTTGCCCAGGGCTTCAAAGAAGGGGTCACAGAAGGTCTGGATGCAGAGGGAGTAGATGCGGCTGATGCACTGGGACTCAATCAGACAGCTCTTGATGCATGGAACCACGGCCCAGATGTGGCAGAAGGAGATGCATGCAAACAGGAAGCCCCAGAGCAGGGCAACGGGGATGCCAAAGATTGCGGAGAGAATGCGGTAACACCAGTATTTGGAGACGGTGAAGGTGGTGTAGCTTAGCTTCCACACTCCATCCAAGCTGTGTGTTCCATCAGGCTCTGCAATGACATCCTCAAATTCCACCTGATGAGAAATTAGAAAGAGGTTCTAGGTTTAATATGGATAATAACAGTAGCTCCCAGTTGTTTTTAGAACTCTAATAATTCCTTAGGAGTATTCTTTCGGAAAATTGTGCATCTGCATTTAACCCATCATCGTAGTAAGCAGGGGGCTGCCCAGGGAGCAGTGTGTACCATGCTCAGGGCACCTCAGCGGTAACTTGGCAGTAGTGGGATTCGAACCAGGTGCCTTATGGACCCAAGTCTGCTTCCTTTACTAGTTTACTAGCACCAACTGCCCCACTAGGCCACCAACTCCCCCTAAATAAATATTTTAGTATATCCCCTTGCAAGTCTGGTGTAGTTATTAATGGTAGGTCTTAAAAAATGTATATAAAATAGAAAATATAATAAAAAATTGTTTTGCAACTGTCTTTTTTGTTAAACTTCAGGACTGAAATTTGAGATAAATTCTTAATAAAGTCAATAAAGTCAAAATTTTGTACATAGGAAAAGACAAACATCTCTTATTGATAAAAAAAGTGTTTGAGAATTTATATTCGCCATCTGTCAAATATAAATATTATAAATGTGTATTCTATTACATAATTGTAAACCTAGAATAATTGAAGAATCTAACACACAGGCACAAAAAAAAATTATCTCTCAATTAAAGTGACAAAAAAAATATCAATTTAAATGAAAAAAAAATAGAAAAGTGACATTAATAATTTAAAATGAAAATTTTAATATAATTTGGAAAAAACAACTTCAAAAAAAAAAAACACAAAAACTTCTGGCTTGAGAACTGTCACTGGTTTCTCAGTAACAAATAACAGACCTTACTCCCGGTAATAGCACAACTATTAGTATTTATGGTTTAGTCATTATCATTAAACAGACATGACCAAGCCTAGCCACATCAGACCAGACCAGACCAGTCCATGTTATAACTCAAAGTCCCCATTGGTCTAAATTCCAGTAAAATCTAATCTAAATGTCTGTGGACGTCTGTCTCCACAGGACATGTTTTCATGGCTGTAACATAGTAACAATCAGAGGATCAACAGTTGTCAAATCTAAATAAAATAGTGGCACAGTATATCAGGTTCACTTTCTTCCACCCATTCCCAAAATAAACCTTACGTCTAGTACAGGAATAGTCCTGGGTCTATTCAGAGCCTTTCTACTCACTATTATTTCTACTTCCCTGGTCTTTGTTAGTATTACTCAATTACAACACTTTTTTTGCAATTCTTCAAAAGTATTTGTTGCTTTCCTGATCCTCCAGAGAGGTGATTCCATGCAGCACAAACCTTCACGACATCCTCATTGATCTGCTTGGGGTCTCTGTTTATCAGGTCGATTTCTTTGGTGTGGCTGTCCTTCACAAACTTCTCCTCAGTGTTAAACTGGTACTGATCCGCCATGGTGGTGTTTAAAAACCTGGAACAGTGATCTCCCTGGACCAAAGTGCACTCAGCTGCCTCACTTCACTTCTGACGCCCTGTATCACCAGTCGGACGCTCCCAGTGACATGCCAGTGGACAGCAGCTGCAGGAGTCTGGGTAAAAATGGCCGTCACTCTGCACGCACACAAACCTGTGTACACTCACAAGCCACAATGTAATGCACTCAGACAGAAAAGGCATGTCTTAAAGGGGAACCCAGGCTTGTGTCACATTTCACATGGGGTTGTGGGGCTATCAGGGCCAAGCTTACACCGTGGTACAAACTTCCACCATGGGGAGAAAGTCAGCGAGGCATTAAACACACCCTGCTGCCCTGACTGCAGCAGGGATACAGTAGCTTTACCATAGTGTCAGAATTTACTGTTCCTAGTTCCTCATGTAATCTCCAGAAAGACACATGTGAGTTTTATATAAATATATACATATTTAAACTCCCAATCAACTATCAAAAATATATTATTTAATAGATAAAAGGATTAAGAGGTGTTTTTTATGTACATACATACCTAGGTAAACAACTCCATAACTCAGATCAGATCAAACTTAAGCCCAGGTTCAAGTTGTTGCCGTTGGGCTTTTTCACCTGGGCCAACAATCTTTGCCAAATTATACTATTTGTGTAAGGACGATACCATGCTCAGGCCACCTCAGCAGTAACTTGATGGTAGGGGGATTCAAACCGGGCTCCTTTCAAGTCCCACCATGAAAGGAGGAAATGTGCAAAGTAGAGGTGTGGTTTTCCCCCTTACAAACTCCCACATTGTTATCAACCATCCCTAGATTATATTAGCCTTTACCACACAATTATGTTACAGTAATCCATTCTCCACCACAATGACAGTAGAGGTGGAGAATGGGAATAAAAGACAGTGCAGTGTGTCTGAGTGAGATGAGCTGCACGGGTGTTGTTGCGTGTGCGTAAGACTTTCCATATCTAAGTTTGAGACGGGAAAAAAGAGTGAGAGGAAAGAACAGGAGAGTTCATACTGGCCAAGACAGATAGACCATAAATAAAAGCCGGAGAACAAAGCAGAAGCGCACATTACTGTAATTGTTTAAAACTCATTATCAGAGTAATACTAATCAGCATAGCACTATCCCGACCAACAAGACTCCCATTGGGCTCACTACCCAAAGGAAGGCTCATAGTATGGAGCAGTGTGATTTGGGTGGCAGTCATGGTGACTGCTGCTCCTGCAACCCAGTAACAGATAAAAGGAATGAAGATGAATGAATAAATAAATTATACTAACTGTTCATTTATTACTGAATATCTGAATATTGATCAAATATTCTCACTGATGTTCAGTAATGGTCCATGATTTACAAATTTTGTCAAAGTGCATCAAGAACAATCAGGAAATAGGAAAGAAAAGTCTTGGAACTGATTTCACAAAAGAAAACAAAACAATATAACGATATACAGACATTAACTTTTCTATGTTCAATTTTTTTTTCATGAAAATAATGCATATATTGGACATGAAATCTAAGAGCAAAAGAGAATTGAAAAGTAGAGAGAACCTTCAGTATACTAAATGAATAAAGGATAAATCATGAAAATACTGAAAATGGTAATTTTTACTTTTACAACATACTTTTCAACAGAAATGTAGAAGAGCTCAAATATATGTATTGCATTTCAATAAACAATGTAAGGTCTCACTGAGATGAAAGATTGTTGAGCAATGCATCGTCTTTTATTAAATTAGTTTCTGACCTGAGTTTTTTTCATTTTCAGAAAACGTATTGGATTATTATTTTCTCCTTTTTTGATTGAAAGTGTGTATCCATTTGTCAGATACAGGAGCAGGTTCACACTGTTCATTTGATTATAGAAGGTCCCATTGCATAAAATTCAATAGGCCCCTAAAATAAAACTCTAAGTTGGTCTTAGTTAAGCTGCAGTTGCTGCTATCAGTCATCGGTTTCTATATGAGGTTGATAAACACAACATGTCACTGTGGGAGTAACGAGAGTAATGAAAGGGACGCAGCTTCCTAAAGACTGGCCGGTAGTGAAACTGGTGAACTTTGTTCCTGTTCGTCTCCATCAGCGGATGAGCTCTGTCCAGAAAACACAGGTGAAGATTCCATAGATCTCTGGTGGCAGAGACAGGGTAGTGGTGGGAGTGGTGCAATAGGATTGGAGCACATGTGATAAAGGGCCAACTCAATTAGAAAGGTATTCCTGGAGTGGCAGAGGCAGAGGGAGTAGGGGCAGATAGACATGAGAGACAGCCAGAGAGACAGAGAGACAGAAATAGCTCAGCAGAGAGTCATGGTGGACATACCTCTTCCTCCAGGGGTGTCAGTGCAAACTGAGCCTGCAGTGGCTTCTATCAACCATTAAATGCAGTCCCGACCTACAGCACAGCGCCATCATGTCTATATTTAGCAACATGTGCAGTAAAACTTAGCCCATATCAGATGTTCAGGTCCGTTTACATGAAGCATAAGCAGTGTTTCCATAGCAACAGTGATGATTGTTTTTCCCAACACGTAAGGAATTCTGGAGAATTATTAGATACGCAAGGCGTTTACCTGAACATTCATTACTGATGGATGACGGCCACGGTGGCTGACAGGGGCTATTCTCATCCTGGAAGGGTCATTTTATGGATTTATTGTTTCTATTTCCTTTTAGCAGCTTCAGCAGAGACAAATTCAACCTGCTTGAAGATTTGACGTAAATTTCCCGTTATAGAAATATATGCTAATAGGCTTGGCTGGAACTCATTCCTGTAGAGCAGAGACACATACAGCTGGAAGATTGTGATATCAGTTCCAGATATGATTTTTTTTTCCCAGATGTACATTTAATGCTGCCAAAAAGTATTAGACCTTTTGACTTATCAGTAAATCCAAAAGTAATATACTTAAGAGAATTAAAGCAGAATTCAAACAAAACTTAAATCAGCTTTTAATCCCCTTTTAACAATCCACTATATCCCACTATAATAAGTGTGGGATATATAATAAGTAATATAAGTGACATGCTATTCAAATAGTTATTCTTTATTTTTCCATGGTTTGGAAGTTATTGAGAGATTTTACTGGAATTTTTCAGAGAAGTGCTATCTGACATATCAAAAAAGATGTCCCTCTTAAATTGTAAGTTATTGTTTTATTCGCAGTTTCCTTTTTAGGTTTGCCCACATAATACATGGATGAGCTTAGGGGGGGTTCCCTATGTAGACACAACACCACACACTAAAAACACACTAAAAATTGCACTAAAATCAGAATTCATCCCTTTTCAAAAATCCCTTCTCAGTACATTGTAACAGGTTACCAAATCAAAAATAAGATTTTTCTGTTGGTATTTTCTCTTTTTTCAGTGTTTTGAAGTGATTGAGATTTTCTGATTATAAATTTGAAGTGATTTGTAACGTAATATATATAAAACATAATAAAGAAGAAAAGAGTAGAAAAAGAAAATAGACAAAAAAGTCTCCTAAAGTGTAAGTTCTTGCTTACTTTTCACTATCCTAAAGGTCAACACAGGAGAATTACTTTTTATATGTATGAACATAGGGCAGATTCCTATGTTGACACTTCACCTACTCAAGTTTCATGAAAGCCTAGACGGACAGTGTGTTGCTCTCCCAATTTATGTCCTATATAAACTCCAATAAACTGATACAAAGTTGGAATCTGGCCCACAGATCTGCTTGTCAATAATGTAGGATATCGTTACTACATTTGATTTGTTAAAAATGGAAAATCAATATGAAGACACAGAAGACTGACTATTTTATACAGTAATACTTGAAACATACTTTTGTTCACCATTGCATATAAAAAAGCAAACATTTGTCAAAATAAGGAGAGTTTTTTGTGATTAATTCAGGACAGGTCAATTATTGGACACAAACTAAATCCTTCATTGCTTTTGTTTTGTTGTTGTTATAAATGTAGAGTATATATTAATAATTATGTTTAATTAATTTCTTTAATGTGAGATCCACCTACTAGGTCAAATTACAGTTCTTCATAGTTAACATCTCAAAAAAGAAAACATGATCTAAACAAATCAATTCCTGCAGTCTTTAACCATTTTATACCATAACACCATTTAGGTCGACGTGCAAATGTATCATTTTTTAATCTGTATTCTATAAAAAATAAAAAATAAGATAGATGCCCAAGATGTATTGATTCATTTTGTTCATTTTTTAAAATTATTTTATTGTTAATATCACATCCTGGTCCATCTTAATATATTATCATATTACACATTACAAATGCTGCATAACAAATACATCATGATTCAGTTTATGTAACCACTGACATTAATAATTTTATATTTTGCCAGTATAGAATCAGTCCCTGCCATTTTGCATTTTATTTAATTAAATTTGATGTTTTTGATGATTTGACCATTAGGTCTGTGGATGTAGGAGTTAATTCAGATGTTCAGTTTGCTGCCTTGGAGCAGTAACACTAAGAACATACCAATGAGAGAGAGCTTCACAGGTGAAGGACCATCAAGAATGAGTAGTAGGAAAAGGAGGCGTGTTGGGTTTTTAAATTTTTTATTTTTTTTCACAATATCAATATGTGTAAAAACAAAAATAAATCATACTGATGGAAGTCTTTTTTTGTATTTAACTTTAATCTTCTTTAATCAATGATCACCTTGATCATTTACCCCAACATACAGTAGGTCTGCCATAATGTCCACATGTGATCGCTCTTATGTAGCGTATGAATTAAATCTGCAGCTAGTCATCAAACATGCATGACAGCTCAGGTTCTTCGGTCAGGTTCAGTCGGTCAGGTCAAACATCATGGGTTTCAGTTAGACTGCATTATGGGTGCCATAAGGGGATTTTTATGCTCTAATATAATTTGCATTTAAACAAATTTGTGAAAAGGCCCCACCACTGACTCTGCAACAGACCCACTGTCTTTGGTTCATCCTCTTCCCTCATCAATATTTAAACTTTAAAACGATTCATCACCTTGTTATAATTTCAGGTTTTGGTCGTTCCATATTCAGCATTTATTCAAAAATTAAATGTTTCCTTATCAAAAACTGTTAGATTACGTAACAGGAGAAAAAGGAGATCCTGTGAATTTTTTAATAAATATTAAGTTTGGCAGGTGACTTTAAGCCAGTATTTTTTTTGGCCTTGTGTGAACATAAGTTTGATGTCTCTGCTCTAAGATCTCACAGTTCCTACATTGTACAGCAGCATGTTAACATTCAACATTCCTTGTACAAAATCCCTTTGACAGGTCGGATTATTCAAAGAACATTTAAGACTCCTGATGAGATTTTTGAGCTTTCCTGCTGTGAATCAAGACTGGTCTTAGATTTACAGGCTGTACTTTTCATGATTTTCCCTTACTGGTTCACAGGTTCAGTAAGGTACATTCCTTTATAAAATCCCTGTGACAGGTAAGATTATCCAGGAACATTTAAGACTCCTGTTGAGATTTTTGAGCTTTCATGCTGTGAATCAGGACTGGTCTTAGATTTACAGGCTGTACTTTTGATAAATGTCCCCTACAAGTTTGTTATTTTTGAGATACCGGGCTCTTGTATCCACAGGGGGGCTTTTGAAGTGTTTACTGGGGTGACGAAGCCTCTGAAAACATAAAAAGGATATAGAGGGAGGAAGGATTGACTGTAGACCTATTGCTGCCTTGACCTACCACAGCATCCAATTGACACCTTAGTGAAACATAGTTGTGTGGTGACTTTAGTGTTGAGGAATTCCTTTAATAACTGTAGCAGCTCCAGCTTCAGTGGTATTTTACAGCTGTTGTATTTTAAGAGAAGGTTCATTTGGACTTACATGACAAAATTTTTATCTTCCTTAATGAGGGTAATGATGAATATTGCTCAATTGTAGCTGATTTGCAACTATATATGCATATGTGTGTGTATTCATATGTATATGTATATGTATATGTATATGCATATGTATATACTTGTACTTATACTAGTACAGTATATATACTAGACTTTATGACCTAAACAATAGTAAAAGCTAAGTTATGATAATTATACTATTGATAATGATGATGATAATAATAATAATGATAATTACGATTATTACTATTATTGTTTGCCAGTTTATTGTCTTTCAAAGATACAGAGAAGAGTTGGAGTGAGTTTTATTCATTATTTGGTGAATTCTAGCAAATTCTTCTTTCAAAACATAAGGGCACACAGATGACTGGGACTTAAGGACCACGAGATCGAGCTGCATCATACAGAAGGTAAACAGCGACCTCTGCTGGATATGATCATGGTAGTGTAGAAGTTGTTTTAAAGCTCAACCATGCAGCCAGTGTCTACTTGGGAAGAAGGGAGGAAGAGGGTCCTCCTTAAATGACAGCTTAAGCACTGATCATTCCATACATAAACTAGTAAACTCAAATTTCCTCTGTGGTTTTTTATCTGTGGTTGTTCATGCTGCCTACAATATTCATTGTAGACAGCATGAAATTTCTGGGCATCCTTCTTTTTTTTCCATTAAAGGCCTGTGGCGAGGGAGTGTGTCAGGTGTTTTTGTGTTCACTACTTGGCAGTTGGACACTGGTTTTTGCAAGAGAACTTTACAGAATTCGTCAGTAAATTGTAGAATATCCGTGCAATATCATCAGGTATGGAGGTGGTTGGAGTAAGAGTGGAGGATACAGAGGACAGGGTGAGATGGAAATTGTTGACTCGCTGTGTCAACCCTCCAGAAAAGGGATAAGCCAAAAGGAGAAGAAGAAGATCATGTTAAGGTATGTCATGATCCTTAATCTTGCTTTTCTAAATAACTCCTTATAAGAGTTCTATATGTATATATATATACACACACACATATATATATATATGTGTGTGTGTGTGTGTGTGTGTGTGTGTGTATATATATATATATAAAACCCTAATGTAGGTCAAAGAAAATGCGTACATCTAAATAAATTAGACTGATGATGAAAGTTTTTCAAAATGATGAATGATGTTTGTTTCTCTGCCCTAAGTGTAGTCTGTGGAAAATTTTACATTTCCACACTATTTTATTCTACTTTAGTCTATTAAACTTTGCCTTGTGAGTTTGTTGAGCAGCTACAGGTGAAAATGCTGATGAACAGCATAAACATTATGTTATGTAAGTTGCTGAATGTTATTCAATGACAGTGTACCGTAGTATTTGTTCAATCCATACTCTCTTTCTGTCCTATCTGCTGTTTGAAAAAGGCCAGTACAAACAGCAGAGACCATAAAACAGCACTTTGTTCCCACCTTTACATCCTTAAGAATGACCAGTGACAATTTCCACTGGATAATTAGTTCGTGCTACTTACAGCACCTGTGTCTTTTACTGAAGCAGTCCATTCTCCCAGAGACTTTAGTGCTGTTCAAATGTCACTCAACTTCCATATCACTTTTGAGACATTTCACAATCAGTCTATATGCAGAGGGCCACAAAGAGGGGAGAGACAAATCAGAATCCCCAGCTTCATCCAGTAGACAGGTCTTTGTTGCTATGTGAGTCATAGGCTCTCTCAATTTCCATGACAACAGGGAGATGACATTCTGCATATCTGTTGCACACAGGAACTGGCTCTCACCTTCAGAAGAGCCCCTCAGGTTTAGCAGTGTGAGTGCTTGGAAACAGATATGTGGGATTTACGTAGAGCTGTTGTTTGTCGTGTCAGGCCTCAGACATAATGGACCTTCTGCCTGTCAACGCAGACATGAAGGCCACAACCAAATCTGATTTATATCATAAAAAGACAGCCAATACAGTTGGTCAGGGAGTCACAGCCATATGAATAGACAGGAACAAGATAGATAGGTAGATAGATAGATAGGCACACAGACAGACAGGCAGACAGACAGGCAGACAGACAGACAGACATACAGATGTTGTACAATAGTCAAATCACACAGAACTGCTCTTTTCCCTACCACTCGGGCACCACTCATGTTCAGGTTCGAGGATGAGATTATTAAGGGAGACCATGCTTAACATCAAGAAACAACTTATTCGCTCTAGCAACTAGTTAGATAGAGAGACATGTGAGGGGAAAGGAATCCATGCAGGTCTTTGAGAAAGTTATTTATTTCCAAAAGCACAGAGTTTTTAATAGAATACCTTCAGAACGTCTGTTAACCACGTCAGTACAAATATCCAGTACAAATAAATAATGCAGGCGTGACAAACCGATTAGCAAAAAAAAATCCTTGGAGCTTGTTCATCGTTGTTTAGGGATTTCCATCAGGTTGTCCGGGGATGTTTACCCCATGGTTTAAAGTGTTCTTGGGACTGGAATTCTTACAGTTGGAGTGGTGCTCAGTGGAGCCCGTGGTTCTTTGTATGAACTGGAGAAAGTTCTCTTGAAGGGAGCCCTCATGGCTAGATGCCCCAAACTCCACAGGCTGAGTCAGGCAGCAACGTCGAAACTTCACCAGCTCTTCTCTAATCTGCCTGTTTAATAGGCCGTAAAAGAACGGATTGACCGCGAAGGAGGAGTAGGCCAACCAGGTGACCGCTTCCTCCAAGTCACCAGGACTCTGCATGGAGCCGCTCAGTGACATTTGCAGGTGGAAGATAAAGTAGGGCAACCAACACACTAAGAACTGGCCCACTATAAACACCAAAGTCAATGCAGCTTTGCCCCCGCTAAAAGCCCTCTCTGGGGACAGTCTCTGGGGCAGGTTACTGGTGGTGATGATGGTTGTCTGGCTGTTAATGGAGTCTGAGCAATCTTTTTCCGCGTTGTTGTTCACCCACGTTGGTCCAGGGACCTGCTGAATGGCAGCACTTCGAGCTACTTTGTACACGGCACAGTACACTGCAAAGATAACTGCTGCAGGGACCAGGAAGCAAACCACGCTGAAGAGCACGGCGAAGGCTCGTCTCAGACGACTGTGGCTGGCATGGAGAGAACAGTGAGCAGCTGCGATGGAGCTCTGTGGTCCATAGGCCGGCCACCCAAACAGAGTGACAATGGCCAAGAGAAGAGACTTGACCCAGATGAGGAGCATCACACCCACGGCTAAGTTGATCGTCATTGTGACCTCATAGCGCATTGGATGCACGATGTAAAAGTAGCGCTCCACACTGATGGCTGTGACAGTGAGGATAGACAGGCAGATGAGAAAAACATTAAGAAAGATGTAAACCTGACATTCCAGAACTGTAAACACCACAGTGCCAAAAAAGGCCGAGCTGGAAATGATGCCCAGCGGCATTAGGAGGATGGCACACACCAGGTCCACTGCACACAGATGACACACCAGAGCAAACCTCTTCACATGAGGAGCTCGTGCGATGGCCACCATCATACCAGTGTTGGCCAGTAAAGCAATGAGGTTAAGTGTCACCATGCAGAGTAATCCAAACAAGTCTTTGACTTGGGACTGGGAGCTGGTGACAACATTTACGTCGGCAGGAACTGTAGGCTGTGGCCCCCAGGGGACAGTGGTGAGGTTGAGGATTGATTGATTTGACTGACTGGCGATCATGGGAAGAGACTTGTTGGCCATTATTCCTTTACACACTCACGCCATTTGTCTGTCAGTCCTCTCCACGCTTGGATGATCCTGCTTCATCTATAGCCTCAGAGTGGAGAACAAAATGATCAGTTCATATTAAAATATATATTTGCCCATGTGGAAACAATATGGATATGTTGTAAGCAATGATTCTATTAATTAAAAAATAAAATGTAATATATATATATGCATAATTATATCTAATAGGTGCTATAAAATTATTGAATATAATGGAACACCATTATTCAAAATCAGCGTAGTTACACATTTTGACAAAATATAAAAAGTTCTTATTGATAATAATAAAATAAATACTGTAATGCAGTATAAAAGCTCACCCATAATGTAAGTTCTCTCAAACCGCAGGGATATTAATGGAAACTTGTGGTAAAAATCCTGCTTTTAATGGCACAAATAAGTTAATCCAAACTTGAAAAAAATCTTTAGGAAAAAGAGCTAGAATAAGATGGGTAGATATTAAAAAGTGTTCCTTACTGAATCCATGATGTTTATAGATGTTTGCCGCTGTTCCCTCTCTTATCACCCCTCCTCCAATAGCCGTCCTATTCCTGACTTGGGCTGTGTATGGTAGTGACTGTCACACATTGTATTGTGTCTGATTGTCTGGGTTTTTTTTTTTTTTTTTTCATCTCACAAATACACACACACAACTACACACTGACTCCAAAGTCCTCCTCCAGAGTAGAGTCCTCCCTGGGTCCTAAAGACCACTCTCAAGACAGTGTAAATCATTACAAAAATGGTTTGTAACAGGTGTGTTTACAAGACAACAAGAGATTAAGTAAAGACTTGGTTCAAGGTAAGTGAAGGCTCATTGTGGTTCGTCACATTGCCAGATCATTTAACTTATATTTAGAACAACAACTATCAATACAGCAATCTATAATTTATACAGTCTCAGTTTGGACAATGGGGAGACAGAATTCAATGAGAAGACCTATGTTTACCATAATGTTTTTTCCCAGAAGCCTCTTTTTGGTTGATAAAGTATTCACACGTAACCGTCTGAGTCCAGATCTGTCTCCTTTACAAAATCACTATCATAAAATAAATTCACACAACACCAGCACATTTTCATTGATGTGGTTCCTTTGCCCCAAAACAACATCTCCATCATTGTTGTGAAACTCCAGGGATCTCCTCCTAGGCTGGTTAGGATGATGGGCTCCTTCCAGTGGGCTCACCACCAGCAGGGAGGTTCACAAGAGGCTACTATGGTGCAGAGCAACCTGGATGGTGGTTGTGGCGAGTTCATCCCCAGGAAACCAGTGGTGGATAAGTGGACAAAATAGATGGACTTTCACTGACAAAGACATCCTAATGGTTGTAGTGATTCAGAATGCACTTTAGGAAGTCATGTGACCTACAGCACAGATCAACTTTCTTTGTTGAAAGGAAAACTACGTTAAAAATGTTCAAATAAAAAAAAAATATACATCCTTAGTTTTAGAGTATTTAACAAGAGAATTACCTGGGATGTTCTTTAAATGCTATTACAAGTGCCAAAAAAGTAACACAATTTTATTGTGAAGTTTCCCCGGCAGCTACTTTGTTTTGTAAATGTTACTTTGTTTTGTAAATGTTATGTGCACTCTAGAGTTTGAGTACAGCAACACTGCAGTAAGATACAGCAGAGAGGCACCTTTGGTCCCATTCTGTCCCCGAAAGAACTCTAGTCTGTATATTTTAACTTAAATTGGACTTTTAATATTGTAATTTATATTGTAATTCATTTTATTTCATTTTTTGTGCCAGCTGACATGTAAAGTTAAAAACATTTCATTGGGCAGTGTTTCTTAATTGTGTCTTGAATCTTGAATAATACTGTAACACTGGGTTTTTATGTGGCTATAGTATTTCATATTTTTTCAGTCACACAATTAGAGCTAACCTTAATATTTCTTTAGGTGTATTGAAAAAAATGACCAGAGACAAAAGTGGGAGTTGAACTTATTCATGTTTTATTGGCTTTGTAAGTGCAGCAGCGTTTACATTCAAACAGAGACGCTCAACGCTGACACCTATGGTCAACCATAAAGTCATCATAAAGCAGAAGGAAGGACAGATATTCCTAAAGCTGACATTCAAGGCAAGCATTTCAGAATATTAAACCGAATCAGATCATTCATCCATGTGTAGACACTACATGTGCAAAGGGTAATCGTTAATATACATCTGCTCTACTCTACTGCATAACCATCAGAAACTTCTGTTGTGTAACAGCAGCAGCTATGAGAAACATCCTTCAGAACATCAGAGCTACAATCAAAGGCTCAGGTTTATGTTTTCATTTCCCCTAGGATTACATAAAGTAATATGTAAAAGCTAAGCCACTCATACCAGACCTGAGATGCCAAATAAAATAGATGTGGAGCATGATGTTCTAAAAACAAGGTAGTGCAAATAATTAGAGGCTTTTGTTGATTATTACAATCATGAACAAAGTAGAAAGCCTCCTTCCTTAGGTGCATGGTTGAACTGGGTTAGTGGGTGCAGCCAAAAGACTGAGTGCAAAATATAAGGCACAGATACATAGGTCAGGTCATCCATGTAACAACTGTCTGTACTACACCTTTTGTGTAATCATGTTAGTCAACTTTAGATATGCAGGCCCAAACCTTAAAAAAAGGTTTTCTATTAAAAAAAAAAAATCAAAAAGGATCTCTCTCCCACCATTTTTCTTGAGCTCTTTCCTCACTACATGTTCAGCTCCAGCAGGAATCGCAGGCGACACTGGCTCTCTTTGTAGATGAGATACTCACTGTTGCTGAAATAGCTGTCCTGGTACTGATCTTGTAGTATGGGCTGACCTTGTGGGACAACCACATTTTTACCCTCCAGTTCTATTTTGACATCTACAGAGGGATCTGTCAGCCAAGAGAGAAGAGAAATCAACAGATATGAAAAGTATCCACAGCAAAGAAATTGTGG
>JAFBJS010003405.1:0-20976 GCA_016785265.1 Paraplagusia blochii | reverse complement strand
TAAACTTTTCATCCAATTAATTGGTCAGGTTACATGAAATCTGCCAGAGCCAATGAAAACTGAGGGCTCTGCCCACTATTACTGAATGGACACTGCCCGTTCAGTTGACAGCGTTCAGACCAATCACCTTGTCAGATTATGACGTCAGGTGCATCTAGCTAGCAGTCCCATTGGCTCAAAAGAACCTTATGAAACTGGGATTTCTTTGAACTGTATCAGTGTGGACAGAAGAATGTCACTCTCTTGGACAGCTTATTTTGCCCATAAAAAGATCTTATTATAATGGTTTTTGAGGAGACAAAGTTACTCCAGCTGGTGCTCAATGTGCCACCAACTACAGCATTGGTGGAGCGGTAATTCACTGCACTGAAATAGGAACAGATGTGATCACGGACTTTCTTCTCTAGCAGTTATCTCCAGTGAAACTAAAAGAGTTTTAAAACTGAATAAAGGAAGAAGTTTTAGAAACAAGCTATTGATGCCTTTATTCAAAAAAAGCGGCTCAAATTTTTTTACATTTTTTAAAAATAAAAATATGTTAAATGTTGCAAATAAAATTGCAATAAGTTGCTTTGTAACGCAGTGTTCCCCAACCCTTTTTTCGCCACAAACTTAAATGTTTTTTTTTTTTCACAGACCCATCTTTAAGGTGTGGATAATACTTCAAGATAAACTATAATGCCCAGGCTAAAATAGTTTTTTTTAATAAGTATACGTTTATCAACAACAGTATGTACATCTTCATAAGCATTGTAACATTGTGTTTGTCTTATAATGCAAAACTCTTCACCTTCGAGTGGAAAAGCAAAAGTTTCATGGATTTACTGTTTTGTGAATATCAAATATTCATAATGAACTGAATTGTTGTTGTGAAGTTCTCCAAAAAAAACCCCACTAAATTAATCGTATTTAGTTATATATAATGAATGACTATGCATTGTTGTTTATTCATACATATGGTAGAAATAAAAGACAATACAAATGTATCACATATGTAAACATTTGCATGTAATGGATAAACAAGTTAAAATTGCTATATACTGTATATATATATATATATATATGTATGTATGTATGTATGTATGTATGTACGTATCGATATAATGAGTTTCACCTGGTTCCACTGTTCCCCGTGCTACCACACTATCATATCCTGCAGGAGCCTTCTTCAAGGTGCAATCATCTCTGGTGATGCTGTACTCTTTCCCCAAGGCTACTTCACTCAGAAACATGATTCCAGTGTTTTTGGAGGTTCGAACTAAAAAATAGTAAGCAAAATAACATGTTTTTTAAACCTTGTCTACCTAGATTAATGTTATGGATGTACAGTGAATACATAAACTGTGAATAGACTTTTGACAACATTACATTAATTCCCAAACAAAATCACGAAAAAAAAAAGCTAAATGCTGAAATAGCGGACATAACAACAATGGATATTTCGGCCTTATCATACTTATACTTACCATAACCTGCAGATTTGCCATTTTCTGATGCAAAATAAATTCCACGACCGACCCTGCCACCTGAATGAGGCATGATCCTCAGACCACTTTTCAGAATAGCTGCCACCACTGCTATGTTTGTGCCATGCCACAGAAGACGACGGTTCTCCAAGTCCTCATGTTTTCTAAAGCGCTCACCCTGTAATGACGGAGTGTGTTTGTCAAACCGGAGGATTTCATTGTTCTGCACTCCATGGAACCAAAGAGAAGCCAGATCTCACCTCTGCTTCTCGATCAATTTCCCAAACATTGAGAATTTTTGGTGCACGGTAGGAGCCTTTGGTTGCATCAAGGTATGTTTTAATAGTCTATAAGAGGAGGGAAAAATAAGACAAAATTAAACCACCAAATAAAGACATTATTAATATTTTTGATAACATGTTTTAAACTTATTTTTGGAATTACACCCATGATGGTACCTTGAACATTTCAGTTTTTTTATCCATTATTTTCATTGAGCACTTCAGAGAATTGTAGTCTTGGTCCAAAGGATGAGGAACTGTCTCTATCATTTCTTGATGAGCCTTTTCAGTCTCCGACTTCAGAGTCTGGGCAAGCTCAATGTCAGCCAACACCTGGATAAAAATATGTATTTATTTATTTCCCCAAAGCAGTTGGAGTTTATAACATCATCTCAACTCCTAACATACATTTATAAATACTTCAATTTCTGTGTTCCATCCTGGTCAAGTATACAGATTAAGTAATCACACATAATTTTCACTTTCTGTAGATAAACCGTGATCAACAATTAACAGTCCTATATCAATTTACTTTACCATCAACATATCTTTTTTTTGGTCCACAATGTCTTTGCTGTTGATAGTGGGTGGCCTGTTTCGCCCAAAGTTGTGAGGGATTGTTGTGAAGAACTTGGAGGAAAGTTCTTCCAAGCTTGTTCGAGCATTTTTTTTCTCCATGGCAGCCTCAAGCTCCTCTAAAACTTCAAAGCCTTTTGCAATTTGTAGCTTACTGAGCTTTCCCAGTGGCATTTTCTTGATGTCTGAATCAAAGCCACACACAGACATAGCACAACCAAATGTTATTGAGTGATAAATCAATGACCACTGATTAAATTCTAAATTCCAACAACACTCGGAAGTTTTGAATGTAACTCAAGACTTTGGACTTTTACCACTGTGGAATCAACTCAATAATTTTCTTGCAAAACTAGCAGCAAGATTTGCTGGCTTACACATTGTTCCATAAATTATTGCTAATAAACGATAATATTATTACTCCGTGACACTATTTTGAGACTTCAAACTGATGTAATGATTATATAACATCTATTATATGTAAGTAGAACCTATGAAATGGAGTACATCTTATTTCTGTGCATGTTGGTCCATTGGCCTTGCCTGATGACCACAAGGAGTGAATGACTGAGACAGAGTTCACTACACTCCGAATTTTTTCAATCTGACAATTCGACAGTGACATTAAAGCACAGTGTGTTACACAACAGGTGCGCTCAAGTATGTTGTACCTAAGTACATACATGAATACATGAACCTGTTTGTGTGGCAAGTGTGTGATCAGCCTGTAACACACCCACCTAAGTTCATGCATTCCATGGCCTCCTTGAACATATCATTACTGAAAATGAGCTGAATGAGATTCTTGGTGGCATTGTCAAGGCTGCAGGGCAGGACATTTTTAGTGACTCTGACATTTTTCCCATCTACGGTGTCAACCTGAAAAAAACATAAAAATGGATAAGGTCATTTTCTAAACCTACAAAAACAAAAAGACTGAGAAAGTTAGGGTGTGGCATACAGTCTGGTTAAGAATTAAGGTGGATACCTTTACACGTATTTAGAATATTTTCTTCAAATGTTCATTGGTAAGTGTTCCAGACAGCAATACCTTAACCTCCGCGTCCTCCTCTCCGTCCACCTCAATCAATGTGTACTTTCCAGGATGTGACACAAAATTCATGCGATCGCTCCAGTTGTTCTTCGTCTTGTCCTTGAACTTCTTCTCAAAGTCCTTGATGGCCTTCTCAGCTTTATCAAAAGAATTGAGCTTGGATTGCCCTACTTCCCCCTAATTGCAGAACAGACAGGAAACACTAGCAATCAGATTCAGACAGTTAATAAACTGGAGAGAATGTTCACAGATAAAAATCCTCAATCATGGTTGTGACATCTCCCCAAAGTGACACTGAGGATTTTTACCAGTATTAGGACCAAACAATGCAGAAAGACAGACTGATATACTGCAATAAGCAATACCTGCATACAGTTTTGAAAATATTCCCCAACTGATGTTTAACTAAAATAAAGTGAACATTAAACAAAAATCATTCACCAAAACTCATTTTTAAATACAGTAGTACATGTGTATGGTGCGATTGAGTGATGGTCCAGACTTACCACTCTACCCCATCTGTTCCAGGAGTAGTATTTGTCATCTGCTTTTATAACTTGTATGACATAAAACTTATTATTGTTATGTCCAACATTTGTCTGATTCAGCATGCAGTCATAGTCCTCGTAGACCTGGAGGGAGGACACAGAAGAAAACAACAATATCCATAATCTTAGTGAATATGCAAAGAATCTACAACACTGTCACAGACTATTATAGAAGTATTTTTGTATACTACACTTGTAGTAAATATTTACAGTTTATATACACACTAGTTTACTTATAAACTATTTATTCAATAGCCATAAATATGGTAATATACAATTTATTGTAGAATTCCTACAAATGTAGAAAATCATGTGTTCACACTTTGAAACTAACTGAAGCTGAACTTTGACAATGTTTAATACAGAAAGAGACATGCAAAATTCTCTTGTTACATGATTTGTGAACATATAACTCTAACAAAGTTATATGCGGCATATGACTCCGTTTCAGCCATATAAGCAAGTGAAAAACAAAAACAAATGAGATTGTTGTTGGCTAAACTAAATGTATTTTTATTGTCAAGGTAATTGGTTTCATGCTTATTGTTTATTCTTATTAAAAGTATAAAAATATATAACTTTTGGATTCTTTTTCAAATAGAAATTATAAACCTCATTATTGTCCGAAATCGTACTGGATCTGGGGGAAATGCAATCTTAGGCAAGCACTGGGCAACTGGAGTTGAAGAAAATGTCTCCTACACAAACAGTAAATATTTCATGTACGACAACTAAAATGACCTATTTGTTTCCCCACTTACTAGATTATACCTTTTTATATTGCCAAATATTTCTAATGTCTTAACCAAAGTCGTACTTCTCACCTCCCCACCGTTGGACAGTGAGCTGTGATCGTCCACCCTCCTCTTGGTTTTAACCTGTGGTCCTGCAGCCAGGAGGGCCTCCTTCGTTGATGTGAAAGCATCTTTGGGTTTTGGTGTCTCCGGCTCTTCCTTCACCTTCTTGCCCCCAGCCTTGGCAGCAGAAGCAGCTCGTCTCTTTGGAGCCATGCTACAGGGGAATAATAATAGTCTGAAAATCTGATCGAGTTTCTTCAGTGTCTGCTGGACAGGACAAGCTGAGACATATCCCAACTGCCAGTGCGCTCTCTCGGCCTGTCCAATAACAATTACCAACCATTACATTGCATTCAGCAGAGGTTCCATTAGCATGTTTGGCTAGAGTATATCCTATATGTTCGTGTTATAGGGAATTACAAGGGAATGCAATTTGACGGTATTTTAATAAATACGTTGATAGTTTTGGGTGGAGTTTTGGGAAAAAAAGCAGTATCAATAATGTAAAATGAGAGTATTATTCCCATAGAATGACCGACCTTTTGGATCTTTATTGGTGTGGTGGACAAACGCGCACAGCGACTCTGTGAAGCAGGAGATAATATAAAAAGTCCACGGTCCAGGAGATCGACAACACTAGCTCAGCTTTCCAGGAAGTTTCTCCTACTTCTCGTCAGGGAAAGGGGCGGGGATTCGTTGTCATTTCTTCTTCTTGTTTTTCCTTCTTCTCCCCCTGCTCTTCTTCCGGCTACAGCTGTATTTGTAAAATAACCAGTAGCGCAAAACAACAGCTGCACTGCAACCTGCTTTACAGTTACTCAGTGACTGCCTTTGCCCAGTGTTTTTTATTTGTGGTCAATGACGTGCCTCTTTTTGAAGGTGCGCAGCCGATTCAGTAGTTACGGTAACAGAAAATCAACGCCTTAAAGGCACACTGTGTATTATTTGCTGCAGATGTGTCCACACGTTTTTCACGTGGGGTCAACTTTTAAAAAGAGCAAGTCAACGTGATCTGCTGACATTGAGAAATAGTTTTCCTCCGATAAACTAAATGTACACTTTTATATACATAATGTTTTTTAATTAATAATACAATCACATCTATCTATCTATCTATCTATCTATCTATCTATCTATCTATCTATCTATCTATCTATCTATCTATCTATCTATCTATCATTTATCTATCTATAAATCAATCTATATTGCTGATTTATTATTATCATCGGTAATAATAAAATAAATGGCAACATAATCTAAGAAGATTCTTTAGAACATCAAAGACATTAAGGAAGTTGGTGCATGATCTACGAACGTTGATATATAACACAGAGTGAAATATTAAATATATATGTATGGACGTACAAGTAGTTTCGCTTCTGTGGTTTTATGTACTTTACTAGTGCATAACTAAAAAGCGCCACAAGATGACAGTATTTAGCCACAGACTCCGAGGTTCTGTATTTCTGTGAGCATCTGGACAGGGGCGCTGTGTGTGTGTCTGTGTGTTGATAGAACTTCGGTGGATTTCTTATCTCAGAGCTGCAGATGATTTTTGTGTTGATAATTTTCATGCACAGACTGTTTGATTTTGGCATATGAAGTAGATTGATGCTGAAATTGATGAAACAACTCAGTGTTTCAACATGGACTGGAATCCAAATTTAAAGCTCTGAAAATGGTTTACCCACTCAGGCACTCACTGTTGCAGTTTAGTGATCCCCACAAAATCTATGGTGAAGTGTGGAGTGGATACTCCATTCCAAACAGATATCTTACACTATTTAACCTACATTCATATGTATATATATATATATATATATATATATATATACAAACATGTTCAAAACATGAAGCCTTGCAAAGCCCAGTACACTCCTTTAACCACAAGGCCACCACTACAAATATATACTAGTTTAGATAAAGTAATACATTGTACTATATACAATATATGTCTATATATATATATATATATACATATATATATATATATAATATGTATTTTACTTTAGCCAATTTCCAATAGACTGGGGGAAAGTGTAAGTTCTTAAACACTTTGAACATCCCAATGCTGAAGCTGTCAAGAATAATAGCTCTCTCTTTGGGTGGTTCCAAGTTTTGAAAGGTTGAAGATTGCAGGCAGGACGAAAGAATTGGAGTAGTGTCAGGAGTGATATGTGATAGAAGAGTGTAGAGTGTAGTTGAAGAGAAAAGTTTACGGGTAATGAATGAAAATAAATGGATGTGTCAATGTATTTTACTTTAGCCAATTTCCAATAGACTGGGGGAAAGTGTAAGTTCTTAAACACTTTGAACATCCCAATGCTGAAGCTGTCAAGAATAATAGCTCTCTCTTTGGGTGGTTCCAAGTTTTGAAAGGTTGAAGATTGCAGGCAGGACGAAAGAATTGGAGTAGTGTCAGGAGTGATATGTGATAGAAGAGTGTAGAGTGTAGCTGAAGAGAAAAGTTTACGGGTAATGAATGAAAATAAATGGATGTGTCAAAAGGTATATGCAATAATTTGTCATTTTGTTTTCACAATTTTCATTCACAATTAACCTTCTTTGGGTCACCATTATATTTACCGAAATTCAAGAAGGAAACACAAACTTTTTTTTTGTTATATTTTGTTTTATAACTTCCAGCTGTCATCTAGTTTGCTAGTCTTTGCATGTCAGTGTTGCATGGATGAGTAAGGCAAATAATTTGCAGTAATCAAATAATGTTTTTTCAAGCGGTCAAGGAAATGGACATGGATGCTCAAGGCTTCAGGTTCAAGTCCACTACAAGGTTGCCACTGAGGTGCGAGACTGCTGTCCCTGAGACTGGTTAATGGATAAGATGCTGATACTGTATGTGTGTATATATGAATGTATATATGTATATATATATATATATATATACAGTATCATCATTAAAGAAAAATATACACATATTGATAAACACTAACAGGCCAGACTGAAGCCATCATAGATTTAGCCATCTTTGTTGCCGTGTATATGTATATGTACTAAGAAAAATGAGAGTGTTGGTCAGTGGTGTTAATAAAAAACACATTTTATTTACATAAATTACAAGAAAGCACAAACTTGTTCACCAAAATCTACATTAAAAATGTCTTGTATATATTACATTTAACAGATTTACTATATATTAACTCCTTTGTTGCAAGAAGAATCTTTGATAAAAAGACAGGTTATATGCAACATTATCGGCATCTCATGTAAAATCTCTACTAGTCAAAGAATAAAATGAAGTAATTGGAACATTGCACTCACAGCACTTTGAGGACAACTAATTCAGGACAATTGTCTGTCTGACCTCTTTTATATCTGAGACATCTGATTTAGGACTAGTGGTTATACTCTGTTTAAAATGCAAACGCAGCAGCTCTTCACAAGGAGGATGTTGTGGAGTCCACCACCTCTCTGCCGTTACACACTGTCGGAACAACATTAGAGGCCGATGCTGAAATACACAAAACAATACAGATAATCAGAAGTTGATGCTGTCTTTATGGAGAAACGGCTACACAGAATTGTAGTGTGGAAAATCTGATGAAAGTTTAATCTCAAGAAGAAAGCCTCAAGACACAGTCAAAAAAATACATAGATTTGTTAGAAGAATTTTCTGTTTGTATGAGCCATTGTAGGAACAAATGCTGAATGTGCATAGCTTCTCAGCCTCTAAGAGCTGAAATCTATAGATACTGCTGACACAAAACAACAAAACATAGAGTAGTTGTAGTCTACTTTAACTTGTTCTGTTCCAACTAGTTACATATAAGTTTTAAGTTAGTTATTTTATCAAGACTTTTTTATTAGACTTATACTGGTCAGAGAAAATGCCTACAGCTATTCCAGCCTTCCAATTTATATAACTATTATTGAATGAGACCTAAGTTTAACTTTAATTTGAAACAACAGGATTTTTTTTAAATTTATTTGTACCTTGAGAGAAGCTGGAGCCCGGGCCAGTGGTAACACTGAATCGAGTGGTAGCCACCCTCAGTGTGCTGACATTCTTCTGTGGCTGGAACATGATGATGTGGACTTTTGGAGCAAACAGACATCCGAGCACCACTGACCCACTCAGGCTGACAGAGATACACATGGTAGTAGTTTGCACCTGCATGGGGAGGAGAAGAAATTGGGATGAGGTTATTTTGAATTCTTATTATTCTCATATATCATATGTCTTTTCTCCTCTCCTACAAATCTAGTATTTGGGTACATTTACTTAATATTCTTGATTATGTTAAGGATTATGTCAAATAAGATAAAGTATTTGTTTTAATAACTATAATTTTACTCAATAAAGTTCAATAAAGTTTAATCTAGATCTAAATCTCTTCCTTTCAACTTGTCCCTTTTTCAGAGATTACCACAGTGAGTCAACAATTTCCATCTCACCCTGTCCTCTGTATCCTCAACTCTAACTCCCAACTACCTCCATGTCCTCAACGCATCCATACATCTCCTCTTTGGTCTTCCTCTTTGTCTCCTACCTGGTAACGCCATCTCTAGGATCATTCTTCTACCAATATAACCACTGTTCCTCCTCTGAACATGTCCACGCCATTTTAAAATAGCTTGTCTAGCTTTTTCTCCAAACCTTCATGTCTGTGTTGTCCCCCTCATTCCTGATCCTGTCCTTCCTAGTCACCCCCGAAAAGAACCTAGGCATCTTTAACACAATCTTATCATCTTAATATACCATTGGTATTGTAATCACATTGAATTGCTCCATGCTCCATTGAATTTATATATAAAACGTATTAATATTTGCACATTTACAGCTGTCAGCTGTATATATATATATATATATATGTATATATATATATATATGTATGTATATAGTTCTGTTATTTTACTTTTATTTTATTATCCCTAGTGTTCAGACTGCTGTAACAACCCAATTTCCCTCCGGGGTTGAATAAAGTGATCTATCTATCTATCTATCTATCTATCTATCTATCTATCTATCTATCTATCTATCTATCTATCTATCTATCTATCTATATATGAGTGAGTGAGAGAGAGAGAAACAGAGAGAGATAGGGATGTTCAGAAACATCTCCGTTCAAAAAGAGTTTAGTTGTAAGCAACTGGACTTTGTTGAAAGACGGTTCACTCCTCAACTTCATCAGTTTGTGCTTGTTGTTGGACAGAACTCTAGAAGTTATACTACTCTAGTATAACTTCCTTACAACTAAGCCCTTTTTGGATATCATGACCTGGATGAATGACAATCGTCAGAGACAAACATCTCCATTATTGTGGAATCTAAAATCAAAAAGCATGGGAATACCATTTCTGTTCAGAACAATTCAACTGAAAAGAAAATATAGGTTCTAAGCCTATAGTTTCAATAATTATAATTTATGTTTAAAAATCTTTGCAATGATGTATTTCGATGTATTTTGAAGTCTTGGCATATTTATTAAGACAGAATCAAAGCCAGGAGCAGCAGCAAAAACTGAAGGGCGGCTGCAGCTGAGCAGAGGTGTTAAGAGACCTCTGTATTTGCCTGTCAATCAAATACTTAACCCTCCACTTCTATTGCCTTGGTCTGCCCACATCTTGCTGTGTGTCATCAGCCTGCTCTATTATTTCCAGCAATCTTGCAGCCTTTGCTTTGTCTTCTCCAGGAACAGGATGCAGAGCGGGATGGGCTGCTAGGTGCCAGGTGCATTTCATTTTCACAAGGCACAGCAGGTGTCATCATCCTGAATGTTAATGTCGCAGTATGAATAATGTGGACAACCAGTATTGTTCAGTACACAAACGGATTTCTGGGGACAATTAACATTAATGTATGCCACTCTTCGGACACAAGGCTTGGGGACGTCCAATAAATCATCAACTTAAATAGGCAATCATAAATTAGATGCAAATCATTTAAATAAAGTCTAATGCAGCAATCCCCAACCTTTTATTTAGTGTAGTTTATTTAAAAGAGTACAGTGCAATTTTAAAAAATTGCATGATGACTCATCGTTAAAAAAAGCCAGAATTAGCCTGGAGTTAGTTAGAAGCGCCTAGTTTTCATTTTTAATCCCCTGTTATTGCACCACAAACTGCTCAAATGTCTATAATTTCTTTCACAGACCAGCTTTGAACATGTGTTACGTAATTTAGTAAATAAATGGAGGTTGTCACAGTGAATCAGTGTTCCTTTTCAAACCTTTTCTCTATATCATCTGTTCTGACTCTGCTACCATGTCTTCCCTCATATGACATCCATAAATCTCCTCTTCGGCCTTCCTCTTTGTTTTCTACATGGCAACTCCATCTCTAGGATCATGCTTCTACCAATGTATCCACCATTCCTCCTCTAAACATGTGTAGACCATGTCAATCTGGCTTCAATTGCTATTTTTTCCAAACCTTCCTGTCTGTGTTGCCTAATTCCCTTATCCACTCCATTTTTGTGACTCCCATTTTTTTTTATTAGAACTCTATTAATCCCTTGGGAGTATCCTTCAGGAAATTATGCCTCTGCATTTACTCCTCACCGTAGTGAGCAGGAAGCAGTATGGGGGGACCATGTTCAGGACACCAAAGCGGTATCTTGGTGGTACAGGGATTTGAACCAGGGGCCTTGTCCGCTTCCTTAACCACTAGGCCACCTACTGCCCAGCAACCAACACTGCCCGATGATGAGAATCTCAGCATCTCTAACTCTGCCACCTCTAGCTCTGCCTTTGGTCTTCTGCCTATTGTGTCTCTTAGTGTCTTAGTGTCTCTGTAATCAAGGGCAACTGTCCTTTAAACCTTTTTGTCTTCAACTTAGCTGGCACTCTTCTATCACAGTTCAGCCCTGAGACTTTTCTCTAGATGCCCCATCCTGTCTATACTCTATTGTTCAACAATTGGCTGAAAACAAGCCCCATGTAAAAAATGTGCATTTGTGAAAATGGTTGGTGCTAGAGAAGATTCCAGTGACAAATGACAGCATGACACAAATTAAAATCACGATATGAATGCAAATTTGGAAAATTCACCTGGTAATATTCCAAACGCATTTGTGAATCATTGTTTATGTATTTATGCATAAAATGCACTGGTGAAGTTTAAAAATACATTTGTGAATCCTTACTTATGGTATCAATCTTTCTGAGACTGTTCTGGCTTCATAATGTTTTTGCTACATTTGTAATAATTACTGCACTTTTGATAGCTGCACATACAACCATATTCAGGGGTTATAATAATACATACAGTAGCAAAGTAAAATGTCAACTAACAAAAATCTAAATATCCTGGTGAATGTTTAGTGTCCCAATTCAGAAATACTTTTGGATCAAACAACTAGTGCATAGAAATGAGCTGTTAAGTGAATTTAATAATTCAGGAGATGTTTCTCTGAAAGAGCAGAAGACAAGAATGTGTCTTTGCTGAAACAGTTTTTCCCGAGGTCCTCTGTTTATGTGTGGGACGTGAGGCCTGGTTCCTACATTTTTTATCTCTTCTTACTCCCTTCTTTTTCCTATTTGTTTGGCCTTATAATCATTACATTCCATGACCACAGCACGACTGCCTCAGATATAAACAGTGTCTGCTGCATTAAGACAACTTTATTCCTCCTGAGAAGCTCACAGCACAGATTAGATTTCAAGTTTTATTGGGCTTCTAGCTGTACTTTTATTGAAAGATTTTATTAAAAGAAAATTTGAAGCCGCTGTAGCTGGACTGTGGGGGATTGGAAAAAAAAAAATCTCAGCAGTGATTCACCGGTTGAGCCAAGACATTAAATTAGGAATTTAAAGTGGGTTTCTTTTAATGACCCACAATAATGTATACTTAATGAGACAGCTAAATAAGAAGCTATTCTAAAGAGATTTATGGAACTGAAATAAATGCAATAGAGAATAATATTACTTTTAGCGTGGTTGTAGAATTGTTACTACTTCTCTGGGTGGTTAATATCATTAGTTAAGCATAGCCATCTCTGTTACAGTGCTTTTTAAAAGGACCAAGTAATCTGCATTAAGACCCCTTTTGTTTAACAGCGCACCAACATCCATTCATTCCTCAATCCAAACATCTATTCTTCTTCTTTCACTTCTTCTTCATCTTATTATTATTACGTACTAACAATAACATGACTTTTGGAACTTAAATTTTGAATAATAATTCATTTTTATTCAATACATAAACTTTGCTTCTCCTTGTCTCATCGAATAAAGATTAACTTGTCCTTTTATTGCCATTGCTATTTACTATATTTTAGTAAATATATAATTTTTTCTAGAGGGCAAAAATAGTATTTAACTTCATTCAAAAGGCCTCACTGACTGACACAGAAAGATCTATATCAGCTTCAACAGACAAAGGTCAGTAAATACTGGTTGGTATTTTCAGTCTTTCTTCCAAGCTGTCTTTGTTTGTAAGCTGGCCGTTCATTTGATTCAGATTTAGTCTGCAGTGGCTGTTGGATCAGTTGTAGTGAAAACAGCAGTGGCTGTCCAAATCCATGTGGTACATCCAACCCCCTCTGGAGGCGTGGGCCACGTCCTGAAATTTTTATACACTAATTGTTGGCATTGTTTGTTGATTCATTTAGACTAATCTTTTGTTAACTTGTCGACATTTTATTTTAACCGCTCTGGCTGCAGCACTTTTAACAAGTAAGATAAATCCAGAGGAACATTAATGACATGTTCCTTGGTCTGAAAAGACTGTGCCAGCACTCAGTAATTATTTATCAGCCAAAGAGGAGTTAAACATCACAACAAGGAGTGTATTCTGATTATGAACTGCCTACATTGGCTGGAGGGACTGGGTAAAGGGTTCCTGTTATTCCTGTTGAGGTCCCAGGATAGAGGACACATCTGGGATTCAGCCTGTAAGTCTTTTACAGTCCATTCCACACAGATACACACAGGGATACACTCAGATGTCCAGTTTCTTTCCAGCACTCACAGTCTAAGTTGACAGCTATTTGTCTCTGCAGAGGCAGAAGCGTCAGGAGAGTTCTAGAGCTTAAGTTTTCCCCTGTGCTATAATCTCACAGGAGGGTCTGGAACCCAAAGGGTACCATTCCATGACTTAGGACTTTTATGTCTCTGGGAGAGACTTACCGATGTAGTCTAGAACATAGAAGAGGCAGCAATTTCCAAACGTGTGAGATTATTTGTTGTTGTGCCACAGAATATGATCCTTTAATATCCCTTCATTGGTTCAGTGTTTTATTTATTAATTTAATATAATTTACCTTTGCATGCCAAAGCATGATAGGGAGAACAATAAAACGTTTGCTAAAAGTGAAATAATAATAATAAAAAAATAAAAGGTGTGCAGAGCGCTTTTCCTGGTGGCATATAAAAGGTTAGGAAACACTTACTTCTAATGCATATCTTCTTTAGAAATTCATTTAAATGACTAAATGGCAAACCGCAATGGATTCTAGTTAGAGGAACATTTACTCACCCTGTAGTCGCTGGCAGTCACGTAGAAAATGGGCTGGAAAGCCAACCAGATAATACAGGTGGTGTACATGGTGAACCCAATGAACTTGGCCTCGTTGAAGTTTTCAGGACATTTGCGGGTCTTGAAAGCGTAGACTGTGCAGAGAATAATTAGGATGCAGTTGTAGGTGAGAGACATGAGCATACTTGAGTCTTTGCTGTTACACTTAAGGGTAACTATGTCCCTTCTTTCTGGGCTCACTTCCTTTCTGACCCCGGGGGCCTCCACCACTAGCCAGACCACAACCACTATAAGCTGGCAGGAAATCAAAGCACCGCAGATGGCAACCTGGGAGGCTGGACTGATAAATCGAGGTCTCTGGGCTCCATCTTTTACCCCACTGAAGATCCTTGCAATTCGGTTGGTCTTGGTAAGGAGGGCTGAGTAGCACACAGCAAAGGAAGTTCCTAAGCCCAGCCGGCGCAGTGTGCACACCGCTGTGGAGGGTTTGGCAATGTAGATGAAGGTCATGCTATAACACATCAATACGCCCAACAGCAGAATGTAGGAGAGCTCCCGACCACTGGCCTTCACCACTGGTGTTTCATTGTGTTTAAGGAAGAGGCCGATGACAAAGAGTGTACACATCATCCCTAAACAGGAAATGGTAACTGGTCCTATAGCCCAGGCATCTTCCCAGCGGATGTACTCCTCAGGCAGGTCATAACAACCCGTCAAGTTGGCCAGCGGCCACTGTCCAAAGCTGCAGTCTGCGCAGGTGAAGGCATCCTGCAGATACTGGTAAGGCTGGCAGGGGATGCAGATCCAGCAGCAAACATCTCCAGGCTGCATGCTTTTTACCTCATTCTTCCTGCAGGGGTCGCTACACTGGGAGGTGGGTGCAACTTGACCATCCCAAGGGATCAGACTCGTGTTCAAGGTCAAGTCTTGAGCCCAGTAGCCAACTTTACGATAAGTGTAGCGACCGTCCTCTTTGTGATAGTGGAAAATGTTGTAACGGCCAAGGCTGTCCCCAAAGGCATCAAAGCGAACTATATTTTCCGTGTCGGGCGGACGAAAAGGTGCTGGAGGGTAAAAGAAGTAGAGTGTTAAAAATACACAGAGTTTGACAGCTGTTAACAAACTGAGTTGGCATTAAACTCTGTGAAAATGTTATTTAATTTAAATCTTTGCTGTTTTTGTTTAAGAACATAAAAGACGACACAGAGATTTAAACAAGCAAAGTGACTAGATGCAAAAAGACATTTTTTTTTTCTTGACCATTGTGATAAAATGGCTAATAATCTTCAGCAGGATGTAAGGTTGAAGCTTTAACTTGTAAGTTGTAGTAAATGTGTAGTAAATTTAACGGAAACAAATATGTCATCAGTGTAGGTGAGTTTATTGAAAATATTTATACTTATTAACGTATTTCTATACTTTAGTGTGCTACAAATAGTTCTATCATTATTATATATTTTTATTGTATTATATACTCACCATCAAACTTGACTTTGAGAATGTAGTCTCTGTAAAACTTTCTTCCATTTCCAGGTTTAAGTGCGTCACACATTTTGGTGGAGTTAGGACATAAAGCCTGCCTCATGTTGTGTAAGGCCGTAGCCATTGCATAGACAGCATTCACTACAAACATGATCTTGGACTCTGGTTGAAATGGAGTTTCCCGGAGAGAATGTTTTCCACATCCCAGATCATGCAGGCTGCACTGGAACTGGTTCTCCCAATACTCTCTGAACCAGGGATTCCTGGTGTTGTTGTACGGGTGCAGACCGGTGAAGTAGTCGTTGAACTGAGGGATTGGATAAGAAGCCAGTTCAATAGTGAATGCCCCATCTGCCACAGCTTCACTCCCCCTCACCACACTCTCTTGTGCCCCCCAGCCGTCACTGGCCACCCATGTGAAGGTGACATTCATTCGGTTGGCGGCCACCAGCAGCTCACGGGCGTCTTCACTGCGTGTGAACAGAATGACCACCTTGGCATTTGATTTCTGCTGCAGGGACCGGATCACGTTCTCATAACTCCAGCGGCTCATGGAGCGACTCACTTTAGCCGAGGTGGCGATGCAGATCTGCCTAGCTCGGGCCTCCTGCTGGAAAGCATCAATCCCAGTTTCACCATAGTCGCCTTCCGAGGCCACAGTGGACACGTATGTCCAGTTGAAGTAGCGCAGGATCTCAGCCATTGCTTTTGCCTGATAAAAGTCAGGGGGCACAGTGCGGGCAAAGTAGTCGTAACGAGTCTTATCACTGAGCTTAGCGCTGGTCGAGGCGTAGCTGATCTGAGGGATCTGGAAGAGTCGCAACAAGTTGGCCACCTTGAAAAGAAGAAAAAAAAAGGGATAATTAAGTTCTTGCATCAATCAAACTATCTCAAAGCAGCACAACTGTAAATATTGACTAACAGTGACAGTCAAGTGCCTGGCATGAAACCACCAATATTTCCTTGCCAGATTTTTTTTAAACTATTTTTTAGAAGATGGAGGAGGAAATGGGCAACTCGCTTTGGCAACCCCTGAAAAAAGGGACAAGCCGAACGGAAAAGAGGACAGAGGTACAGTATATTGGTGGAGGTATGGTAGAGATGGAGCTACCAGGGAGGAGACAAAGAGAAAGGCCAGAGAAGAAGTTGATGGATGCAGTGAGGGAGGACATGGAGGTAGTTGACATCTGAGTAGAAGTTACACAGATCACACGGTAAAATGGAAAAAAAAAGATTCGCTGTGGCAACTGCCGAAAAGGGGGACAAGCTGGAAGGAAAAGAAAAAAGAGAAGAAGACACTGAGACACTTCAAATAAAGTCCCTCACCTTGCCCAGCTAATCAAACAAGGGTAAAATTAAACAAAGGTAGTTATTAAATCCCTATGTTTCGGCAACTGTTATAACATTTCTATGGAAATGTCTAAATAACAATAATGATATTTTTAAGTTAAATATAGATACTGTACGTTCATTTATGTACTATTTTGAAACTGTTGTCCAAAAACTATGTGTACAGACATACATGGGAGATGTTTTAATTGCCCGTTATTGTATTAATTAAAGAAATTTACAAGACTACATGTTTATTCCCCGTGCGGATACAGTTAGTTTCACCTCGATGAAATCCTCCTGAGGTTTCCTTCACATCTTTGCTAATGCTACCTGAGCAGTAATATCCTACATCAGCCTGCGCAACTACCTTCATCTGCTGCAGTCTCAACCAGCCAATCAAACAAGTGCTGAGGAGAATTGCATCTTAGTTGGTGGAGTAAGTGTTTCACTTTCAGAGAGCAATACAAAGTTTTACTTTGCTCTGCCTCAGAGAAAAGCAAATAGAGAGATGACAAAGAGGCTGTGGACAATATTCCAGAGAAGTAGGAATTGGGAATACAGAGACTTTTCACCTTTTTTCAGTGTTCTGTCAGTGTTGTGACACTGCTCACTATGGGTAGGAGCAGTGAGTGACTAGCTTTTGCTTTAGGCACTTCTGTGGAAGCCTAAGGGGAGCCGAACAGATCAGTCAAAAGAATGCCAACATAAATCTGGCTGACTTTTATGCCAGCTCTAAAACCAGAACATTTCGTGGCACTGCATCTTGAATGTCAATGAGACAATCCTTAGAAAGTCAGGAGAAAGAATCATATTTAAATTCATTCCCTCTTGGCTCCATTTAATATTCCCACACCGTCATATTGTAACTAAAAAAATCTGTTGCATATAAAAATAGTTTGGAACAGATTTCTTTTGGCTGAATTGTAGCTTTGTGCCTTTGATAAATGAATTGAAAAAGCATAATATTATATTACTAAGATCTGCCTAAAACAACAGCCATGCTATTATTGTATAAAGCAGTTTATAGGCACATATCGAGTACCCATGTCACCATGCTCTAACAGGTACAGTACTGAAATTATAACTTCATTACCCATACATAACAATGATGCTTAGTTCTTCTTTTTTAATGAAAATAATAATTTGTTCACATATCTTGATATATTATTATTTTTTATTCTGATCTGTGATATTATAGTGTCAACTCAGGTGAAGGGAAAGGTTGACAGGACGGTTGAGAGACCATGTATGGATAAGACACACCAATGCAGACACCAATAGGCACAAGACAGGAGGCAGAGCCGAAGGTGGAGTTGAAGATACTGAGAATCTCTTTAGGAAAGACAAGGATGGACAGGATCAGGAATGAGATAATTAAATGGACAACGCAGAGAGGAAGGTTTGGATAAAAAGCTAGAGAAGACAGATTGAGATGGCTTGGACATGTTCAGAGGAGGGACAGTGGATACACAATGGTAGAAAAATGATCCTAGAGATGGAGCTACCAGGTAGGACACAAAGAGGAGGTTGAAGGATGCAGTGAGAGAGGACAGGGAGGTAATTAGAGCTACAGCAGATAATGCAGGGAACAGGGTTAAATGGAAAACATTTATTTGCTGTGGCAACCCCTAAATAAGGCAATGAAAGGAAAAGAAAAAAGATGATTGCTTCATTCACATTTATATTAACTAATGAATATCTTTTCAAATAATACCCTGAACCTATATATTATTTGCATATCTTTTATTTTTTAAAATCATCAAGTATACAAATTGAAAAAAATAGCCGGACTTTGCTCACGAGCCATATGTTTAACACCCCTGTTCTAGTATAGTAGTTGCAAGAGGTAGGAATTGAGCAGTCATCATAACTATTCTTTCCTATAGACTTCCTGCAGATGGGTAACGACAAAAACACGGAAAACATGAATAAATCAACATAAATGAGTGTTTCATAGAGAGTCTCCTTATAAACACACCTGCACATGCTGTATTTTGTCAAACAAAAGTGCTTATTCAGAGCACTAGCTCTAATGAGTTTTGATCCAGACACAGGTGCAGCCTTCCACAATATACCAGAACCGAACAAGGTTCTATAGTCAGTCCATATTTTTTAAACACGAACCCCCTTTTCTTGGGACCCATAATTATTTAGGATATTTTATTGCTGACTGAGTGATTAATTAGTATAAGTTAGGTTTTAAACAAAAAAAACAGTAAAACACATTTAAAAAAATAGGAAGTGAACTCACAGGACAGGAAATGTTAAACCAAGGATAGAAAAGTAAGAAAATTATACTCTAATTAGAATTATACTCTAATTGTCCTTATATTTAGGAAATCATTATGTTAACAGTAGCAGTTGAGCTGCTACTATTGGGACCAACCTACTTGTAACCAACCAAAAGGTTTACGACCCACTCTTTGGGAAACAGTGGCTTAAACCACCACTGCTTGAACCTGGAACTAATGGAACTGAACATCCTTGATGCAATGTTTGTTGAGCTAAATAAGAAAAAAAAAGAAACTGTATTTAGGCAGGTTAAACAAAATACACCATTAGGAATATAATATAATACCTGTAATGCTCAATTTGAGTATTTTACTGAGACTTACAAAACAGTTATGTGTGCCACCCAAAGCAGATTCAATCATAGGATTTTTGTTTTTGTTGCATCACAAAAAAAAGAATGTTAATGAAGCAACTGTGAGCAGTTTCCAGAACCTTGGATTAATGATTGATTAAAACCGGCGAAGACAATGTTGCAAAAAAAAAGGAAACACTAAACAATGTCACACAGAGGCACTGCTGAGTTCCAAAAAATCTAATAAAAATGTAGATTAATAACAAAAATGAAAAAAAAAGCAGGAGCATGAACACATGGGTAAGCATTTCATATCAGTTTCAAGGTTGGCTGCTCCTGATGGAGTCAGGTCAGATGTAAAAACTCTGATTATGCAGCAAGACTACACAGCTGGCGGTAAAGTTCTTGTTCCCACTGTATTGTCTAAAGGGACAAGTGACAGTGAATCAGTCTGACTGAACACTGATCTGCAATATATACTGTATATATATATACTGTATATATGGTGAAGGGAAAGGTTTACAGAACAGTTGTGTGACCAGCCATGATGTATGGATTAGTGACACTAGGAATAGGTAGAAGACAAGAGGTAGAGCTGGAGGTGGCAGAGTTAAAGATGCGAGATTCTCTTTTGGGGTGACAAGGATGGACAGGATCAGGAACAAGGTAATCAGGGGGACAACACAGACAGAAAGGTTTGGAGAAAAAGCTAGAGAAGACAGATAAAGATGGTTTGGACATGTTCAGAGGAGGGACGGTGGTTGTATTGGGAGAAGAATGCTAGACATGGAGCTACCAGGTAAGAGACAAAGAGGAAGGCCAAAGAGGAGATTTATGGATGTGGTGAGGGAGGACAAGGAGGTGGTTAGAGTTGGAGTTGAGGATGCAACCCCTGAAAAACGGGATAAGCCGAAAGAAGAAGAAGAAGCAAAAATATAAAAAAAGAAGAAGAAGAAGATATATATATATATATATATATATATATATATATATATGAATAAGTATAACCAACATATTGCCTATACATGTGTGTAAGTATAAGTATATATATATATGCACGTGTGTGTGGGTATGCACATACACATACACAAAATAATGATAATTATTAGTGCACAGAAACACAAGCTTCTCAAAAGCGTTAAGTTGCTGTCATCAACTCGTATTTTCACAGCAGAAGACAGATTCTAGGCAGGCCAGAAGGAGCTACGGCATTTTATGTCTTTTAAGGCCCATCTTTGTAATTTGTGCAGAATAAGGAGTGGTATTGTTCTGCCTAAAAAATTCATGGAGTTCCTGGGAGAAGACATCTACTTGATAACAGCGTACGGTAACAGTCACGTTGCAGGACACGTAGATCACAGTGAGCGATGTGACCACATACATTTCCGGCTACGGCAGTGGCTTCCTTTAGATCTCCGTCC
>JAFBJS010003402.1:20914-36524 GCA_016785265.1 Paraplagusia blochii | reverse complement strand
CTAGAGAAGACAGATTGAGATGGTTTGGACATGTTTAGAGGAGGGACAGGGGTTATATTGGTAGAAGAATGATCCTAGAGATGGAGCTACCAGACAGGAGACAAAGAGGAGATTGATGGAGGCAGTGAAAAAGGACATGGAGGTATTTGGAGTTGAAGTAGAGGATACAGAGGACAGGAGGGGATGGAAAATTGTTGACTCACTGTGGCAACCACTGAAAAAAGGGACAAGCAGAAAGGAAAAGAAGATTTTAAATATTTGAGTATTTTATTTTTATTTGCTTACAGACCCAAGTCCGTTTCCTTAACCACTAGAACACCAACTGTCCACAATTCAAGATTCTTTTTGTTCCTGTCCACGGAAATCTTTAGTAAAAGCGAAAAATTTGGACAATCTGTAGAGACACAAGTGTGGACAGTCCTTTTTATCCAGTCCTTATGGTTGCCAGTTTATATTTCTGCAGTTTTCCAGACCCAACAACGAACGTTACTCAGACATTGCAACTCAAAATACACTGCAGATAAATTCTCCATCAACAATACTTCCCTGTGTCTCTCGCTGAAATTCCAAAGACTAGATTTTAACTTTGACGCTGCATTTTTTAGCGCATCCCCGACTCACTTTAACACCACATCACTAAAGTACACAAAGTGCAGTTTGGAGTCTGCAGAGAGAGACTCACAGGAATACCAGGAGCCGCGATTCCCCCTAGAATCACTTCAAAGGAACTCTGGTGGGATCTACAGGTTCCTCCAGGAGACTTTGGGAGGAGGTTTGGGAAGAAAGGAGAGGATCGGGGAGAAACTTCATTTAACACAGTCTGTCTTTACTTCATCTTCACCACGACCTCCAGTCATTTTCCAACACCTTTAATTTAGAGCTGCCGAACAATTAAACCTGGAATTTCATTATTCTGGTAGCTGCGGAATAATCATGGGATAGTCACGATTATCGTCTACCGTCTTCTTCTCCATCTTCCTCCTCCTCGTCTTTATTTACATTACATTAAGTATATTTAGCAGACACTCCAATCCAAAGCCAAGCTGGCGTACACTGGAAAAACAGTGTACGCCAGACCCGGGCAAACTAAGACCCGGGGGCCAGATGAGGCCCGTTTGGCATTTTAATCCGGCCCGTCAAACTTGTCCAAATATTACTGTTAATTGAAATTATCATTATCCTTCTACCTTTTACCTGCAAAGCCAGCATTTCCCCAATAGATAGTCTAAAGAGGCTAAAAGCATTTAGCCTCTATTCATAGGTTTACTCATCATTTACCTAAGTTCTCGCAAATACTTAATTTTCCGATTTAGTCGAGGCCTGTGACTCAAATTTTAGCACCACCTGTGGCCCACGAGTCAAAATATACCAGGCCTGGCCGTAAGCAACTGGACGCGCAAATTTCTCCAGAAGATGGTTAGCGCATTTTGGCTTTCGGATAACAAACTTTTCATCCTAGTATAGTGACTATTTTTCAGGTTCCTGCTGAAATGAATATAGAGAAAATCCACCCATTCAGTGGATTCTAACCATGTGACACGTGACTGTAGAAGTTTGCATCTGCAGTTCCTCAACGATTCATTCGACTAGTGCGTCAGTCAGTTCGTCAGTCGTAGCCTGACTGTACTGCTCTGTGCTCGATGAGTCTGGTCTGACTCTGGTGGGTCATCTCACTAGAAGCCTGGTGTTAAACTTTTTTGTGAAGTGTTTTTATATAAAAGGATGTCTGTTGACGACATCAGAGCTGAGGTAAATATAGTAAAATTGGACAAATATAGGGATAACAACAAAAATAGCTCATAAAAGTTTAGTTTCCTAACTGATGTTTACCCATTACCCATGGTTTTCTTGATAGAAAACAAAATCACTTTACTTCTTCCATCAACAGTGGTTTTGGGCGTCCTCTGTTTTCCTATTCATTATCAGTGTTGGGCAAGTTACTTTAAAAAAGTAACTTATTACTCTAGTAGTTACTTCTCTGAAAAAGTAACTAGTTACGTTACTAGTTACTTAATTATAAAAGTAACTCATAACTAGTTACTTTACTTTAAAAACACATTTAAAAAGTGTTGTGTTGTGTTCTGTAGCAACTATCATAATGTAACGAAGTGGAAAAATAAAAACAAAATAGATGTTTAAACATGTTGACAGGCATCTTTATCGTAACCTCAACCTCACTCGCCGTCGTCCTGCTTCTTGGTGTGTGCTGCTGTACCACGTCGTGTGTGTGTGTGTGTGAGACTGTTGATTTCCCTATAAGGAAAGAAGACCCGCCCAGGTCTCCTTCTGATTGGCTTAGCTTGAAACGTTAACCTATGTCAACCTCCTTTTCAACACATGGGTTCAGTTAGTGTGGACGGCCGTCTTTCACTCATGACTGACAGCAGACAGGCTCCGCCTCCACACAGGCTCCGCCTCCACACAGTCCTCTCTCAGTGGCCGGGAGAGAAACCGTCCATTTGGACCACAGATAGTAACGAGTAACGAGACCCTTTACACCACAGTAACAATAACGGCGTTACTGAATGGGGAAAGTAACACATTACGCTAGTAGTTACCGAGAAAAGTAGTTTTGTTACGTCACGCGTTAGTCCCAACACTGTTAATTCTTCTTATTCTTCAGGTTTTGTACCTTCAGCGGTGCCTGGCGTTACTTTACAACAGTGTTCGGTGTCAGGTGTTAAAATGGTGATTAGTTTCTTCTGAATTAACGTTCCAAAGATCTGTGAAGCCTCCAGGTGATGTTTAAGAAAGTGATGATTCAAATCTACAGCCCAGTTGTTTTTTTTGTGTGTGTGTGTGTGTGTGTGTGTGTGTGTGTGTGTGTGAAGCTGGCATAGCCCACACAGAGTGGCAGTCCCTTGCTATCTCTGCCTCCTCCTCCTCCACCTCCTCCACCTCCCCCACCTCCTCGCTCTGCCACAACACAGTCAGACTACTGCTGAGCAGGTGAGGAGAGCCTCTTGACAACTTCCTTCCCAGACTCCCCAGGGCCCGGTGGCCGGGGTGAATCTTTTGTCATCCTGAAACAAGCTCGGGCCTGCTGCTTCTCCACTCTCGCCTGGAGTCCTGGAGACAGAGCCAGGAGAGAGGGAAAATAATTAAAGACATTTTATGTCAAGAGTCCCTTTTGGAGAGGGAGTCCGGGAGAGCCAACAGGGGAGGGAAAAACAAGAGGACTGGAAAGAAATAGCAGGGGAGTAAGAAATGGGAGGCAGGCGTGTAAAACGCGAGAGGGTGATGGGGAGCAAAGCGGGGGTTGGCAGCATGGAGAAAGAGGGTGAAAGTGGAAGAGCGAAGATGTGAGTTTCCATTTCCTTCTCCGCTGCCTCCCCCCGCTCCTCACCCCCTCCAAACCCCCGTCCTCGGTTCAATTAGCAAAGCAGCAGGTGCTCGCAGCAGCACAACAGATAAGCTCAGAGGAAAGGCTCAAGCTTTTGCCTTTCTTTTCTTTCCTTTTTATGATGACCTGCAAATGTGATACTTCACACCCAGAATGGGCGAGCGCTTTCCTCCACCAATTTCAGAGGTGATAATTTAACTTTTACCTCTCTGCACCCCAACCCCAATCTATCTCCCCCTCTTTCTCCTTCTCTTCTCTTCTACTTTCTGTCTTTATCTTTTTCGCCAGATGTCTGCTCTGAAGAGTAAGCTGAAGAAGCAGTCCACGGCAACAGGAAGTGGCGTGGCCAGGGCCTTCTTGAGGGCGCAGGCCGCTCTGTTCGGATCCTACCGAGATGCCCTCAGATATCGACCTGTAAGGATTCAACGCCTCTCACTGTGAAATTCAATTGTTTTTCTGCACACACTCTTGTTGTCAGAGGTCAACAAATATTGTCAGGTTATAAAAAAAAATCCAACATCTGGGAGACGTTTTTTTTGACGAACCTGTGGGCGTCGACCGAGAGATAATGCTCACAATATCCATACAAATGCTACGCAACATAAACCAGTGATTTACAGAACACTGTAGATCTAAGGCACTCACCTCACATCTCTGTTTGGATCTTCACTGATCCAGTCCAGTCCCAAAAGTTCAGGAAAGTTCTGGTTCTGCAGCCCTGGGTCTTGAATCTAGATCAACCAGGAAACAGTAGACAAGGTTTCGCTATTTTATCTCAATGAAGACGTTGGTCTGGATGGAACCTTGTGTTTTGCTTCTTTTTTCTGTGTCCACTGACACATTGTTTGTGATAGACAGCTCCCCCTATGGGTCTTTTTTCTAAAAGTTTTTTTTTTGAAGAGTCACAATAAGCTGTAAAACAATACGTCGACATGAAACCGCTCTTAATTATTAAGATTAACAACATTATGAGTTGTGTTTTATCATCGTCCGAGAGAAACAATGTTGCATTGTATTAGTTGTGACGTTTTGAGCAGGTTAAAGTAGGAAAATTTCTTAAAAGACAACTACTTTTATTTAGTTCCGACTGTCTTAACCTCAGCCGTTCTAAGCCTTTATTTATCACATTCTCGTCTTTTTAATTAAAACATATTTTCACTTCCTGAAAAACTAAAGAAGAGCTTCGTAAATAATTTATTTTAAAATATATTATTAATAATCAAAGCAATTTTTGAACACGTTTGGGTTTTTTTTTTTTCGCTTCAATTATCAATTTTACTGTCACCATACAGTATAATTTTTATTCCAGTTAATTTACTTGTTTCTATTAATATTTAAACATGGGCAATAAGACATTTCCATATATTTACATAGTTGCTCACTGGAATGTTTGTTGGTGATGTGGCCGCTTTAAACCAATGCGTTCATGTTACGTTTTATTAGCTTTGATATTTTGAGCAGCTTCAGGTAGAAGAATATCATAAGTGAGTTACATCTGTTTGGGTTCATCTGGTATTATCTGGTCCCCATTATATGGGTCACTTGTGTTTTTTTTTGTTGTTTTTGTTGAGTAGTAACTTAGTAAACAGTAGTATAAATGTCAAACGCCTCTAGGTTTTCCTTTGGGTTTCTTTAGTGCAGTGGTTCCCAACCACTGGGCCGCGGACCGCTACCAGTCCGTGGGTGAATTGGTGCCGGGCCGCAGAGAAATAATGTTTCCTTTTGGAGCCATCTGTCTATTACTTCCACTTGATCCATACCCATATCAACAAAAGAACTGACCAATAGAATGGCTAGGATTCCATAATCAATAATGCAACTACATTTGATTAGGAAATATTTTCTCAGTGAAGACAACAACAATAAACTTAGATGTGTATAAGAGACAGAATTTATTTTAAAATATATTATTAATAATCAAAGCAATTTTTGAACACGTTTGGGTTTTTTTTTTTTCGCTTCAATTATCAATTTTACTGTCACCATACAGTATAATTTTTATTCCAGTTAATTTACTTGTTTCTATTAATATTTAAACACGGGCAATAAGACATTTCCATATATTTACATAGTTGCTCACTGGAATGTTTGTTGGTGATGTGGTCGCTTTAAACCAACGCGTTCATGTTACGTTTCATTAGCTTTGATATTTTGAGCAGCTTCAGGTAGAAGAATATCGTAAAAGAGTTACATCTGTTTGGGTTCATCTCTTATTATCTGGTCTCCATTACATGGGTCACTTGTGTTTTTTTTGTTGTTTTTGTTGAGTAGTAACTTTAAACAGTAGTATAAATGTCAAACGCCTCTAGGTTTTCCTTTTGGTTTCTTTAGTGCAGTGGTCCCCAAACACTGGACCGCGGACCGCTACCAGCCCGTGGGTAAATTGGTGCCGGGCCGCAGAGAAATAATGTTTCCTTTTGGCGCCATCTGTCTATTACTTCCACTTGATCCATACCCATATCAACAAAAGAACTGACCAATAGAATGGCTAGGATTCCATCGTCAATAATGCAACTATATTTGATTAGGAAATATTTTCTCAGTGAAAACAACAACAATAAACTCAAAATGACACAGAGTCATTGATACAAGATTCTTACTTTTTATACCGATCTGGTAGCAGAAAATTATAGGCTGTGTGCACTTGAGAAATCCTTGTTGTGCCCATGCACAGTTAATTCTGGTAGGAAGATTTTATAGGTAGGAAAATATTTCAGAACACTGTAAATTTACTTTTATTAAAGGGTATTTTTCTGCCACTACTTAACAACCGGTCTGTGAAAATAGTATGAGACATTTAACCGGTCCAGGACGTAAAAAGGTTGAGGAACACTGCTTTAGTCGTTATGATAGCATCAGTTTTTCGGGACAATTGCAACACCATGCACTGAAAAACTGTGAAGCAGAAACTCTTTCCGACGTCTGTCTCCCAAGATTTACTCTTCAGGTTGCCCAGTCCATGGTTGTGATATCTGTGTGTGTTTGTGTGTGTGTGTGTGGAACCAATTCAGCTTTTACAGGAGTGGTTGAACCGAGGCAGCTTGACTGAAGTAGAAGGTATGTTTTCAGTGGGAGTGCAGAGCTGAGGTGGTCCTGTCTGAGGCAGTGAAATGTCAGAGGAGCTCAGAAGAGTCGGAACGTTCCCTTTTTTAAGCACCTTTTTAGCCACCTTTGGTGTTTTACTCCCTTTTGCCAAGTTCCTTTCAGCGTTTCTGTATCTTTTTCTTTTTTTTTTTCCTCTTGTCAAATCCGAGTCGGGGCAAAGCAAACTACAGCATGTCCTGTTTGACAAAAAGTCAGCCCTCTGTTCCTTTGGTTTGGAGATTAATTGGGCTTTGGACTTCTGGAGCCAGGATGCTACATTATTGATGCTGTCTTTGTTCCTCTATGGAGACGGTATAGTGTATGAACAAGTCGGAGCTGGAGTGGGTTTGTTTTTTGCAGTAAATTCTCACTAGTCCTACTATTGTACCGCAGTGTTTTTGAGACTAGATATGAAGATAAAACCTGAAGTACAGAAACACACGTGTGTGCATCGACTAAGGAACCCGGCGGCGGCGCCTGCGTCTTGATATTTATGGAATCTCACCTCACCAGTCGTTCAGAGGTGAAGACGTTCCGATCTCAGACAGATCTGCTCAGAGCGCGGCGGTTCGTGGGGCCCATATGCTGCGACAGAAGGAGGGGTGTGGAGTCTCCGTGGAGGTCTTGCTGAGCTGTAAATGAAACAATACGGGGAAATGTTAATGAGTTGTAAAGCAATCAGCTGATTAGAGCAGCATTTCCTAGGTCATCACTTTCCCCCCGTGTTTTTTTTTTTTCTCAGCGGCAGAAAGGAGCTCACTTCACTGGCAGAAGAAACTGAGGTAGAAATTGACTGAATGTTTTATCGCCGTGGACGAAGTGATGGTCAAGGTCATAGATGGACAATTGGCTGCGATAAAAGGAGTTGATGTTATAATTCAGAGTTACTACACGAGCCACTATAGCAGGGGTGTCAAACTCATTATCACAGCAGGCCAGAATTGAAAACGGGGATGAAGTCAGGGGCCAAACTCAATATATATTGAGAAATTAACTATAAATTTGCATGTTTTCCCTTCTCTCCGGACATGAAATAATGTTTTTTTTATGTGGATTCACTGAATCTCGAACAGACAAAGGTTATTAGTATCAACACATGAGAAACTGTAATGGAAAAATTCACACATCATTGGTATTTGTTTCTTATTCTGTCTCCTTGTTGTCTTTTCAGATCATTTTCAATGTATTTTCTTTTACAGAACAAAATATATGTGCTAGAATAAAATACATGCATTATCAATATATAAAATTCTGACAGTATATAAGGTCAACATACTGGTGGACCAACTGTAGTACATATTTGATTTAATTTCAGGGGCCAAAAATAATTGCACTGCGGGCCGGATTTGGCCCCCGGGCCAGAGTTTGACACCTGTGAACTATAGTTATTCTTTATCCTCAATTCATTGTCATAGTTGTAAATGTATATTCTAGCTGCAAAAGTCTGGGTTTCTTAGAGTTCAAGGTGTTGCTGGAGTTTGAAGGAAAAAAAAACAATTTCATATACAAATAATTATTTCTAACCTATCTAATACCTATCTAACCTATCTTGTTTACAAGAATTACTAAAAAAACGAAATCTCTACAGTTTAAATATGTTAGTTATCATCATTGTCTGGATTGAAGTCAACAAATAATTCATTTGGACAGAAAATAACTCACAATGAAATTAATATTCAATAGTTGTGCCTTGACATGCAGTAGATCTGAAGAAAACACAGCAAAGCAGCAACGCTTTTACTGTCCTAGACAAAAGGGGAGTGGCCGGCCGTGCAAGTCAACCGTAGGCCTTCAGTGACATCATAGTTTAGTGACGTGTCGTATTTCCGGCATACGTTTTAGACGCTTCGATGCCAAGAATGAGAAGAATGGTTACATCCAAACATGTGTAAAGTTGCCCCATACTCAAAAATCAAACAAGACGACGTTGTCAGACTCCTGGGATAGCTTATCCAATCAAGAGACACGTACGTTCTGCCTTCTACATAGGGCCACCTAGAAGGCCCTGAAGTCGTGGGGCATGTAACCCTAACCCTATGGAACCTGAACCTAGCCTAGAACCCTACCTAGCCAAAATATGTTGGGATAAAAAGTTTTTATTCAACTTTTTAGTTTTAAAAACTTTTTATATTAAAAAATAGGTAATAATACAATTTTATTCAACACAAAAAAAAGAATAAATACTGTTTGTTTTTCTGAGTATGTTTAGGCCAGCAGAGAAGGCTTTGCTGGCCCTGACGGCCCACCAATGAAAAAAGGTGTTTTTTCAGGTCACCTATTCCAGAGATTCTGAACCATTGGGCCCCGGCCCAAAGTTGGGCCGCAAGTGCCCCCTAGAGGGCCGTGAAATTTTTAAACTGCAATTATTAAGGGCCCCAGGACACTCGACACTGAAGAAATTGGGCCTCGGTGCCAAGAAGGTTAAGAATCCCTGACCTATTCTATGTTTCTTGTCATTCTTATTATTTTTTGTCCACATTTCTACGCTGAGCAGCTCATTTGCTCCATGTATCTGGTCATTGTTTGTTTGTTCTCTGTATCTACGCTAACATAAGCCTCAAACCCAGGCCTTCATACGAAAATGTTCCTCCAATGTAAGAACTTTCTGTATCGTAAGTGGAGCACCGTCTTCGTGATGAAACCCGTTGCCACCGGTATCGTCCCTCGGAACAGGGGGACGGTCTTTATTGTGGTGGAGTTGTTTTTGTGTGTGTGCGCGTAGCCTGGAACAGACAAAGCACATTGTTTTACGGCGGGAGGAATTAGAGCATCATTGAAACATGTGAGAATTATGTTAATGATGAGAAAACATCTGTGAGGCTGTGAGTGATTGGCCCGCGGTGCTTCTGTTGTCAGCCTCCGTGTCTTAAGCTCACAGGCCAACAGACATGATGTAAGAAATGGTAATAATGTGTCGGCTGCTGCAGTTTACTGGGACACTGTCTTCTGGTCCAGGGGAGAGAGTGTATGTTCTGCCGGGGGAACACATTTAAAAGAAGAACTGTTTGGTGTTTTATTTTTTTTCTTCTTCTTCTTCTTTATAGACACACTTTCCCTCCTTTGCGTTCTGTCTTTATTCGACTCATTTTCTGTTCCGGGCTTTTGTGAGACTCACAATTGGAGTCAAGAAAAAGGCAGAAGAAATCATTTGAAATAGTTGGTCGTAGCAGTCTTTTTTTGGAGACTGCATAATGAAAACAGATGTGATGTGAGTGTCTCCGTCTCCTGAATCATATTACACACCACACTGTTTTCAGTTCAGACCCCCCGTCTTCCAGGACACCCGAAAGCATCTGCCTTCCTTCCTGTGGCTCATTACTGATCCACGCTAACACGGTCCAACACAGACTGAAACAGAGAACGCTGGAGATAAAACGAATTAGAAATCATGGTGTGTTTAAATTTTTGCCAATAATCTCTGTCTCCCTCTCCCTGGACTCCTCAGGGGGAGCCAATCATGTTCTGTGAGGAGAGCTTCGTGAACCATCGCTCAAGCACCATGAGAAGCTTCCTGTCCATGGCTGTCAACCTGCAGCTCTTCAAACAGGTACAAACACCTGTCTGCTTCTGAGCAGCCTCCGTGTGTGTGTGTGTGTGTGTGTATTAGCCCAAACTAAATATCTCTTAAAAAAAAAATTACCCGATAACGTGGAAATCCTGGCTTATTGAGTATTTGTCAAAAACATCCCCATCAATCCTTTCCTCCCATAAAGTATTATATACCATAAACATCTGCTGTCACTTATAGGCTGCCTTGGGTGGGTGGGTGGGTGGGTGGATAGGTGGGTGGGTGCACTATTCTGTCCTATAAGCTCCAGACAGGCACAAAAACAGGATGAAGGATGAATGATAGAAGAAGAGTTCCTCCATGACAGGCCACTCTGTCCTCTCCCATCAGTGTCAGTTTATTTTCACGCTGTTTGTTTATTTTCCGGAGCACAGTTTTATTTAGAAGGCTAAAAAGTCTTCATTCTTCTACAGCTACCGAACGTCTCTCAGCACCTGCTCCGCTCGGCAAACTGTCAACAGGGTAAAGTTAGTATTTAGTATCTTGACAGTTCAGGGGAGGGGGGTAAAATGGAAACGGGAGAAAAAGGGAAAGAAAGCCTGGGATTAGGGATGGTTGTTGACCCTGCGTCTGTTTACTGAGCTTATCTCCTGCTAAAGTCGCTGAGTTTACACGATTCAGGCTAATGTACAAACACAAGACAAGTTCACAAATGTTTACGAAACTAGGTCACGTCAGCAGTGGTGGTCCAAGGGCTTCAGGTTCGAATCCACCAGCTGCCAGGTTGCCACTGAGCCCACAAGTCCGCTTGCTCGCAGGAAGGCTAACAATGTGATTTGAGTGGCGCCCCCTGCTGACGCGACCTGGAAACAAGTGAAAGAAAATGAATGAATGAAAACTAAAATCTTCATCTGTTACCTACACCGGGTCCCAGGGGCAGCAGTCTCCACAACTGCCACCCAAATCACACTGCACCACACTGTGAGCCTTCCTGTGGGTGGAGACGGCGCTGTGCATGTCCACGACTGGTCATATTTTATCAAATCTTTTAGTGAATAGTTGAGCAAATACTAATGGAGAATATGAAGTTACTCAAGACGTGGACTAAAAGTTCCAAGTCTTGGAACTAAGTCCCGCAAATGAGGGAATTTATTGGTATTGACAGGTATTAGTATCGGAAAATGAATCGTTTGGACAGTATTGGTGAAATCGGATCTATACAAAATTTAATATCTGACATCCCGAACTAATTATAATTAATTATTTCCAACAATAATCTTAGGATTTAGCAAAAGTTCTTCAAACTTGCAGCGTCATCACATTAAAACACATCAATATGATATAAATACAGTGGTCTCTGGTTCAAAGACCACCAGAAAAGACATGAATTAGAACCGTAATCGGTATCATTCCTTTTCCTTTTTCTATCTGCCAATAAGCTATCAGTTATCGCAGTGGTCCCCAAGCCCCGGGCCGCTCAGAAAAAAAAAAAAAATACACATAATTTGTTTGATTCATTGTCCGAGTCTTAATAACGTTTTATTTTGAAACATGGCTGGAATCTCTCTGTTGCATCCGTTTCACTTGACGCATGTCAAGTCCTAGACACCGTAGGTCACGTGATACATCCCGCTAAATTAAAAAAAGATCAACCGCTGGAGATCGTAAATGACGGCGGCCTTAAACGTCTGTTCGAGACATCAACTCTGCCGTTATTCCGGATTAAAGTCATGGCTGAGATCGCCACAACAGCACATTTCCGACATCGTATCTGTGTGAAGCAGGGTTTTCTGCAGTGACGACCGCCAAAACAAAATTACGGAACAAACTGGACCTAAGTAGCACACTTCGGGTGACATTGTCTCCCATAACACCAGGACGGTACGGTCTCGTTACAGCAAAACAAACTCAGGGCTCAGCCCAGTGATTCAGTGCTGCTGTGAGTCGCGAGTATTTTCATACACTTTTGTGTTTTGTCTTATTTTGAAGGTATGTTTAAACGTTACCACAGCGACCAGAGTGTGTTGTTGCTGCAGAAAAGATGTTGCTCTTGTCATGTTCTGTTGTTGGTGCGATGTCACAGGGACGTCGCTAATAGTCAAGTTAATAGTCAAGTCAAGTTTAATCAAGTTACACATGATTAAACAGTGGATTTACGGTCATTTTTATTATTATAGAGAAAATACAACAGTTTTTAATGCCGATATTATCATTTTATTTTGTTTATATCTGCTGCACCGGGCCGTGAGAATATAGTCAGACATTAAACCGGTCCGCAGTACAGAAAAGGTCGGGGACCACTGAGCTATCGTATTGTTTACGTATATATGAAGCCTTTACGGTAACAGTCAGGAGACGTGGTAGGTTGTGAAATATACCAAAAAAAACAACTTTTTTCTATTCTTACTTTTATTTTCTCATGTAATTTTCTGAGAAAACACTTATTTCATTGTAAAAATAATGAAAATATTAGAAATGATTTTTTTTTTTCTGCAGTTTCACAGTTAGAGCGTAAACTGTGCAACTGTCTCCATGTTCCTTAAACAAACACCCGTCAATAAGTCAACAAAGTTGTCTGTTGGTCTGTCTGTGGTTCACAGCTGTATGTGGACAAACATCGTAAACAACAAACTACCATTTCCTTCACTGCACAGTGGTGGTGGACGGGGAGTCCTGGTCTTTTGGAGGACAAATATGAAGTTCCTGCGACATCAATTATTAAAGTTTAAAACAAAAGGGATTTAAAGGTTCTGTGCACAACTCTGTGTGTGTGTGTGTGTGTGTGTGTGTGTGTGTGTGTGAGCGCAGGTATCCTTTATTCATGTGTAGTTACACCAGTTTCCCTTCAAATCACTCATGTATAGTTAATACGCTCGCCCTCTGAATCCGAGCCGAGGTGCAGAGACACCTCCAGCTCTGAGGAAAATCTTCATCTCACCCTCTTGAATTTTTCTTTGCGCTCTCTGACCCGTGATCGGAGTGTGATTTACCCCCGAGAGTTCCAGCGCAGCGGCCCTCAATCAGTCTTTTGTTTTTCCTGGACACTCTGCTCCGTCTCTGTTTTTTTCCCAGGCAGAGCAGATAGTGAGAATCAGTTCAAAGTCTCCTCCTCCTCCTCCTCCTCCACCTCCTCCTCGCGGCTGGCTCCTGCTCCAGCAGTAGCATTAGGAAACAGGCCCTTATCTCCTTGTCCTCCACCACCTCCTCCTTCTTCTTCTTGGCAGTACGGGGGACGAGTTGAGCTTATCTCCTTCATTCCTCTTTTGACTTAAGTGAAGGAGGGCAGCCGTCCACCCCAGCCCTGCTCCGGCCATGACCCGTCCTCATGCACCGTAACACAAACAGTTGTCAACTTGTTCTGGCCACACACACACACACACACACACACACACACACGTTTGGTTAAAAAAATGCATGATAACATTCTCTGAGACTGGAAGTTTTCCACTGGCCTCACTGTCGTCCTTCTACTATTTCCTGTCACTCCTGGACACTTCACTTTATTCATTAAAATTAGAGTTTGGAGATTTACTGACCGCAGTGGGGGCCTAGTGGTTAAGGAACCAGAGTATGGTCCAGAGGGTTTCAGGTTTGAAACCGCCAACTGCCAAGTTACCACTGAGGTCCACTGAGCATGGCACCGTCCCCACCAACTCCTCCCCAGGCCCTCAAAGCTGATTAAATACAGAAGTTGAATTTTGCTGTAATCACAATGTCATCACAATGAATCACAATGTCACAATCCTAAGACGTCGTTGCACTCACATGCTAGATGCTAGCTGTTAGCTGTAGCCCTTCTATGGTCACTTCTATGGGGCGTAAAACAGGGTTGGGATTCAATTTTGACTCCATGGGCCAAATATTGGACATGGGGACCGGGTCGGACCAGATAGAATGAGCGTTCATGTAAATGGAAAAAGTAACAATACATAGAAACCACAACGGCAAACCAATTATATCATTTGGAAGACCACATTGTAAAGCTGGATGGGCAGCGTCTGGCCCCCGGGCCTTATTTTGCCCCTGCCTGGTGTAGCAAAATTCCTACAGACACCCATTCAGAAACGATGGTACGGTTGGTCTCAGGTCAGTTGACCAGCTGGTGTCAGAGTTACTGACAGGCTGATTGACTGACTGACACTTGTCATGGATTGTGAGGAACTGTTATATTGTTGAGGACCAATCAGACTCAAGTCTGATTCACCAGGTTCGGAAGAAAATCTGGGAAAAATCTCACATGTTTATGTGCAGTACTGACTAATTTAGTCAGTCATTGTCAATGGTATTTGTTTTTTCCTCAATCATGAAATTTCGGAAAAAACACGTTTGTTTTCTTCCAAGTTTTTGGAGCCAGAATAGTCTAAAAAAGAAAACTCAGTCATAGTCAAAGTATTTTGAGGAATTCACAAATTTACCTTCAGAATAAAAGCACGAGCGCTGACCCACGAATGCGTTTTGCGGAGTTCGCGAATGCACGAACGATTCACACGTCAAAATAATTTTTTTAATTCTTCAAAATATTTGTCCTATGCGCATTCAAGTCGTGCTTTTAATTTGCGAATCCGCTCGCACACAAATCTGTCTTTTTGAGACTTCTTCTTGTAATGCCAGATTCGTGTGCATATTTTTTCCATGTGGGTCCAACAGAAGCCAATCAGAAGTCTTGCCCGTTTGCAGCCAATCACATGACAGTGCTTGCGTGTGTGTTCCTTTTTTAGACTATTCTGGCTCCGTAAAATTGAAAAGGAAATGCACATATTTGGAGGTGTCTTCCACAGCGTTGGGGGCTGCAGATATCGCTATCCGTTATTATCGGAATCAGGAATAATATCAGACATTCCGACAACCGATCAATAAATCCTCTCTGACCAAACTTAGTCATTAAAGTATTCATTTAACTCCGTTTGTCTGTTTATCTCATTTCTCAAAGTGAACAATGTCTCTCGTCCCGTGAGGATTGTTAACACAGGGGAACCTAAATGTGTCACGGCTGTAAACAAACACGTTGTGTTGCTCCATCACTATTCAGACAAATTGTTAATCTAACAAATTACAGCCCAGACGAGCATCATCAGCATCATCATCATCATTTATCCACCGCCTTTTCACTCCCAGCCACATGTGAACATGGTGGGTCAATGGGAATCTAAAATGAAACCCAGTCATAGGCCTTGGGTGAATGTCACTCTACTGTACATCACACACACACACACACACACACACACACACACACTGAGTAACAGTGAGGTGTTATCTTGGTTTGAGGTGTAAAAAAATCTCTGCAGGAAGTTGTTGCTGCCAATACATATATTTATTTATCTGTTCCTGCAAAAGTCGCACCTCAGCCGCTGAGTCGTCATGTGACTGAAGTCAACTTTGATAAACAGCTTTAATGATATTCAGTTTCTCAGGCATCTGAGACATTTCTGTTGAATATTTTTATTAGATGAGAAGAGGACAAATCAAAACCTCTGTGAACCCGTCCTCTGTATCTTCTACCACTACCTCCATGTCCTCCCTCACTGCATCCATCAATCTCCTCTTTGTCTCCTACCTGGTAGCGCCACCTCTAGGATCATTCTTCTACCAATGTCTCCACTGTCCCTCCTCTGAACATGTCCAAACCATCTCAATCTGTCTTCTCTTGCTTTTTCTCCAAACCTTCCTGTCTGTGT
>JAFBJS010003402.1:9315-20902 GCA_016785265.1 Paraplagusia blochii | reverse complement strand
TTAACTCCTCCACCTCCAGCTCTGTCTCCTGTCTTCTACCTATTCCTAGTGTCTCTAGTCCATCCATCATGGCTGGTCTCACCACTGTCTTGAGGACCTTAGTTAAATATTTGGAATAAAAATAATTTTCATTCTTTCATCTTCAGCTGATTGTCCGTCCTAGGCAAAGCTGGCAATGAAATTGGTATTGGAATCATATCGGAAACCGATAATTATCGATATCGGATTATGTGTCTCTAAACCCAGCGTGGTCTGTGGACTGTATGGTGCAGTGTGATTTGGGTTGCGATGGTGGAGGCTTTCTAATTTCCAGCAGTCCACACAAACTGACTGGGCCGCCCACATTTGGCCCCCAGACCCTGAGTTTGACACTTGAACTCAATCAGTGATTCTCATCTGGTTGGTCACCAACCGAAGGTTTGTTGCGAATCAGATTTCAGTGTGTGGCAATCCTGCCGCTGGGCGAGTAAAAATGTTGAGATTATTAATTATAATTTTTCAATAATATTTTTTTTAATTTCCAGAACAATTACAGCTACAAAATGACAAAATCCACTGGTATAAAGAACCAGTGGTACAAAAGAGTTTTTTGCTGGTAATGGACAGTTGGACGTGGACGGTCAGATGTACAACTTTAACCACAATTACATTTTAGCTCTAACTGTTAGTGCGATTCCCAAAAACATCCACGTCCATAAAATAACTCATAAATAACAAAACTTTCCGATCGTTTCCTGCTTTGACCAATCAAAACTAACCTCTGGTCTTGGTTGGTAGAAAACTCCATATTTAAATGAGAACCATGTGATTACGGACATTTTATTCTTATTGCTGTATTTTTTTTAGTGAGTTACACAATTAAAATGAACCCTTATTTTTAAATCCAGTGTTTGTCTGTACGCAAACACACGAGAGCTGGTGTGTGTGTGTGTGTGTGTGTGTGTGTGTGTGTGTGTGTGTGTGTGTGTGTGTGTGTGTGTGTGTGTGTGTGTGTGTGTGTGTGTGTGTGCTGATCACAGTCTGCCATTGTTGAGTAATGTCTAATTAAGGCTCATGGCGAGGCAGGTACGTGGTGTGTGTGTGTGTGTGTGTGTGTGTGTGTGTGTGTGTGTGTGTGTGTGTGCGCTGATCACAGTCTGCCATTGTTGAGTAATGTCTAATTAAGGCTCATGGCGAGGCAGGTACGTGTCCATGGCTCTGGCGGAGGTGGGGGGGAAGGGGGCGCTGTGGCGAGGTGATGATTCGGGTTGATTATCTCCACTAATTGGGCCAGACGAGCAGTGGAGCAGTGGTCGGAACCTGCAGCCTCACCTCTCATTAAAATGATCTAATGATGAGTTTTTCAGCTGCTCTGACCAGAGGAGCAGGGGGCGGCGTCGGTCACTAGTTAGCAGCCTGTCCCCGTGGACACGCGCCCTACAACTGTCTCCACCGCTGTTACACATCGGATACACACTCACAGCGGTGGGTGTCAAATTGCCAGTGTTAAAAAATATCTGACATTATATCTCTGTCTTTTTTTTTTTCCTCCTCCTCCTCCTCCTCCTCCCAACACAGAGGAGTGTATGAAAGGTGGAGGTGGCGGATGTTAATTACCGGAGAGAAAAACAAAAAAAAAATAAAAAATGCAACTTTAGTGACACTTTTGCTTACGGTGGCTGCTTTAGTCTCCTGTTAGAAACACAAAAAAGTTCCTAAATGTAGATTTTTGCGATTGTTTTTAAATGCAAAAAAAAAAATCATAGTTTATCAGTGTTTTAGGTTTTTCTCAGGTTTTTTTTAGCTCAAATCAATAAGGTTGCGTAACGTCGGTTGTATCTACAGTCAAAGACAATTACAGTAGTGCGTTGTCGCAGTAGTAACAACTGCTACCGTGGTACTTAGAGCAGAAGGTCCTGGGTTCAATTCCCCGCAGAACCACGTGTTGATCCTGGTTGGGCAGTTGTGACACTTTAGAAAATATTAGTCTCTTTTTATAGAAGACATGTTTTAATTAAAGACCTTGGCAATGGTGGCCTAGTGGTTAAAGAAGAGGCGTTGGGTCCACAAGGCTCTAGGTTCGAATCCCCCAACTGCAATGTTGCCACTTAGGTTGCTCTGAGTAAAAATAAAACTTAATTTATTTGCACGTTTGTGCAAAAAAAAGGGCGGTTGGAGCCTAGTGGTTAAGGAACTGGACTGGGGTCCTGAGGGCTCCAGGTACGAATCCACCAGATGCAAGGCACCGTCATGGCGTGGTGGTGTTAATGACAATAAGTTTGCTTTTTTTAAAAAAGTGGAAACTCTTTCTCCAATGACCACCTGTTGATGTAAATATTTTTCTGAAAGTGGCTTTGGAGAAAATCAGACACCAGGCTTGGACTCACGATGGTCTCAAGACCTCAAGAGTTTTTGTAACGTAAATTACGATCTCTGACGACGATGAAGATCATCATCCAAGTCGTGGTCAAGGGAAAATAGTTTCACGTGAAGTTTATTTAGATTTTCATGTTTCAACTCTCATCGAAAATGGCCTCCTCCTAGCTAAAACTGAAGCAGCGAAACATTTTCTAAAACGCTTAATGTCCGATGTCCAATGTGACGATGAGGATTCAAATTTTCCTCAACATTTCACAGAAAAGCTGGGAACAAACAAACGTCTCCTGGTGAATTCTATCGGGTCTCGGATGTTTTAGATCAGGGGTCTCAAACATGTGGCCCGTGGACCATTTGCGGCCCGGGGAACAATATTTTGCGGCCCCCATCTTGATGTGAAAATTGAATTTATATTAATATTTTATAGATTTGTGACATTTTATGGTGAATACTATAGTTCTCCCTGGTCCACAGTCTCCTTCTGGTTCAGTGTTGTATTACACAGAATCTATGGGAAACTGATTTTTTATTAATTTTTTTTCTTTTGTATTAAACACTGAAAGCTGACGTGGCCTTGAAATGATAGCGTGGGTGGAGGCCCTCAACTTATTTGAGTTTGAGACCCGAGATTTAGATGCTTACTGCAGATTTGATGACTTCTGTCATGGCTGTGGGTCCTCAAAGATTTTCTTCAGTCCCCAACGTTCTCTTTCACCTTCTGGACATTGTCTCACTCTGGTTCTCAACACGTGGAAACAGCTTTACGGCCTAAACCCTGTTTCTGTCTGTGTGATCGTTTCTTCTGCTCTCAAGTCCTAACGAAGCTGTTTTTGTCAAGGTGTTGTGATCACAGGCGGTCGACATGAACCTTGAACTCTTTATCTATTCAGCTGTTTTTATGTTTTATTTATTTATTTAAGTATTTATTACATTTTTACATTATATTTTAGGCTGCAGGATTTATTATTTAAAAAGAAAAAAGAGTTTAATTGAACTTGTTTTTCTTTTTTTTAATTGATATTGATGTAGTTCTCTGATTGAATGAAGGTGGCAGCAGAGAGCCTCAGCTGAATAATATATAATATAATATATATAAATATATAGTAATATATTAATACTTAGGTCAATGACTGTAAACAAAATCCCCCTTAAAGGGCCGGTCAAAACTTATTAATGAAGCTACTTATGGATTAAGAAATATATCTGTGATTGATTCATATTTGTTAAAGTTCTTTTTTGCTGTGAAAAAAAAAAAAAATGTATCAGGTTAAAAATTCAGCAGCTCATAAGGACTTTATATTATTTGTAAGGCAGAAACTTTTAAAGCTCCCTTTTTTTTTGGACCACAGAAAATGACCAGGCTGACCATAAGACGGGCCGCGGGCCTTGAGTTTGACCCATGTGCTTCAATCCTTGTTTGTAAATCCATCAATGAAAATCTACTTTTTATTGAGAGTAAAATACAGTGGAGGGAATTTCACACAATCTCAAAATTTAAAATGAAATACATTGTAAATATATTTAAATACACATTAAAACTGGTTGTTTAAAAAAAAACATTCATTCATTTTTATTTCTCTATCCATCCCCACATCTGCCACCCAAATCACACCATTGTGGTGGAACCTTTGTGGATTGTGAGGCCGCTGGAGGTCATCTGGGTCAGAACACTGCTATGATCCGATTGACTCAGTGGAAAACTGGCAGTTTTTGGATCAGAACCTAAAGCTTGAAGACCACTCCCTTAACTGCTAGAACCGCTAAATAAAAATATATATTTTTTACTGAAGAAAACCTAACAAATCTGAATATGGACAGTTTGTCCATATGAAAAGTCAACAAATAACTGAATGTTATACAAATATGTACAAATGACTAACAAAAAAATGACTAAACCAGAATCTACTAAAACTAAAAATGACTAATCAGATCGACTTATAAGAACTTAGTTTTTCTGTCATTTCTGTCATCATTCTGTCAAATTTTCAAACTTTTTTTGGAGGGTGACCCCCGTCCTGCATCCGTTCCGTTTTATTCTCCTGCTTCTCCACGGACCTGCAGAACATGTGCATCGGTGTCTGTGCCGCTGAACTCTGTCTGGGCTCAGTATTTATGAGATGGACTTTTATGCTCCATTCACATTAGAGAGGGAGGAAATGAAACTTCCTCATGTGGCAGACAGTGTCGTCTGCTGCTCTAATCCCTCATCTGCTCCACATTACCAATCCCTATTACCTGCTGCCCACCTAATCTTGAGATGTCGTTTCCGTCAGGTAGCATTAACAACACCCCACTGTGGCTGCTGAGTGTGTGTGTGTGTGTGTGTGTGTGTGTTACACACTCCCCCTTCCCTCCCCCACTCTTCTAACGGGCACCTTGTAATTTATGGTTGCAGTTCATCGACGGACGACTGGCCAAATTGAACGCAGGCCGCGGCTTCACCGACGTGTTTGAAGAGGAAATCACAGAGGGGGGCTTCTGTGGAAGTGAGTAGAGTCTGCCCGACGATCAATTAGTCACTTTTTATTTATTCCCCATAATTTATGCAGCGGGCGGAAGTTATTGAACAACAGCAAAATATTTTTAAAAAAGTCTAAAGATGAGGAAGATTTAAAGGAAGACACGCCGTAAATCAGGTCCAACTCCCATAACAGTAAATCTGATTTATAAAAAAGAAAAGTCTCACTCTGATAAATGAGTTAAAAACCAAATAAATGTCCAGGTTTATGGGGTTTTTTTTTTCTTACGTATTTAAAGATCAAAAGGGTTTTGGGTTTTATTTTTTTTACTTCTCGACCACAGGAGCTGTTGAACATAAAAACCAAAGACCAGGTCTGGGCTTCAACTTCTCCAGGCTTTAAATTTGGAAGAAAAAAAAAGCCTTTAAAGGTCCTAACACACAGTTTTAATTCATTTTTCCTCACTTGCTGTAGAAAAAAAGATTCTGTTAAAATCATCGTGTCACAAATTGGTTTATTTATGTTTTCATATTTCATGTAAAGTGTCATCCGGAGCCAAATCCTCCTTGGATTTGCTAAAAAAGGTGACGTGTACGTCTCACTGAAGGTGGCAAAAGACTGACAGGAGAATTAATCATAATTTGGCAGCCGTGAGCGTTATTAAAAGTGAAGACTGCGCTTGAGATAACAGTACTTTTGAGGTGTGCAAAACAAATCCCCCCGGGAGCGCTCAGACAAATTAGGTCGGTTTGATCGCATCACCCTCGGCTTTGTGTCGTATTTGCTCGACAGGAACAAAGAAATCGCATCCAGATGCTGCGGCTTAATATGCACGCACTGTTATCAGGCTTATCTATTCTGATCCTGACCACAACCCCTAATGTCACCTGCAATTATTTTCTCTGCGCTTATGAGAACACGGGCGTCCGTCTTGCGCCCACAGCTTCACTGCTTCCAGGTGAAACTCAGGATTATTGTCTGAGTAAAGAATATCTGATTCTTCAATTATATTCTGTCAGAAAAAGGGCAAGTAAATTAAAAGAAACTGAAGAAAAAGAAAAGAAAAAGGGTTCCTTTCAGGTTAACACTGCTGAAAATGTAGATACATTATTAAAGTCATCCACTCATAACATGTGGTTTTGTGATTCCAGGTAATTCCAGGTCGTACCAGCAGTGGATGCACACTGTGAAGGTAACTGACACATAAACCAATCCATATTCCCGTAATTTCCCGAGGGATCTATCTATCTATCTGTCTATCTATCTATCTATCTGTCTGTCTGTCTGTCTGTCTGTCTGTCTGTCTGTCTGTCTGTCTGTCTGTCTGTCTATCTATCTATCTGTCTATCTGTCTATCTGTCTATCTGTCTGACTGTCTGTCTGTCTGTCTGTCTGTCTATCTATCTATCTATCTATCTATCTATCTATCTGTCTGTCTGTCTATCTATCTATCTATCTGTCTATATGTCTGTCTGTCTGTCTGTCTGTCTGTCTGTCTGTCTGTCTGTCTGTCTGTCTGTCTGTCTATCTATCTATCTATCTATCCATCTGTCTATCTATCTACATTCTTCACAACAAACTTGAATTTCATGAAAGGTTTACAGTATAATTATAATACAATATATAGATTCAGTCACTTTGATAGAAAGTCCTTACAAATTTGATACAACAGAATATTTCTTATTGGCTGGAGGATGGACCTGGATCCTCACGTATAGAGGTCCCCAACCACTGGGCCGTGGACCTGTACCGGTCCGTGGGTGAATTGTTGCCAGGCCGCAGAGAAATAAAGTTTCCTCATTACTTCCACTTGATCCATACCCATATCCACAAAAGAACTGACCAATAGAATGGCTAGGATTCCATCATCAATAATGCAACTATATTTGATTAGGAAATATTTTCTCAGTGAAGACAACAACAATAAACTTAAAATGACGCGTCATTTTGAGTTTATTGAAAACTCAAAACGAGTCATTGATACAAGATTCTAACTTTTATACCGGTCTGGTAGGAGAAAATTATAGGCTGTGTGCACTTGAGAAATCCTTGTTGTGCCCATGAACAGTTAATTTGGGTAGGAAGATTTTATAGGTAGGAAAATATTTCAGAACACTTTTCTTTATTTTCATGACTAATTCCATTGTAGATTGTCACTGAAGGCATCCAAACTGAGCTAATGAACACACATGGAGGTATTAATTAACAAAAAAAAGTTAAGCATAAAATAACTGAAAACAGGTTTCATGTTTTAGCTTCTTCAAAATAACCTCTTCAAAATAATTGGATTCAGGTAGAACCCAATCAAGATGTTTCTAAATCTAGAATGAAAATAGTCATGGATCATGTCAAACATATTAAATGAGAAGGTGTGTACAAACTATTGGCCTGAACTGTATATAAAATGTAGTTCTAGAGAGAGATAACTCATTAATCAATCAGGAAATTAAGGGTTAGTTTTGGTTAAATAGAAAAAAATGACTGGTTCCCTTGGGAATCGAACCCAGGACTCTCTCTGTGTTTGAGGCAGCTGTGCCAACCGTTACCAAAAGGAATCGACCAAATATATTCCACTCAACAGGCCCATAATCAGTCTGGAGTGTAATCCAATGATCTCCTTACAGTTAACTCCCAGTGCACCTGCAGTAATGGACCCGTTTAGTTGAACACTGTCCTAATACAATCCACAGGAATTGAAGAAAGACACACGGAAATCTGTTCTTCAACAGTGCTCTGTCTTTCTTATTGTTAGCTCCCTTTAAACCAATGGAACTGCTCTGTAGTCGTGATGGATGTAAAACTCTAACGTTTTAAACATCCGTCATATCGTTTGCGAATGCTTTTCTTTTCCCAAAGTGTGTCAACTTTACAGGAAATGAAATTCCTTCCACTGCGGGGCCTTCGTCTTCTTCTTCGTCTTCTTCTTCGTCTTCTTCTTCTTCTTCTGTGGCTCCATCCTTGTATTTGGCTGATATTTAATTGAAAGTGTGATTGACGCGCCGCTGTTTGAAGCCCTGGCTGTTGCCTCCAGAATGAAGGGCTCGGTCTGAACGTACAGATCCAGCTCCAGTGCACTTTGCTGTGTGAAGTGGCGCGTGCAGCAGGACAGTGGAGGGAGGCAGACAGACAGGGAGGGAGGGAGACAGAAGTGATTTGACGTGACAAGACGTCCTCCAACATGACATGTTGATCTGGCAGCGAACACAGGCGTTACTCCGCTGAACCGACCCAAGAACACAGATCTCTCCCTCCTTCTGTCGCTTTCCTCCTTCCCTTCCTCTCTCTTTTTTTTTTTTATTCCTCTCCTCCCCTCTCATCTCTGTCACCCCCCTCCCGCCTCCCCACTCACCGAGCAGCCTTACCTCCTCCCTTCCTCGCGCCCCACGCCTTCAGCTAAGGCTGAATTAGTTCTCTGGAGTGTTCTTCAAAGGTTTGTTAAAGTTCACATTTCCTGACTGACAAGGATCTATAAGAGGGGCCTTCACCTCGGCCCCTCGCCTCCTCTCCCTCTGCCAACTTCTGAAACCGCGTCTGCCATTTACTCTGCTCGGCCGCTTAGCCCACGCTTTGTGCTTACACTAAAGATCCAACGCAGAGGAGAAGGAGTGAGACGCACAGAGGAGTGAGACGCCGCAACTCAAGAGATCCACTTCCATGATGTCAGTCTCTCCTGTCGCCCTGACGTTCAATAAACTCTGAAGAGTCTGTGGAAGAACTTGTTCATGGCTTAAAGTCAGTGAACCAGTACAGATGGTGGTTTTTTTCTATGTTGAAGTCATTGAAACCAGGTTGGAGGGGCAGCAGTCTCCACCACTGACACCCAAATCACACTGCTGCACGGTTGGGGGCGGTGGAATGGCAGGGAGCTGCAGTGGTGTCGAGTCTGTCGATGATTGAACGGTGAATCCTACTGTTACTGCAAACGCTGTTAAAGTGACTGACGTTAATGAGTTCCATAACTTAACATCATCTCCGACGGTGGAGACAAACCGTCCTGATAATTGGTTTCAACATGTACCTGATGAGTCTTTCTCCTTTTTTTGGAGCAGAGAGGAGGAGCACTGATCAACACAGCTGTTACAAAGGTACGTGGGACTCTTTGTCTTTTTCTTCTCCTTCAATCAATCAACATTTTCCGTCTCCCCCTGTCCTCTCTATCTTCACTCACTGCATCCACCAATCTCCTATCTGTCTCCTATTTTTTGTCCCTTCTCAGATTGTCCCTTTTTAAGCAGTTTTCAGGGGTTCTCTGACTCCAACTACCTCCATGTCCTCTTTCACTGCATCCATCAATCTACTCTTTGTCTCCTACCTGGTAGCTCCATCTCTAGGATCATTCTTCTACCAATGTGTCCACTGTCCCTCCTTTGAACGTGTCCAAACCATCTCAATCTGTCTTCTCTAGCTTTTTCTCCAAACCTTCCTGTCTGTGTTGTCCCTCTAATCACCTCATTCCTGATCCTGTCCATCCTTGTCTCTCCTAAAGAGAACCTCAGCATCTTTAACTCCACCACCTCCAGCTCTGTCTCCTGTCTTCTGCCTAATCCTAGTGTTGGACTATTGCTGGTCTATTGTATCCCATAATATCACATGTCCAGTCACTAATCTCTAATCTCGGGGTTTATTTAAGACATAATGAGATTTAAACATCACTTGTATTATTTTGCCTTCTTATAAGGAGTGTGTTCATCTCTCCTGACGTGTGTGTGTGTGTGTGTGTGTGTGTGTGTTGTTGTGGTGTGCAGTTCAATAGGTGGTCAGGCTGCCCTTTCATGTTCGTCGTTCTTCTTCAGCCTTTTGTTTTTCACTGTTTTTACCACAGAGATCAAAGAATTTCTTGATGTTACATGAAACCAGAACAGAATGTTAATGGGACATGATGGGATTACTAGTGTGTGTGTGTGTGTGTGTGTGTGTGTGTGTGTGTGTGTGTGTGTGTGTGTGTGTGTGTGTGCTGTTTATCCACTCAGGCCAAGAGTCATGCCAAGAGGGGCATCCGGGACATTAAGGGCAGACTTAAAGCCAGGGTAAGGAGCACGGACCTTGACACTCTCTCCCCTCCTCCCTCCACACACACGTACATTATTTAAATCTGCGATACACACACATTCCTTCAGAGAAGCAAACTGTAGAGCGCCTCCTACTTGCGGAGCGTAATTGCGACGCGGCGGCCCTTGATGACTGTCGAAGCCTGCCTGGCGCTTTGTTCAGTCCGTACGTTTTTTTTGAGCAGCGCCCCTCTGGCGATGGCCTGTCATGTCATCGGAGCCGCAGCCCCTCGTTCGCTCTCTCTCTCTTTTATTGTGTGCATATTTCATCAGTTTCCCTGTGATTCCATCAAAGCTAATGTAATGAGGTGTATGTTTCCATAAGGCTGATGGGTTTGATAAGGCAACGGCAGTTTGATCTGTCAGCGGGAAGCGGAGCAGAGAGGGCAACGGCGATGAGCGGGAGGAGACACACACTCACACACACACACACACAGAGCGGGAGAAGTGTGTGCGTAATTTTAAAGGGTTTTTTCTTTTTTGTGAGTCAGTGTAGTGTGGAGACAAATGAACAGGAGTTTCCAGGGATCAACATTAATCCGACACAAGACACAAGCTGTTAAAACTGCTTAGACATGGTTGCCATGATTTGTGTTATTGTTGTTGTTGTTGTTGTTATCTTCCACAGAAGTGTTTGAACAGATCTTCAGTGATGGCGGTCAGATAAAGCTCATTAGACCCCAGTCTTCAAAAACATGTCATATATAAATATATATATAGACGTATATTTTAGTTCTTCTCCTGACGAGTTCTGATCCAAAGCGTCTTCTTTTGGTCTTAACGACTGGTGCAGATTTGTCATGCACCAGTACAAATGAGTTCCAAAGCGGGATTAACTGAGATGAACTGCCCTGGATTATCTTCATTACAGTGTGAGACACTGTTACCCAGTTCAACAGAGGGATTCTGCAAAACTTTTTTTTTTTTTTCCATGAAGTAAAATTCCCCTGGTGTGTAGTTACCCTCTCTCCCCTGCAGGGGCTGCTGTTAATCCAACCGGTAGTAGGAAAAATCCTGCACTGTTTCCATGTCAGGTGAACGTTCTGATGACAGAAACAGAGGTTTAATAACATTCAGCTTTAATGTCACAGCTATAGAGGAAAGCAACAGGTGGCGCTGCTCTCACTTTATCTGAGCGCTGAGGGTCAATTAAAAATGACATTCCTCATGTGAACTCTATCTCCCATAAATCCTGTCCAGACTCATTTATGTCACGTTTTCTTTAATTAACTGTCCAACATTAAGGCTGGTCTTTACATTCAATGTTCTGTAGTTTTGGTCTAAAATGAAAACAGTCACAGATACAGATGGTTAAAAACATCTCTGTATAGTCACTTTATATAACATATATTTTAAATGCATATAAATATATGTGTACGGCAGTGGTGGCCTAGTGGTTAAGGAAGCAGACTTGGGTCCATAGGGCTCCGGGTTCGAATCCATCAGCTGCCAGGTTGCCACTGAGGAGCTCTGATCGTAGCTCTGTCCGAACCCACACAACTTCTTGTGGGTTCACCACCCACAGGAAGGATCGCAGTATGGTGCCATGTGATTTGGGTGGTGCCAGCTGCCCCTGCGACCCGGCAACAGACAAGCAGAATAAGATGAATGATAATGAATGATGAATATATATATATATATATATATATATATATATATTTGTGTATATATATATATTTGTGTATATATATATATATATATATATATATAGAAATAAATCAGTGT
>JAFBJS010003400.1:129362-186779 GCA_016785265.1 Paraplagusia blochii | reverse complement strand
GATCATAGAGATGGAGCTACCAGGTAGGAGACAAAGAGGAGATTGATGGATGCAGGGAGGGAGGACATGGAGGTAGTTGGAGTCAGAGTAGAAGATACAAAAAACAGGGGAAGATGAGAGGCTCTGATTGGCTGTGACAACCCGTAAATTACGGACAAGTTGAAAGAAGAAAAAGAAAAAGAAGAAGAAGGTCTGGTTAGTTTTCAATACACTTTTATCTATATCTTTGTCTCCTTAAGCCCTATGCAAGGCTAAATAAAACATTTGAAGTTCCGTGCCAAAAATTGGACATGGGTGTCCGGTGAGGATGAAGCATTAATGGGACATGTCAAAGTCCTGCATACTGGCTACAATGCTAGCCTGTTTTCTGCCTTCTCTATGCCACCTATAGGGTGAAAAGGGGCATTGCAGGGAAAAGGCAGAAGTGCAATCACAATACAAAACCAAAAATAGAATTTGGACAAGTTTGGTGGGCCAGATCACAGAGCTGAACGTGCAGCATCTGGCCCCCAGGCCTTAGTTTACCCATACCTGCCCAAGATGCTCTTGTCTGCATAATCTGTTAATGATCAACCTCTATTTTATTCTGTTTATGGCTTTACTCTTGAGGTCTTATAACCCTTTTAAATATTGTTAATAGTAACTTTATTACGTCATGGACTTCAAAGTATTCAGCTCAAGTATTTTTATGTTTTCTTTATTAGGAATATTTTGGCCCTGATTTATTTGAATTAGTATTTCTTCAATAGCTAAGTGTATTTTCTTTTTTATACTCGAGAAGTTTATTGCAGGCAACACTGTTGAATGAGTCTCCACATTACATTACATTTAGCAGACGCTTTTATTCAAAGCAACTTACCATAGTAAGTAAATTAATGCAAAGTAACATAATGGGATAATAGGTTTATAACTCATGGATGAAGGTTCTGATTTAAAATTAATCTGAGTTTTTGCTCTACACTTTTTAGTTTTTGATTAGTGTAAGGAGGTTAAGTTTAGTTAATCATTTATCTTCTGTATTCATCATCATGATCTTCAGACCTGCAAACAGTCTAAACCTCCATTGTCCATTGTCTCCAATAGACCACCCACAAATTCACTGTGGCCTAACAAAGTAATATGCTATTCTTCCAAGAACTATTCTCGTCAGCATCTTTTTTTATGAAATAGATTCTGGGGGGAGGGAGAGGCAGCTGTTAGATGAGCCCAGCTGTCAGCGAGGCCTGCAGAAGATGAGAGGGGAGGAGCTCGAGTCCAACAAACCTGTGCAAACACGGCCCCCGAGGAACAACACTTAAAAGAATTCCCTCAAAAGCACAGATGATAACTCGATGCGTCTGTTTCAGAGTCTCTGGCAGATTTCGACTACCTTGTGCACATTTTATGATAATTGCTGTAAGAGAGACAAAGCAAACAGGATGGAATTGGCAGAATCAGTCTCTGCTCTGCACACGGAGACGCATTAAATAAGAATTCTGGCGCTTTTTGCCAAAATGTGTGTAAAACGTCCTAATTCTGGCTCAATGGAAATTAATTTAAAAACTTTAAAAACAGCTCGATCTAAACTAGAATTTCAATTTGTATTTAATGATATTTGAGCAACAGGCAGTCACTGGAGAAAAAAAAAAAAAAACTCACAGAAGACACGGAACACTGGGAATCGTTAGGATGCCAGTTGATTTTTCTGAACGGCTTAAATGATAATTATTGAATACATTCAGGTTTACGTGATAACAACTGATGCTCTACAGGACAGTTTTCACCCCTTAACATATTTGGGAAATACTGAAATTCCAAACCCCTCCACAACAAATTTGGAAGAAAAAGTAATAAAAACGTCTTAAAGTATTCCTCAGCCGAACCTGGATTCATTGTCCTCTGCCTGCAGCATGTAATGCACTGTATTTCATCAGAAGTACTTAGTCCGGAGCTAACCACCGTGTCCACTGTCTGGCTTTAAAGTCACCAGCATTAAGATCAAATGAACTGCAAGACAGTTAGATTATCCCCAAACTATTAGCCCATGAGCCAGGAGCCACTGTAGACGCAAATGTGTTTTTAAGTAGCAGTATATTTGGGTTGTAAGAGAAATGAAAAGCAGTATTTTGCGTGGTGATGCTTTGGGTGAGAAAAAGGAGCGTCTGACCTGAGCAAACCTCGTTAGCTGCTGACATAACACAGAAATAGGATATAGTGTGTGGAGACGGGATCGTTGGGTCGCTAAGTGGGTCTTTAATGTAAAGTTAGGTCGTCTTAACATCAGGCAGCAACAGTATGAAGCCAACTAGAATATACCTGTAAGAAGTCAGAGTGGAGATTCACGAAGGAAGTTCAAAATGGTGGAGAAGAAAAGAAAAAAAAAGATGATGACGAGTTCAAGGTGTAAAAAGTCAGTCTGCAACCCATCTGGTGTTGTGATCCACAGGCGTGGCTCTGGCCTCACGGCAGTAACCTGATGATACCAGCATTAGGTTCCACAAACATTCCACATACTGTACGAATGTAAAATAAGACATTGCGTCACTTGCTCTAATTCGTTGGTGGATTTGTGATGGCAAGTCCCGACAAAGACTAACAGACAACGTAGCCTTTGTAACCCACTCAGCAACGTCAAATCGCCAGGGAGAACATCATCCCTAACAACCTAAAAGACTTTATTCTGTCCCCACCAAGGTTTCTCCGTCTTTTGTCATCACAGCTGCAGTGGACGCTGATGTTTTTGAGTTTGGGCGAGTCAGATTAGACACAGCTCTCCTTCAGTAGCTACGGGCTGTTTTTAAACTCCCACACACACCACTGGGATGCAAGCGCTCTCCTCAGACTCCATTCTCCAACTTGACAACACGGATCATTCTCATCATCGCAGCCTGCGGAACTCAGCAGTCATTCCCAGCCCCGAGCACATGACTGGTCAAAGCATGAATAATGGGGCTGGAGAAAAGCCTGGACAGAGTTTCCTTACAGTAACAGAAATAAAAGGGGATGCAGACAGTGAATGTGACTCGTCCATACTGAAGAGAGCGCCGCGCTGCATCGTTCTGACGGAGAACGACACGCTCAGATGGAGCACCGAGAGCCGGCGTTTTACATCGTTACATCCGGAGACATGGTCACGTCTCAGCCTCTCTGCACCAGTGACCGACGCAGGAGTAAGGCTGCATCAATCACACACTGACAGATACAAGCTGCAGGCCAGACGAGAGCAGGGTTCCTTCAGTCCAAGACACACTCGGAGACACAAATCACCACGTTTGTCTTTGAACAGATGTTGGGGAACATACGCCAAACGTCAAGCTTCAGAGAGCTGAGATCCACTTACTATGTCTGAATATGTGACAATTTTTTTTTTTTTTTTTTTTTTTACCAAATTAACTGCTCAGACAAAGAGAGTTCTATTTGACCTTCTGAAATGTGTGTAACGCAGACCTTTGTGCTTGTTTATGGTAGGATTATGAGTCCTGTCATCCCCTAAGTACCACTTACACAGACTGTGTCCCTTTTGTGCAGTTTGTGCTTTACAGCCGTGGAATCTGGGCGCATGAAAAGAGCCAGTGTCCTGTGGTCACCAGCCATTTTACTCTACTAAATTTTGTGTCAGCACTTCCTTTACCGAAAAGAACATTCACAGGCCTGGTGAAGTGTTCCTCAAAGGAGAGTCAGAGAGTAATGGGAGCACTCTTCCACTCCATTTGCCAGTCTCTATCTTACAGGCCACAGCTGCATGATTCTGACCAAGCAACTGTGACGGACCTCCAGCTCTCTGCAGCCTAGGAGCTGCAGACGGCCTTGAACAGCTGAGAGAGGCTGGACAGCTACACACAGACACACACACAAATGTGAGCATTTCATTAAAACTTTTGTTTTCCCTACAAAAACAATACATCAATGATCTGTGGTGTTGTTAATATTACCTTCTTAGGAGACATTAAGAAAGATTCTGCGCAATAAAGCCCTGTTGAGATTCTACGTGGCCCATGATCTATGACCTTTGAGGGAATACCCTTTTTATCGGTAAATCATGGTGGCTGCCATGATGCTGAATTCATCAATCAGCTATTCCATTGGTCTAGCACGATCATGTGTCAAACCCTGTCATCGCTCGCAAACTAAAATCTTACTACGTCCTTAGGCTAGTTCACCATAAAATGCCTTGCTATGAAGAACAGGCTGGATTTGTTGCGATAAACCTTTTGCCTCAAGCTTAAGCGCAACTCATTATTTTTTAGAAACTTAAAATCATGTGATTGCAGACCTCCATGCGATATGAAACCATAATATTGTTCACCCCACCCTGCATAAACCTGGGTGCAGCCATCTTGCACAGGACTTAACTGTGTTATTCACGTTTAATAAAAAAAATAAAAAATAAAAATTGATGATACTGGAAATATACTATATTTTTCAGGGGGCCTTATATATGGATTGAAACGAGTAAAGTCTTACTTCCAAATCAATTTTTACAACAGTCAACTGAGGCAAATAAATGTTGCTCCAGACAAATAAAATTTGATTGATGTGACTTGACAATTTCTAATTCACACTCATTATCATGAGTGTCTGGAAAGGAGCCTTTAAATATAATGTATTATTATTATCTCAGAAGACACGACCAAATGAATCGATTTTATCAAAACTGATCAAAACCATAGTAAACAAATTACAAGGCATTTCCTTTGAGTTGGATCCTGGATGTTTACATAAGGCTTCCATCCCCATCAAGCTTTTCCATCAAGATTATTTGTTTCCTTGTAAAGTATGGTTGCTATAGTTTCACACCAGACATCAGAGCATTAACTGATTGGTCTGCTCTGACTGCACATGCACCTCCAAACAACAGAGTTTACATCATTGTTGATCTAGGAACGAGAACCTACTCCGGGATATAAACTTATAATAATACATCACTTGATAAATCTGGGTTTTTTACATGGTATGAGACAACATGTGGTAAATCTGGGAAAAAACAGAACCTCAAAACCCAAAACAAATCCTGTGGCTTTATCCTTCCACAACTTGTCTTACAAGACATGTTTTAGCACGAGGACATCCCACAGAGGAGCAGAATAATCAACATGAAAGTATGTTGATGTGAAAGATTAAGTAAGCAGGCATATGGAGGATGCAAGACAATACGAGCAGATTTGCTACTGGATGTTTTACATCACCAGAGTAGAAGGTTCCTTGTTCTCTTTGCTAATCATCAGCAGTCTGGAAACTACTAGGAATAATCCATGCTTTTACCTCAGTGAGTGAGACATCAATATGTTACAAGGATCATTTGGTCACAACCTCTGAATCCACTCACCATGAGTAGACTGCAGGCAGGTCTCCGAATCTTGCACAAAAGGTCAGTGAGGAACTACATCCCACTGGGTGGATCCACAGTCCTGGACACTCAGCAGAAAAGATGGATGACAGTTCTCTACGGAGGACAAAATAATTATGAAACAACTTAATCTGAAGTCCTACAGAGACACAGCAGACGTGTCAGTGTTCAGTCTTCATGGACTGGCTCCAGCCGTGAACACAGACAGTGGCTGCTGAGGCGAAGTGGAGCAGCGACAAGGGCGCGTTGTCAAAGGGCAGACTGGAACAGTGGACACTTGTCACTTTCTTCAGGGGGCGTCAGACATAATGTCCTGCATTCAGTGACATTTGTGAGTGGGAGGGTGGTCATGTGATGACAAGAAACATTTTATTTTCAGGATTAAAGCTAAACTGAAATCTGAAGGTTAAGTCAATGTGTTAAATCGCCTTCCAAAATAAGACAAGAAACTGGAGTTTGCCTTGGTTACTCTGTCCTACTCTTGGTCTAGTTCTAATCTATTACACTGATACACATGTTTTCCAAAAACAGGGAAAAAAAAAAAAGAAATAATCCTGGTAAAGTTGGCAGATTATTGTTTTCTCTTTCTTCTGTGGGTAATCAGGTAATTTTCTGGATGTAAATATTTACTAGTGGCTAAAGAACATGGCAGTAACACACAGACAAGAAGCAGCTTTGTCGTTCACTGTACAGTTACACACACATACTTGCATAATCACAACTCAACGTGTGCTCCTTATTCAACCCATCCGCAAAAGAGCATTGCAGGGCGACACTTTACTGCAGCTGGGATGTGGGGAGTTTTTGGGCTCTGGTTCAACAACACCACTCTCTGCCGGGGCTCGGGGATTTGGCCCACAATCCTCCCAACATAAGCCCTGCTCGCTGAACCGCTGGGCTGTAACTGCTGCCACTAAAAGTTAAGGCACGAGGTGAGGGAACAGTATCATACAGCTGATTAAAATAGGTGGATGAGATGTAAGGATTTATTACATGTAGTTATTACAAATAATTTTGCATTTTTGATATTCCATTCTATACTGAAAAAAATAATTCAGACTTTAAAAAATGTTGTCATTGTAACGTTGTGCTTTACACCAACGCACACAATGCAATTTGGCCTCTGCATTTAACCCAGTGCTTCTCAAAGTGTGGAACGGGCCCCCCTCGGGGGGCGCGGTGCGATGCTGAGGGGGGCAAGTGTAATTGCACATCCTTGTAGGTTGAACTGTATCTCTTATTTTGTTTCTTTATGTTAACAAGGATACAATGTTATGCAGAGGTGTAGCTAGAACTATTTTATAGACAAATGATGTTATTTATAGTTGCGGCGGAGAGTGGGTGGTGGGGTGGGGTAGGGGTCAGGGGGGCACAAATTGTTTTCTTCTTGCTAGGGGGGGCGTAACAGAAAAAGATTGAGAAGCACTGATTTAACCCAACCCACAGTGTGCAGTGGGCACGATAGCATGCTCAGGGCACCTCAGCAGTAATGGGATTCAAACCAGGGGCCTTGCCAACCCAAGACCGCTTCATTAACCACTAGGCCACTAACTGCGCAGGTTCACCTGTGTCACCTTCAACCCTGTGTCTACACAGTTAGACACTTTTAACGACAAGGATGTGGAAGTGGAAAAAGGAAGCTGGATGTCGTTTATTCACACCAGACAGGCTGCAACACCATAATCATATTTCCTCCAGGGTGTCATGCTTTGTTCCTTTTCTAATTATACGTGGCACTATGCGCTCAGTGGGTGGAGGGGCGGGTGGGTCCTCAAGACTTAATCTGAGTTTTGCACCGTGCTGCCAACACATTAATTAAATATAGACAATCAATAAGAGCAGGAATAATCAAAAAATTAAAATACAGAAGGCCATGGGCTCTATATTCACAACAGGCCTAGGACTTTGTAATGTCCAACTGGGAGTGAATGAGTGGAAGCTATAAAAAGATCGCTAATGGTTCAGAGTCAGAAATATATGGTAGGTCAGCTCCTCTGGTCTTCAGGAGGTTGTCGGGTCACAGAGGTCTGGCAGCTGTCCCCTCCAGCAGATGATGACTATCAGTAACACAGCGCCACACCAACCTGTGCTATGTGGACTGTGGGTGTAAAATCTGGCACGCAGTCATGTCAAAAACAGACAAAATGATCAAAGAAGTGTCCCGGCCCACTGACAGACAGTCCAGTCGGATTTTATTCATGGACACTCCCGGTTCGTCCACTGGGTGTGTGCATTATTAACAAAAAGGAGACGGAAATTAGAACCAAACAAACGAGGCGTCCGACCCTTGGACTCCCCTGTCCACTGATAAACACTGACATTCAAGTGTTCCCTCTCATCTCCGTCTCACGGGCCGTGAGTGTTTAAAGCTTTCATTTTATACAAATGCCTGTGTGAGGAGCAGCAGCCCATGTGTGTGTGTCTACTAATCACTGGCTAAACTGCCCTGCTTCACTTCATAAAGAAAACACCGCTTTGAGACACTTGAGACAGAAATAGGCAATCGTCGCTCTGACCAGGCTCCAGGCTCAGGACGAGGTCTCACTACTCCCTGGCCTTGTTCTCTATTCAGTGAAGGTCTGAGAAGTTAAACGTAGGCCACTGTGGACTGAAGGCTAAAGCACTAACACTTCACCACCAGGACCCTCATAAGTCACAGTGTTATGGGCGACACGGAAGATTAGGAAAACAAGCCAGGGTGATTTTACAGAAAATATTCAACAGTAAGGTTGCAAATTGTAATAAAAAAAGAAACAAGTTTAATCCATTCCCCAGCAGCACTAATGTCTGCTTACTCGTATCGCAACTGCATATTGCCCATTAGAAATAACCAAAAACAAATTAATTTGTTCCAGAACCACAGAACTTTACTATCAATAATTGAATTAAAATGACTACCCTCGCCCAGTAAAAACTCAATTTACATGATACAGAGACACAGAAAGAAAGTAGTGGGTAATAAAGAAAGATAGAAGGAAAACAAACACAACAAAATCTGACCTCTGTATTTAACCCATCACCAAAGTGAACAGTGGGCAGCTTTGGGTGGGGACGGTGCCATGGTCAGTGGAACATGGCAGTTGGTGGATTCAAACCTTAAACCCTCTCGACCCAATTCCATGACTTTTCCGTGAGCGAAAAGTCTTGCAAAAATTCCTCACTCGTAACATGAAAAGCTTACACATTAGGAGCAGAACTCATGAGTCAAACTGTTTGTACCTCAATTCTATTTTCCATGAAAATGACTAAAAACCAATTCAGTTTTTCCAGTCCCCACAAAAATACTATTCATTAATAAATTACTTTTCCCATTAACTGAACCTAAAAGACAATAATTAAGAAAACATTTCATACTAGCCGAACAGTGTGTCTGGACAGAGTGAAAGCAAAGTGTGAGAGAGAGTGAGCAATGGAAAGACAGAAAAGAGAGAAAGAAAGCAACATTTATTTTATTTTATTTTATTTTATATACATGAGAAGATATTTGGTGTTTGCCTGAGCCTTGGAACACTATCAGAATCTCTGCTTAGTTGAATTGGGAAAAAGCGCTTTCAGAGGAGGAGACGTCGCAATCTTGTCCATTCATTCTGTCTTCAGCAGGAGCAGTGTGTGTCTGCATCAAATCAAGACACTCGTAGCTTGCTCAGTGATTAGACAGTGTTGTGTCTGTTCTTTTTAACACTTATTATTTTATTGCTACAGTCCAGTCAGGTGGGCTGGGGAATTGTTGCGTGTTCAAAAAAAAAATGTTACTATGTCAATGCTTTCAAACTGTCTTTCTAAGTAAATAAAATAATGAAATAATTAGATTTGCTTGCTCCTACGTCAGGATAATCACTGGTCAGTTACTGATGATTTTTCATGCCACATGTCCTTTACTGGAAACCCCTAAACAACAGCACCACAACAGTGACAGACTGAAAGCCTGTAATGCATTATCACGGCCGGCCAAAGTTTTCCCAGAGTGACATCCCACTTTAACCAAATCCTATTAGACCATGTTGCATCAGCATGTGACACTTAAGTGCTCCACAACTGAAGTACCCATTACTCAACTCTTGTCAAAATTCAATTTCTGCTGTGACACTGTGGTCTTTACATTGAAAACTGACGCAGCTCTGTCTGAACAACTACACCCTTCAATGTCCTTCAATCCCCATGTCTAAAAAAAAAAAAGTGAAACGCATCCTGCAGTAAATTATTGTGCTGCCTTTTTATGAAATGTCATGTCTAACCAGTAGGGCTGGGTATTGATTCAAATTTTCTAAATCGATTCGATTCACAAGGGTTCTATTCGATTCAATTCACGATTCGCTTCGGTTTTCAATTCAGTTTTCGTCATATCAATTATAGTTCGGTACCAACGTTATTCTCAGAAGAATCAAAGCTAAAATTGAAACTTAATCCATTTGCTAATAAAAATGTATTTTCTTACATTTATTTCCATCACAAATTTACTCAAGGCAGTCATATTAATCCATCATACATTTTTTATTTAACATGACTTGACCCAAAATTACAAGGCAGACTCTAGTTTTAGTAGTGCCATGTTGTTTTTACATTTGTTTTACGTAACCACGTAAATACGTAATCACCTGTGGTGCATGAGTTCACGTAAAGTTGTTGGGAAAAGAAGGAAAAAAAAGATTGATTTTTGGATTTATGAATTGATATCGTCCTATTAACAAAAAAATCGATTAAAATCGATTCATCGATTTTTTTAACCCAGCCCTACTAACCAGCATGGGTCCAAAAGAAGTCCAAAAATAAATATTTACACTTTACTTTACTTTATTTACACTGCAATTTCTGAATGACAGCGTTTCTTACCCATCTTCCTACAAACATCAGCCACATGTCAGAGTACAGTCATCGACGCAATAAAGCGTTCAGAAGCTTCTTGGTCTCTGCTATTTTCAGCGACAGCTTTTTCAGTGTACAGCAGGAACAATAAAAAATTTAGTCTGAGGGCTGCACTGGAACAAGAGGCTGAAGTCTGTGAAGTCTGGCCTCTGAGTTTAACCCCATCCATAAAGCACAGCAGTGTCTTTAACTTTGCTTCACCTGGGGAGCACAGAAACACACCACCAACCTGCAGAGGACAGGGTTTGAGCTGTGATCTAATCACAAGCCATAAAGCAAAGATTAAAGCAGTGTTTCCACTGCAGACAGAGAGTTCTGACCCCAGATTTTGTTTTTGACCAGTATGTGAGGTCTGTGTCCACAGCTCTGTACTGACTCTGCTGATTCACAGTCTGTGCTGTGTCTTCGCTCTAAATGACAAGTGGGTGGAGTGTATCCATGTTTGAAGTAGCATTAGCACAGCAGGCTCTTCAGCTGGATATCAATTAGCCACTAATTAGGTATTTCCAAATGGCAGTCCCTGTGGTCCACCATGACTTTAGTTGACCCTTACTTCAGCTGGGGGTGGAGATCGTAACAGTGCTCTGTGAATGGTTGTCCATCTAGAAGATTTTAACAAATATGTTTAATTGTGTTGTTTTTCACATTAGGGATTAAAAACAAACAATTAGTGTTTACAGCATCCCAACTGGCAAAGTACGTCGCTATTGCAAATAATTCTCTCAAGGTTTTAGTGTAAGTGGCATAAGTTTGTTAGGAATTCTTTGTTTGAGCTCATTCCAGCATCTGTAGAAACCCTTGTTTAGAATCCATTTGTTCCACAGTAGAAGACTACAAAGAGAATTCATCTGTATCAGTAGCATTAAGTGAAACCACAGAGGCAGCCATGTTGATGGATTGTTGTCATCAATCAGATACTGGATTGGTCTAGAGCTACTTCTAGCGACCAGGCTGGACTGATCCTACCTAGATTGAATAAATTCTTAAATATATTTACTTATATAAACCGGATATCTTTTTCTATAAATTTTTATATATTTGTTATAATGTCTGACTCAATACCTATATGATTCTCACTTTATCTCAGGGATTAGCATCTTGAAATACAATGTTATTCCTTGTTTTAATTACTATTATTGTTATTGTTTTATGCTTAGGATCTACCAACACTTCTTTGGCGATATCTAGAATCATCATCATCGTCATCATCCTAAAGAAACAAGTTCTGCATAAAACGCACACCATAAAGACATTTTATTCTGACAAACATTTAGTTCTTTTCTATGAACCTGAGTGTTTGGTGACATCAGAATGAGACAAAACAGGGTTCACCTGCATAAATATGGTCATAGCCATCTTGCACAGAACAAAAATCAAACTTTTGTTTTTTTTTTTTTTACAGATTAACCCTATGTATTTTTGCGCATTATCACTATTATAAATGGATATATGATATTTTATTGCCGGGTACCATTCCATGACAACTAAAGCTGAAGTATCAGGTGCTACGAATGCAGCGCTCAGAGCACTCTCAGAGTACGACTGCAGAGTAGAGTTGGACGTGAAGGGAATAAAAAAGGGTTGCATTCATCTCTCTGAGTGAGCGTACTGCTGTTTATTTACTCTTCTTCATTGCTCGCCCCTTGCTGGGCACTTTAGGTTAGATGTGGCGTGCAGTATTTTTAGACACTCTCAGAAGGAACTCTTTGTTCTCAACATTCGCACAATGAACTCTCATGCGTGAATAAGGACACGTCATCCTGACCAGAGGCCACGATGTTGTGTGATGATGAGTAGCGAACTATTTATCTACCCCGAAACAAGAAAACTGTTGAAGGAGGGGAGTCCAGTTATTGACTCATAACCAACCCAGCTGCTGTTTACTGTATATCAGGGACATAGTCATTAGGAAAAACTGACCACGCTGTTGGAAAAAAATTGATCTCCCCTCACAAAACCTTTCCCTTTACACACATTTGGATCAAATTAAGAGTCTGTAGAACGTTAACAGGACCACGGGTCAGAGTATGGAGGTGGACCTATTGCTGGACCTACAGAAGTGGACCTACAGCTGCAGGCATCATGGTCAACAATAAAGAATCAGGCTGAACTTTCAGGAAAACTGAACGCATCTTTTGTTATCTGCCGTGCCTGAGTCAAGTGGGAGACAAAAGCGTGGAAAATGAGGTCATCTATAGCTCTCAGCGTCTGCTTTGACACTCTGTGACTGAGGGTGAACAGCATAGAGGTGAAACACACTGGACTATAGATATATAGGCACATTGTACGATGCTCTTTTAATATTTAGAAAATCTAATAATCAATATTTCCCGGCTTCTCCATTCATAAAAATAAATTACTATATATTTTATACTGTATGTAAACCAACACACATCATGAACCATACACCCCCAAAAAATATCGTAAAATATAACAGTTTGTTTTATAATCATTAATATTAATTATTGATTAGAATAAAAATACAAGGTCATCACAGCTGCTGCAGGAGAAGAGAAGACAGTTAAAGTTTGGTGTTTCTTATCGACTTGGATGAAAATTGCTGTTACGCAGGAGCTGCTCTCTGCTTGGAGACCTTCTCTTATTGCCATTGGCTCTAACACAGAGTCTCGTCCAATCAGCAGCAACGCAGACCGACGCAAGTCATTCATAATGGATTTAATAAACAACTTGGAAATATAGAACAGCGCGGCCCAGTGGTTAGATTTTGTGATCACCTAGAGACTACGCTTCTCATGGTACAAGTAATAACAGAGTGGATATGACACCAAAGGAAGATGAATGATACAAAAGAGAGTATCAAAAATGTAGATCGATCAAATGGAACCACTGGGGGATTGATGACATTTTTTTCTGTCTGTCTGCCCGTCTGTCCGTCTTTCTAAGAACATAAATAATGTCACCACAAACTAAAAAAGACCAACTTTACAGAAAAGACTAAATAAACCTAAATCACCCAACCTTATTTTCATCCAAGCTATGATTCCTTCAAATTTTGCACTTAAAAAAATAAATTATTATTATTATTATGGTTATTAACAGATTTTCTGTCAAGAAACTTCAAACATATCAACCTGACCATATGGAACTCTGAAGACAGAATAAAACCCATGGGATTAAAGTGATCGCAGACGGCGCTGGACGATTAGACGAGAATTAAATATCGCAAACGAGATAAAAACCTCATTATTGCCTGCTGATAACGTGATAAGACGCTTTGCGTTCAAAGACATGTTCTGACCGATCTCTGGATGTTTTAAGCAAAGTTGATTAAACGGAAAATGTTCAATGTTACGATAAGAAAAAAAGTACTTAATTGTTTTTCTAAAAAGTAATTAATTTTCTCTATCAAACCCATTTATTTTTATTTTTGGATTTGTTTATCTACAGCTCATTAGGCATGTAGCTAGGCTGCTAATGTTTTGTTCCTCCTCAGTCTTAGTGGACCTGACATCTTGGACTTTGTGATTTGTAGCTATCCCTGCGTTCTCATTGTGTAATACAAAGGCCGTCATTGACTTCAGACAATGCTGCTCCTCACAGAATCCACCCACACACCTCGTCGTCACACACCCTTATTTAGCACACAAAGCCAAAGGAGGCAGCGGCATTGGCAACAACAACCAGCCACTATGTTCCACGGACACAGAAATGTCTGGCAGATTATAACGAAGTTAAAACCCACTAATGCTTTCTGCACTTCACACTGCCCCGGCCCAGGCCGCCTCCCACTGCTCCCTGAGCAGAACACAGTCAGCGAAGGAACAGTGGAACCTTTCGGAGATGACACAACACAAGTGTTTCATTGACAACCTAACGCCAGCCCACGGATCACATTACGCGTCTCGGCGGCAGCGTCAGTGTCCTGGCATTGGGTAGGTGGCATGCTGGGAACTCTTTTTATCTCCTGATGAACTTATAATAGCACATTGCTAAAATGCACAGCTTTCAGGAAAGAATAGAAACAATATTGGTAATATATAAAATTTGCAAGAAGCTATGCAGGCCTTCACTTTGTCCTAGGGGTAAGGGCCCTGTCATTAGTGGGAAACTCCAGGGTTCACCTTCCAGGCAAGTTCCAACCCCGTTTAAGCCATTGGCTTTCAGTGGAATCACCACCGCCAGGAAGGTACAGTACAGTGCAATGTGATTTAGATGGCAGTGGTGGAGACACATCACTGTTAGGTGGACTGTTGTCTTCAATCAGCCACTGGATTGGTCTAGCTGCTAGACTCTAGCACAAACCCCGCCACTGCTCATGAACCTCATCTTATTACTCCCTGAAGAAACTAGTCCTGCATATATTTTCTGCTGTATTCTTAACATAACTTGTTCTTTTTCAATCTTTAGAGATTATCTCTCGTTCACTTGAAAGCCACATGAATCTACAAACTAACAATGGATAAAAGTGGTTGCCTACCCTGAATAAACAGAGATCTGCATAGAACACAACTCTATAACTACAACTCTACAACAGAATCAATTATTATTTTGTATCTTTTGTATCATGAAAAGTGTGTATGTACAATTTCCATTGGCTAATTGCTAGTTAGTCTGCAGCGGTGCCCTGGGGGTTAAAGAAGTGGACTGGGTCAGCAAGGATCAAATCCACCAGCTGCCAGGTTGTTACGGAGGTGCTACAATTACTAGAGATGCACCGGTCAATCAACGGCCGACTAAAAATGCCGGTTTTATATTCAACCAGCCTCAATCTTTGATCGGAAATGAAGCAGCTGAAAAAATGATGCTGAATTTGGACTTATTTTACTGTATGCTAGGACAAACCCATACACGCTGTGTGTAATGGTTGCAAATCAAAAGTAAGCTATGGAGGATCAACCCTAAGACGTTTGGGACAACAAACTAGTAACAAATAGTCCTCAGAAAAGAAGCACCCTGGGTTTTTTTAGCAAATATAAAGAGAGGAGAGATGCACCAGAGTCTCGGCAACCACAAAAACCCTCCACTGTGGCTCCTATGTTATACATGATTACTGAGAAGTCCAGAGCCACCACTAGAAAAACAATGGAGTTCATGGCACTGGACGACAAGCCTGAGCGTGGGACAGTATAAAGGCTTCGTAAACCTGGTAAAACACTTGAGTCCATGGTACAAATAACCAAGTAGGCGGTATTTTTCCGATACAGCGCTGACAGATTTGGTTTCAGCTGGACACCACCAATCACTGATCAGTTTCACAATGGACATTTGGACTTCAAACATGGACTTAATGTCAATGTTGAGCCTGACAGCGCGATGGCTGGATGATGAATTTCAGCTACTTCAAGTCTTTGAGCTTACTCCACTGTGTTGTGTGTTCAAAATGAAAATCTGCTCAGGGGGCAACTAATAGTTAAATCCTTTACTCTGTGTCAGGTTTCAGCAGACTCCCTAATGAGCCGTTAGTCTCGAAGCTAACCTGTGTAAATACATCATGTACTGTATCTACTTAGAACATACTGCTGCATATTGATTCACAACGGCTTTGTGTCTGAGCTGACTCTTCTTAAATTTCTACACATGAAACAAAGCCAAAGTGGACCCAGCAGATACATGCGAGAGAAGTCTGGAAAATAAGGAAATGGTGTCACATAAAATCCATCTAAACCAGTATATCCCGGATAATCATGTAACAAAGACACCATACTGTATGAGAACAGCTGGGTGATGACAGACAGACATGAGAATCTATATGGTGGATGTTAAACTGCATTTAAGAATTGATGGTGGAGCCACAGAGGTCAACGTTGCAGCGACAACATTACAAATGGAAGGTTGCCCGTGTCATAGCTGTTGCTTCTACAATGAGACAGACGTAGCTTTCGACCTGATGAATACTTTGTCATTCATCAACCATCAGCAGCTGGGACCACATCAAGCAGCTGCCTAATAGGCTAACAGGAATCTTTGGCTCCCAGGAGGCACGTTTGAGTGGCAGACTGATTGGATTCAGTTGTCTCGTCGCTCTTTTGTGGTCCAACTGCTGTGCCTTTTTGGCAGAACCAGGTAATGCCATGTAATTTAGGCAGCAGCCCTTTTGAGATATTGCGTGTAACACTTGTCCGGAGAGGAGTGATTAACTTGATTTCATTAAAAGCTGCAATGCAGCAGCAGAGTCTCCCGGTCACAGCAGTAACTGCCAATATGAAATATCTGGGCTAGAAATGACTTCCCACACATCCCTCAGCCTCAGCAGAACCAGCCTCTGCTCACTCCAATGCATGTGTTTAAACGTGATGCTGCACGTCAGCATCTTTTAGGCCTTATTAGGTTTTTAAAGATTATTTTCTGCGCCGACACAGCAACGGTGAAACAACAGAGCAGCACGTGAATTGTACTGCGGGGGCATTCACAGGCCACCGGGGGTAGCAGCTGTATTCCATGTACACCTGGAGAATTCCCCAACATTTGCAGCGCTATGTCGGGGTTGATTGCTCATGTCATAGAACAGAATGCAATAACCCTAGTGTTCCTGATAATATTGTCCTTGTCCAACTTTTGCTTATGTGTTAACTTCATGTCTTGTTAAGCAAATTAAGCCAAAAGCTTGTTGAGTTGCTGATAAAAACACATTGAAAGGCAGATCTTGGTCAGCTCCAAACATTCAGCCTTCAGCCATTTATCAGCACTGATTAAAAAATGCAGCGTCCGATTACGACGTTCCACTTCAGGGACACGTTTTATGTCAATCGGCTTGGTTCGTGTCCATGGAGGTAGTAATAAGTATGTGGAATTGTGACTCCCAAATATATAACATTCCTTAACATCCAAAAGAAAAAAAAAATAATCTAGTGCAAAACAAAAAACAAGGTTGCAGACATATGATATATTAAGCGACAAAAAACAAAAAAATAAAACATCTATCTCATTCTGTATATATACAGTACATATATTTATGTTACTGATGTAGCGTCCTGGTTTCTTTGCTATTTTTTTTCTTTGTTGTGTATCAGTACGTGGGCCTACATGTCTGAATACTCTCCCTCATACACAGCAGTAGCTCAGAGATGACAACACTTTGATCCAGTGCTGTATTTTTGGTCGAGCCGCTGGATTCTTTTTTGTACGGTTTATATTTGACACCTTTGAAGAAGAGCAGGCAGCAGTATGTACGAGAAATACAAAAACAGCCTCTCTTTTCTAGTCAGGCTCTTTTCAAGTCCAGCAGATTAGGTTTGTCCGCAGTCGGTTGGATACGGATTTCTTAAAATTAATTTTTAGCATCAAGATCTTTATCATTCTTCAGGGTTTCTAAGGACAATAATGATAATCTCCAGATTTTATCTCTTGTCAAATATTGGAACCATCTTTGGGAAACTAAGTATAGAAGAATCCCTCATTTGCTTAATAAGTCAGCATCCATAATAAAGTTCACAATATTTTTTTAATAATTATTTATGAGTTAGTTTAATATGTAATCTAATCCATGTGGTATTGGTGGGGGGTGAGGAGGACATTGCCAGGTTAAAAAAAATTGTACACCTCACTTGGAAACAGTCTGGACACCCTTGGTTCTGACCTTTTCCAGCAAATATTTGAAATACTGCTGCATGGTGGTGGTTTTTCCAGGAAAACACTCACGCTGCAATAACAAAGCAGCGAGGAGCTGTGTCAAGGTGCAACGAATAACCTGGAACAACCTTTAAATCTAAGGGTCTCCTACAAGACATCATCAGGATGGCGATCCAGTCTGGGACTCTGCCGTTCACATAAGGAGAGGGGAACAACTGAGCTGTTTCTGAGACACAGAAGTTGAAAAGACTTCCTTTACTAACAAGACAGAATGAGGTAAAAAAAAATAATACTGCATCATAATTATATTCTTAAATGGTTGTGCCAAAAGATGAGGGATAACCCTGGGGGGGAGTCTGTCCCTTATTAACAGAAGGTAAAGCAGCGCCTTTCTTAACATCAAGCAGGGCAATTTCCCTCTTAAAGTCTTACTTTATAAGTATATGTGTACCTATTTATACTACGCAGCCATTCATCAACCCTGCCTGCTCCCTTTTGCCTTGCATTTCTTCAGTGTCTGCCCTCACCACTCATGCAGGCTTAAATTAACTTAGTGGCCAAGAAGGGAATAAATTAAGAGCAAAATATCAATTTCAATTCCCGTTACACTGCAATTTTTCTGAAGTGATGATCGTGCTCTTTATGCTCCGGTGCACACATGCGTGGCTGATTATGTAGGTAAACTGAAAAGCCCAGGATTTCATTCCCACCAGACGTCCCTGTTTCCTTGACTGTTCTTTTCTGATTAAAAACGGCGTTATGAAAGAGAACCAATTGCCTCAGCTCTCGGGGGGCATGAATCAAAACATCCCGGAGGACGACACCTTTATTCCCGGTAAATGCTCTCACATTTTCCGTGTTGATAAGATTCAGGGAGCGACACCCAGCGCAGCGTGGTCTAGCCACAGCTGCGCACCAAAAAAAGGCATTTTCGCCTCATTAAAAAACAGGCCTTTTCATATCTGAGGCAACAGTCTGGAGCTGTAAAAAAAGTCTCTTAATTAACTCCAGCCACTTTAAAGAATACAGAGCTCAATGCCAGATAAAGCTGGTATATTTGTTAAGAGGATAAGCTGCATTAAAGTGCCCATAAACAGCTGCGCACCAGGCTTCAAAGAGAGGTTTAAAGTGTTTAATGTTATTAGTTGGGCTTTTATTTTCCCACTTTGACACCAAGTGCTGAATTTACCAATATTTTTATTTGCCCTCATCTTAACTACGGCTTCTCCTGCTACAATCAATGACTTGCACAGATCTACTGACATTCCAGCCATGAGATTAGGAGATGAAGAAAAAAAAAAAAAGGTGAAAATGCATCTTCTTTCACCTCTTATGTAAAAATGACCTGTGGCTGCATCACACTGGGATCAATCCGATAATTGGACAGTGGAAAAAAATGGCAATTTAGCATATGTATGCATCTTCATACAGAAGTTGCAAAGCATTATTCTGCAATTTAAACAAACCTTGAAGTGTAAACACATTCAGAAACTATAAGAGTGTTGTTCTTTGTGCAAATACAGAGACCCCACACTGTAGCTTTGCTTTGCTGACTAGAAAAAAAAAATTAAGAACATCTGGAACCTGGAGTTCAATTCAATGGTCTAACTACACAGTGGCTGCAGGTGAGGAGATTGCAAAAAAAGGAAAATAAAAGAGGAAGCACACTGCACCAACACAGTGGCACTTGTGTGCTTGGGATATTTTCTATATTGAGATTATACACAATTTTACAATTAATTTTCCGATCGTCTACTGCTAATTTTATTGTGCTTGCAGTACCGGAACTGTCCAATAGTCAATTGAGACAAATGACAATTTCAAATAAAGAAAGACAGAAAAACATGACTGAACTAAGTTAAAATGCATTTGTTTTTACAGATGTTTTTTTCCCAGATAGTTAATAATTTAGTCACAGCTGTATTATTTATCCTACAAATTGCTTTTGTGGTAAGTCAGCATGAACGGTGACCTTTTCAGAGGCACATGTGTCTAATGAGCTAAGGCCTACTTCAATTCAGACTGGAGCTTTGGAGGAAATCAAAGTGACCCTCAGGGTTGTGTTTTCTGTTTAATACTGTTACTGCGAAAAGTCTCTCCTGTTCCCAGCAGCTGAGCACTTTTTAATTTCAACCCTTTAGCCTGACCATGTTGGTTGCGGATGTGAAAAAGTGGGCCTTGTCGAGCTCCCCTTCCTCTTCAACAAAAAGAGATAAGCAGTCAAAGACAAGAGCCTCAGGTCTGGTGGAGTGAAGTGGAGAAAACATCATGATTTCATAATGGAAAGGCTCCACTCAATGAGCTCAGAGATGAACGTCAGGTCCGGGGCCAGCATGGGAGAAGCAAAACAACACATCATTGATGTGATGAGGGAGAGCTTGGTGGAAACGTCTCTTTTATCTACGTCTGACTGGTCTGACGGCGAGTACCTGACTGAAGGAGCGCAGAGAGACTGGAGTCATCTCTAGCCTCATACAAAAATGATGAAGACTGGAACTCGTGTCCCGAGTCTAAAACGCATCTACCGCTACAATTTTCCGGAATAAAGAAAGCGCCTTTTTTTTTACGGCTTCAGAAAAGCAAAAGCATTTTCCACCATTTTCCAGGAAATGAGCGTTTTCCCTTACAAACAACAAGGATTTTACAGATTAACAGCCTTTAGTCCAAACACACCATTACCAAATAAGACCCTGTCGAGGGACCAGATGTCAGATAATAGGCTGCATGGAGTGAGGTAGGTACTGGCCTGAAGCCATTCAACAAGTAAGAACAGTGTCTGCCATATACACCTCCCAACTTTATGGACAGTCTGTCGTCTGGGTGGGCAAACCCCTTACACTCTGTGACGGTGTCGGCTCGATGTAAAGTCAGTTAAGAAGCCCAGACAGAAGTCAAACTCATCACACGGGTAAGAGTGTGTTGGTGTTGGGGTATTGATTTATTTACTACACAACAGACAGATGTAGATAGATAGATAGACAGACAGACAGACAGACAGACAGACAGACAGACAGACAGACAGACTTCATCAATCTTAATACTCTGGAGTATCCTTTGGGAAATTATCCATTCTACTGTATTACTACTGTATAAGACCCTCGTTAGTATAGTGGTGAGCGTCCCCACCTGTCAAGCAGAAGACTGGGGTTCAACTCTCCAACGGGGAGATCTTATTATAGGGCAGTGGTGGCCTAGCACTATAAGCACTATATGTATTTCTGCCTAACAGCAGAGCTCATGCCTGACATACTCAAAATACCTGTTATGAGCATGCCATACTCATACCATAGTAGGCATACCGATAGTATGCATACTCATACTCTGAGTATGAGTACCTCACCCCTCTACAAGAGGACAAATGTCTGCTATCTTCAACTGGACAATTGGAGGCCTACTGGTTAAGTAAACGGTAAAAGTTGCCGCTCACTACGGTTATGGGTTAAATGCAGAGAAATAATCTTGAAGGATACTCCCAAGGGATTAATATAGTTCTCAAAATAAATAAATAAATTTATTATTTTTATTTTTCCTTTTCACATATACCACATGACCACCAGAGGGTTCAGTGGTTGAGTAAGTCACAGGTTTACTCCCAGGTTTGACTGTTGAAGATGGAAAAAAAAAAAAAATTGTAGCATCTAAAGAAAAAATTGCACCACTGCTTTGACTTTGTGTGTGGTATGAAGTTGCCAAAGATTCCTGCTGCGTTTGTTCTCAACACACACACCAAAAGACACTAGAGCCTATAATTAGGTCCCATCCAAATGCATGGAATTCTGGTGCCTTAGCTCAAAGGGCAATGCAATTCAATGAAAGCCACCCACTGTTAGACCTACATGCATTTCAGATGAATAAAATCAAGAAGAGCAGTGCACTACTTCTACAACACTGAAACTGAATAGTTAGAAAATATGTTTCTCTCCCTCATCATGCTGTGACACACTAAGAATTATTGCCTTATACACCTTAGATCAGTCAAGGGAAAACTTTTTGCATCTTGCTTCCACAATTGCTTCAAAAATTGGACACAGGGATGGATGACATCTTCACGTGAAGTAAAATAAATAACATTTTAAGGCCATGCAACAAAGGCTTTAGCTCAAATAATAGCCTTCTCTTTGCTGGGGGAATGGTGGGCACTGTAGGGAAAAGGCAGAAGCGTAATTGCAATACAAACCAATTCCATTAATTGGACTAATTTGAAATGCAAAGCTGAACGGACCACATCTGGCCCCCGGGCCTTAGTTTGCCTGTCTTAGATCATTCATGAAAAATTAACCCATAATGACCAACTCAATTTCGGCCCCTGGACCGTATCTTTGGCACAGTTGAGGTATCTGAAAATATATGCTGTTTGCACATTGCAGCCCAAACAGATCGTCCCACTTGTGAGGCAACATCTACAATAATCACCATACTGGCACAGTTCCTACATCTAAATATTAACGTTATGGGCCAAATGTTTCCTATTACGTACGAACAACCGGTTGAGTGCATATCAATAAACACCACTGGAGGTTATTTATTGGCTCAGCAGCCTGGCTGTTCTTTGCCTGTGAACAGCAGCGATAAATAGACATTAGATGTTATAGATGGGCTGATGCGGGAAACGGGTATCCCTGACAAAAAAACAACACTACAGGTATTTTCACCCCAACTTTAATATGACAAAATATGATTATTGATTTCAGTCAACGATCTCAATAAAAATAGTAAGAAATTGTACCTTTCTTAGACTTGAAGCTTTGTTTTTTCTGGACAGCTTTGGCATCACATTGGTGTCTCCTTTTCTGCTGCTGTTGTTGCCGCTGCGGTGCTCCGTGTGTCTGGTTCAGTGCTCCGAGTCACCGGTGCAGTGTGCACGCTTTACACCGCTCCACAGCAGACTGAGTGACAGGCTGACAAAATAAAAAACAGCGCCGATCCAGGCTCCTAGATCCAGGAGACGCGCACAGTCGCTGCGACTATCCGGTGTTTTGGAAGCTCGGGCTCGGTCCTGCAGCAGGTAGAGCAAAGGGCGCACTCACTGCTTCTTCACGGCCGCATAGGCAACACTGTACTCGGGCCACTCATACCAAGTACGTGTACATGTGTTCGCCGGATCGTGGTGCAGTCGCAGCCAGAAGGTGCCCACAGTGCCACGCAGCGCCGCAGCGTGGAGCGCTGACCTGCGTATCTCTGCGTCAAGTCTTCTGAAAGCGATCAAATTCAGTACTTCCGCTGCTGGCTGTTTTCAAAACAAAAGACGCACGGGTAGCAAATATCAAGACGCCCTACCAAAGTAAATCGATATTGCAGATAATCCATGGGAATGTGTTTAATATATCTTATTCAACCTAATTATCTTTATTGAAAATAAAAAAAATAATCATTTTAATGACATAAATAAAAAAATAACTAAGATTTAAAAAAGGTTTGACTTTGTAGTAGAAAATATCGAGGTCTGTACTGGGATTCACTGACAAATAATTACAAAAATGTTATTTTGTCAGCAGATAGTTTTCGCAAGATAGTGTTTACAATGATTTTTTTTCTTTCTTTCGCAAGTTGCATCAGTCGACCTATCAAATCTACTGGTATGATTTGGGCTGTGAGATCATAAAAAATAAATATTTTTGTTTGTTTGTTTTTTGCTAGAGATAGAAATAGGCTTGTCTTAAAACTAATTCCTCAGGTGTTTATAATAATAAGATATTGTTCCAGATTTAATCTAAAACCAAAGATTATTTCCACATGGAAAAAACTACAAAACAAGAGAGAAGAAAAAAGATTTAAAACATTAAATTTGGCCCATGTCTTTGTCCTAGTTTTTAATTTTGGCTCAGTGTAAAATTGCGTGTGACACCACTGCTGTAGGCGGTACTTCCTGTATCAGTGGGTTCTCCTCTGAGCAGATTGACACAGAGGAGATCAGGAACAAACACACACTGTGGGTGTATGAGGCAATGCCAATGAATTATTTATGAAGAGAGGAGGAACTAATACCTAAATCATTCATAATTATTCCAGAGAAACAGGTCCTGTGCCAATCAAACTTCACTTCCTCCTCCCCGAGGACCACTGTGTCCACTGTTTGAAATGATGGATGAACAAAAGGTTGGCCACAGTTAGACATTAGTCTGACCCCCTCTCCAATCAATCAATGAAACTACAGTCTATCAGCTGGAATTACAATCAGAGAGCAGGAGTAACTGTAGACACAGCTGGATCACATGGGCTTTGAGATGACCGTCCACTCACCTGCCTGTTTGTCCATCCACATTCATTTTACCTAATTTTCAATATAAATGTTTTTGGATGGTCAAGGGAAGCCTGAGAAAGCATGTGTCCATGAGTTGGTGCGAAATGTTCTAATAAAAATGTGAAAAATAGACTGTGAAATTCAACAAATCTGATTAATTTTCTTTAAAAAAAAAGGGTTTTAGCACCACATGGGGTTTATGGAACACTCAAATATTCCTTGACGATAAATAGCACAGAAAAACACAGAGCAAGAACCAAAACAATTCTGGCTCAATTATCACAAAAGCAGGAATCATTTAAAAAGAGGTCTCAAACTCACGGGTTGTGGGCCATTTGTGGTCCATGGAACGATATTTTGCGGCCCCCAGCTTAATTAATTGAATTTATAATAATATTTTATAGATTTGTTCTCCACATTTTATGGTAAAACCTATAGTTCTCAAAACCCTGATCCACAGTCTCCTTCTGGTTCAGTGTTGTATTACACAGAATCTATGGGAAACTGATATTTTTATTAAATTTTTCTTTTGTATTGAACACTGAAGGCTGACGAGGCCCTTTGGTGAAATGATAGTGATAATGATAGGGTGGTGGCCCTCAAATTATTTGAGTTTGAGACTGATTTAGAAGAACCTGACTCATATTAACCACTAGTGTTGTGTTTGTTGACAAACAAACTATTTAGCAACTCTCTCTGATGGAGTGAGAGAAAAGTACCAGGCAAATTGCAGTATTAGCTGCAATTTGTCAGTTAACTAAATAAATACTGATCCAATGTTCTCCTGTGAGTCTCAGCAGCAACAGCAGCAGAGCAGTCACCACTCCTTCTTCAGTAAACACTGAGCATATTTACTTAAGCAGACTATACTTCAGCACTGCAGGCTCTACCACTGGCCTTTGTCCTCTAGGGTGTAAGTACATCTTAACCCTTCCTTTGATTTTTTTTCCCAGTCCTTCAGATTATTATTTTACTGCTGCCCTGGCAGAGTGATGACATGCGCTCTGTGTCATAAACACAAACCACACACTCTAAAAACAGACAAATATCCCTAACGCTCATGTTTGACACTTATCACTTATGTCCCAGCTTGTATAAAAGCTCCTCACCTAAATATAGACGTCACTTGGCAGCCATAGCAAACCTGCCAAAGGGCATATTTGTACTTTTAAAGGTCCCTCTCCCTGCAAATGGTAATGAGAAATACCTGAGGGAGGCCCTGGAAACAGGCAGCGGGAGCCTGAGAGTACGCTATCACGCAGTGTGTCTATAAATGAGTGTGTGTGTGTGTGTATGAGAGCATGCGTGTCAGGGAATAATGACACCTTCTTTTCATACAACCATGGACACATTTTCCACAACATCTTCGGGAAAATGTCCACTCTGAATCCTTTGGTATCTTTGGTTTTCTGTGTTCCACTGTGTTTTTCTTCAGTCTGATTACAAAGAACGAAAACAGTGAAGGTGACTGTGCAGACCTCACTCCTTAAGAATGTCAACAGAGGGTGCTGAGAGATTAATAAAGGCAAACAAATGATTTGTAGAAAAATGAACAGACTTGTGGGGACAGGGGGTTGGACACAGAATGGCTCACAGAATCTGGACCCCAGATTCTCTGCTCACCAAATAATTCTACCCTATCTGTTCCTTAAATCTTAAACTAGTGACTAGTGACTCTTTATCTGCTTATCCATTACGAGGATGAAACAATCTCCCTTAGCACCACCCAAATAACACCGTACTAGGCCCTCACAAAGCTTTCTACAGGTCGTGGGTCCACTGGAAGGAGTCAACCAGCATCACTGGGATTCAATCTTGTCCCTGGAGTTCCAGTGACACTGACTTACAGAGACACATTTTTAATTTTTCTTTTCTCTCTTTCTCTCTCTCTCTTGCTATATATATATATATATATATATATATATACAACCTTAAGTTGTAGGGTTCCACTCCTCTAGGCTGGCGGCCATCACCACAGTCTGACCTCAGGCCACACATGGCATCAGCGTGTTTAATTAGAACTCCCGACTGCTCTACTAAATCTTTCATCATTGTAGAAATGCAGCAACAGAAAATCTAAAGGCTGTTTTAACTCTAACAGCAAATCCAATAGCAAGCACCAGCATAGCAACAGTTGCTAGGCAGAGACAGGGGCAGATCCCCAAAGAGCTGATTTTCTGATTTGGTAAGTCAGCCATATCAAAGTGATTCCCTGAGGACCTTTCCCATCCTGGCAATACGAGGTAATGTGTCCAAGGTGTGGAATAATGGGGGGATGATGGTATTCAAATTCTAATTAAGAATTTAACATAAGGCATAAGGCAAACAGATATCCATCGCAGCATCTGTTTAATACATTCATAAAATGCTGCAGTTAAATTTATAACTGCCTCCATTTTTCATGGCAGTCCAAACACATCAGAGTTAAAGATTGGCTGAGTCAGAGTAACTCTATTACTGCTACGATGAGCCAAATCTACCACTTTTAGTTCTCCGAAGAGGATTAAGCTGTACACGTAGAACATTCCCCTCTGTGAAATACTACACCGTTTCATACATATACAATTAAGTAAATATATATAAATATCAAATCCTAAAATACTTCACCTCGGTACCCGAAGATATTGCTGTGGGTCTGAGGTCTCTGCAGCAGCAGCAGCAGCATCAGCCTTGTCTTATAACACAGCAGCACCACACACAGTTAATACACCTGAGAGCAGTGACAGGTGTTTTATTATTTCACACCTGATGATATCTGCAGACGCTCCGCCACGTTGGCTGGCTGCCATCTGCCATGTGATAACACACACACAGGATGTAGCGGAAGCTTCTGTGCGTTTCACATTTTCACCTCAATGCTAATGCAACAACAATAATAAAGAGCTGCCCCAGATGTTTCAGGTACAGAAGAAAATAACTTATTTAGAATTGTCGCCCTCAGTCTTGTCTCATGGTCATGTCTGCTCTGAATGTTTATCCCAGCAACTCACGCACAGCAATTTGGAATTTGGATTTTGAAAAGACTCCAGCTGTGGAATATAAGCATGACGTGTAACTAAATAGTTGGATAACACCAGCAGCAGTACAGTGTTCTCAGACTCTCCGTCTCCAGACTCCTCTGTACTCACCACCTGCAGTCGCCCCCTGTAGCTCTGAGAATAAGTTCTTCATCGGAGCCAGGGTATATCAACAGAACAAAGGCCCGGCATTTCAGCCTGGGAGCCATCTCCAGCTTCTCCTCTAAACTTTTCTGGGATACAATTTTCACTGCAGCTTTGTAGCGGGATTTGACACACCAGCCTCCTCACTCACTGCTGCTTTCCCTTATAATCCACTTACAAGTTTACCTTCTTTCTTAGACATTGGCCATTGTGCACCCTGCGGACCACATCTTAGCCAAATGTGGACATAAGCTGGACGTCCTCTGGCCATGTATTGTGGCAGATTAGTTTGCCCACTTTAAATCTAGAACCCAGAAAGTGGGTCACAGTCTCATGGCCTTATACTGTAGTGGATAATTAGTCCAGTGAAATATGGGGATAGAAGGTACAGTATGAGTATGAACAGTCTCACTTTTTCGCCTGCAGGGGGTGCTACAAGTCATATGCTGCTACATATTAGTCCATCCTTCCGTCCATCCATTTCCGTCCTCTTATCTGTAACAGAGTAGCTAGGGCAGAACTCTCTAAAAATGCCACCCAAATCACACTGCACTGTACTGTACCTTCTTGGTACGGTGGTGAGCCCACAGGAAGTCAATGTATCAAACCAGGATCGAACTTGCCCAGGAGAAATTATTGAACAGTGGAATTTCACCCAAATACAGAGACATTGCCTCTCGCAAATATTTTAATTTCAAAACTATGGGTGTGATTATTAAATTAGGGCAAAAAGTTTAGTGAGTAGAACAGGACTGAAACTAACTATTTAAACTATTATCTTTTATCCAGCACAGGAACAAAGATGTACTGACATCAGTTCCTCAGATATATGTATATATATATATAGAGAGAGAGAGAAATATATATATATAAACATTGTCATGGCAGATAAAGTAGTTTATTTCCTCGAAGGTTCAGTTGTAGGTGTCTTATGACATTTTATTATTAATAATTTCCCAAAGGTCAAAAATCAGAGCAGACCATGAAAATAAAAAGGTAATAAATAAAGTGTAAAGAATTATAATTAAAGAACAATCAAAATAAGACATGCCACTTGTGAATGCCAGTCATTCACAAACAGAACACTTTTGTTTTAAGTTATTAGAACGGCACTATATAAATGCACTGAACATTGAACTGACATCTAGAATTCAAAGCCAAATTCTACCTCTGACAGAGACGATGTGGTGCAGTGCGCAGCGAGGATTTGAAATTCAAGCTCAGCTTTCTCAGAAACTGGATCCTTGGATATGCATCAGTATCACGTGAGCAAAATCACTGATGCTCCTCTTTGAGATTCCTGTGATGAGGCTCAGTTCTCCCAAAACCTCCAGAGAAAAGAAAAAGAAAATGTATTTAAGACACATTCTAACTTCTGCTGGTTTAAAGTGTCAACATCCTATGTTTCCATATTTCTGTACATTAACTATGCCACTGACCAAATACTGTATCTCAGATGTATGAGTGATGTTTTGTTCACCTGCTTCCATTTATTGACATATTGGATGAAAGTAGCCACAGTGATGACAGTGACGCCCAGTAACATGTTGTCTTCAGTCACTGTCACAAACTTCTCTCTGCAGGTGGAGAACAGGAGCATATTCATTTGAAATGTTTGCTATAATGTACATATCTCAACTATTAATATCAAGGCAGGTTAATGTATTGGACTTTGCTGCTGCCAAGTGGACAAAATGGGTATAACAATATATTATTAACGTTATTTTAGTTTCATTATTGGGAAATGTATGTATTACAAAAGCATATTTGTAGCTTCACTGGTCAGTATTGATTCATCTGTGAGATTTTTTAACATTTCTGACACAAATTTTATTGCAATAAATATTTACCCCAGATACACATGCCTGTATCTTTTTTCTGAAATGGTAATGGTATTGCTATGGCTCACGTGCCTCAAACTTCTGGCCCGAGGGCCATTTGCAGCCCGTGGAATAATATTTTGTGCCCACCTTGACATGAAAGTTTAATGTTAGTGCAGCCCATAAAATTTATAAAGGGGTTTCACTGCACACAATGGTAAAGTGGACTCTCCTATGTTGCACTATTCACTTTCTGCACTTTCAGACCATCTCAGTAAATGTCTTTCACAGATTGATGTACTGTACTATAATATAAAACTCTTCACCAATAAATCTTCACCAATAAATCTTCACCAATAAATCTACATATGTGTATATGATATATACACATATGTATATATATACATGTATGTATATATATGCATATACATACATATATACATATATACATACATACATATATACATATATATACATACATACATACATACATATATACATACATACATATATACATATATATACATACATACATACATACATATATACCGTTTACACTTTTTTTTTTTTTTTTCCACTGCAATGGTCAAGAGTTGGATGCTGACAGCGATTGACCAAAAATATTAAATTTGCCCTGAATGTCTTTCTGTTCCTTCCTAAAGTAAACTGAAAATAAATAAATAAATAAATAAATAAAATCAATACATTTGAAATATGAATATGAGTAGCAGTGGATGTTAGTCGATATGTAAGGTTTTAGTAGATGATAGGTTAGTCTTAGTGTTAGTAGATAAGTGGGTATTTATTGTTGCTATTTGTGATTGTTATGTGTGATGACTCACTATACCACTGTTACTTCTAGTCAGAGGTTACAGTTATGTATATTGAAATCTACATATTTATCTATCTATACATACATGCACATATTCATATATATACATATATACATACATATATACATACATACATACATACATATATACATACATATATACATATATACATACATATATACATACATACATACATACATACATACAAACATATATATATACATACATACATATATATATACATACATACATATATATATACATACATACATATATATACATACATACATATATATATACATACATACATACATATATATACATATATATATATATATATATATATACGTATGTATGTATGTATGTATGTATACCCCGGGGAGATCAGAAGACAACGCCGTGTCTACCATGGATAAATGCTTTGATTTCAAAGGGGGTTTTTTTTCGATCAGACTAATCATAAATAGGGGGTTTGTGTTTCACATGAAGGGGTTTAGTTGCTTGGATTCTGGTATCACAAAGCAAAGCCAAAAACCAAAACAATGTCGACAGCTGCGTGCAATCTACTCAACCATCAATCAATCGAGCCGTCTGTTCTGGCATAGTGGTAACCACCTGTCCCAAAACACTGGCAAACATATGTGTTGTACAAATATGATACCTCTGTTCTGTGGACGGGCTGACACACTGAGTGGTGGCCTTCAACAACGTGTGATAGATGGGAGTCCTCTGGAGGATGACAAACTGGAGAACGTGGTGGCAAAGTTCATAGAGATGCTCCACAGGAACGGAGGGCTTGTTGTGAGCTAATGGAGGAGATGTTACCACAAATTAGAATGCAGAATTTCACTTGTTAGTCCAAGTTGTTAAGCCTGGACTCTTCCTCACCAAGGACCTCCAGTAAAATCTCCACAAAGGAAAGAGGACTGGGAAAATTTAGTTGGTATTCAAGTGTTTTCAAGATCATCATCTCCATTTCAAAGAGGATCTTGGTGGTAACACTGTGGCCGACTGAGTGCAGAAACTGCACAGCCTTCCTGTTACTGATCACCTGCAGAACATATCAGACAAACACAATACTTATTTGTCTTTTATCCTATGAGCATAAAAATACCTGTCTCCGAACTTACATTACAGAACAGTGACACTTTGCTGGCAAGCTGCACACAGGAGAAGATGATGATGGGAAATCTGTCCTGGACCTTTTCATATTCATTCTTATTCTTTCTTGACCTTTTAGCTGCTGCAGAGTGAGTAGTGAACAAATCCATCAGATGCTTCACCATGAATCTGTCGGTGACAATGATGATTCATGTTAAACATATTCAAAAGTAATGCCATTAATGGAGGAGAGCACTTTTTTTCATAACCTTTGAAGTAACTCCACAGCATGGTATCCAACTTGATGGTCAAGTCTTAGTTCTCTGGTTATCAGAAAGATGTACTCTGGTGATTAAACATGCAGGTAGGTCAAAAAACATGTTAAACAGACCTAGTAAGGACATAACTCTTAAGCAATAAAACAGAAGACATATGTAGGCTGAAGTATATTAAATGGCACAGAAAAAAAATCACATAATGTTCTGTAGATTCAACACAGTGAAATCTGAGCCATAACTCTATCAGTATAAATGTTATTTACTGTTCCCCAACCTTTTCTTGCACCACAGACCGGTTAAATGTCTCATACTATTTTCACAGAGCGGTCGTTAAGTTATAGCAGTTAAATAAACCTTAATAAAATTAAAGTAATGGTGTTCTGAAATATTTTCCTACCTATAAAATCTTCCTACTTGAATTAGCTGTGCATGGGGACAGGTAGGATTTCTCAAGTGCACACAGCCTATAACGTTCTCCTACCAGACCAGTATAAAAAGTTAGAATCTTGTATCAGTGTCTCTGCGTCATTTTGAGTTTATTATTGTTGTCTTCACTGAGAAAATATTTCCCTAATCAAATATAATTACATTATTGATGATGGAATCCTAGCCATTCTATTGGTCAGTTCTTTTGTTGATATGGGTATGGATCAAGTGGAAGTAATAGCCAGATGGGACCAAAAGGAAACATTATTCTCTGTGGCCCGGCACCAATTCACCCACGGACTGATACCGGTCCCCAGCCCAGTGGTTGGGGACCACTGCTCTAATGAACTCTGTGCTGTATGGACACATTCAAGTCTAGTTTCTATAGTCTTTATTACCTCAGTAAACACCTACAAGAAACCAAAGAAATATTTTTTTCATCTTTCCTTGGCTTATAAAAGCCATCAAATTACAGATAAGAGATTCTAATAATATTTATTATTTTCTAGTGGTTAAGGAACTGGACTTGGCAGGTTCTTAACCAACATCTGCCAGGTTACCACTGTTCTGAACATGGCACTTTCATGATCTTGAAACGTTGATCTTTGAATAAAAGTTATATAGGAATGATTTATCTGAAATTTGTTGCCTCTTGGAGATTTCTCCATTTGTCCTTGACATAGTTTTTATATACATTAATGCACACGTTTACCTGGGGAATCCAACCCCACTGTATTAAGTAAGTTATTTACATTACTGATTCACTGGCTAGATTTGTTACAGTAGTTATGATGCTATCATCTAGCACTACGAGAGTTAGTCATGACAGCTGTGTGACGAACGTTAAAACTCTAATTTACTTATATTATACAACTTCCTATTACCTTAACACAATTTAAATAGCACTGTTAAAAGTTAATATGTTACGAACAATTAAACTTTAAGTTGTAAAGCTGCAGCTCCAATAACGACGCTTACCAACTACTCTTCTTTCCTTGAAGACACCGCTACACGTTGACAGATTATTTAGGTTTTCCTTGTTTCTTTTGTTGAGATTAACTAGAAAATCCGAGAGCAGGTCGCCCGAGGCTTCCCGAAACTTAAAGTTTGAATTTATTTTTTCCATTTCATTGCTGTCTTCATTGCTGAGTTGTGTGACTTCTTTACACACAGCGAATACTACGTTAAAACATGAAAATGTTAGATGTCTTATTTTCCTGAGGATGGCGCTATTGAAATTAGATCATTTTGAATATTGGAGGACTCATTTGGGTGTTGCGCAGTATTTTTCCGGATGCGGACGCAGTTCCTATCAAGCGCAGATCTGACAAACACATGGATGGACTCATGTCATATAAGTAAAACGGGGCAAATGTACCATATATTTGGAAAGTAGCTCAATGTTATGCACTTCGCCTTGACCACAAACATGGCAGACAGGACGCCGAAAGAGTCTGATGCTCCATTCGCAACCAGGATAGACCCAAATAAAGAGGGTTTATCACCACAGCAGTTGCACTTCATCAGACAGGTAGAACGAGCACAGCTGCAGAAGAGAACACAGAAGCTACACGGCAGAAACGCGGCCTTGGGACTGGCCGTCGGAGCAGTCGTCATGGGAATCTGTATCCTTGTCACTTGTTACAACACAAGGTGAAGGTTAGCTTAGCGTGCGCAGAGTTTACTGCGTGGTACATGGTTTAAGGTAAAACCAGAGCGTGGACATTACTGTTGACCGTGTCTATTTAACCCAATATTTAGACTTCTCATTGAGAAATAGTAGAGAATGGAATTCCAAGAATAGTTCCGCCTTTATCGGAGTTGCTTCTAAGCCCAGTAGGTGGCAGTAATGCAACCCATAGCGTATATGCTACTATTTAAACCCAGTGTTTAAATAGTATTATTATCATCATTATTAAGAGATGTCATTTTTTCAATTTTATTGATTGCTTATTACTAAGATACAAACACCACACAACAAAATCTGTTCTAATCATATGTTCACGAGAACATGGTGCCAATTACCACCAGAGGTGAAGACCCTCTTTGCTACATTTAGTGAACAACCATTCATGAATACAGGTGAATGTGCTGCATCAGTGTCTCACCACGTTCTGCTTCTTTTTCCGACTTATTTCCCTTAACTCTCTAATTGTGCATCAGACGGCTACACAATTTACTCCGTTTCCCAGGAGAAGATCATTGATGAGCTGGATGAGGAGGCCAGACGTCTGAGATCGCAGCAGCCAAAAACTGGTGTCAACTGAGATGAGAGTTTTTGCTGTATTTTGGACTACACCCAGTGTCGTGCACCAAAACTAAGACAAGACTCTTACGGACACTGATGCTACTGATTTGTCTTCATCCACAGTCTGCTCAACTGGTTGACCTCCTTTCAAGCAAAATGTTGCCTTTTATAAAATGAGAAAAGCAGAATTTAATCTGTAAATTCCACCTGTTATCATGCAGGTAAAAGATGATTTGAGAATATGTTTAGATGGCAAGAACTACATTAATTCAGGATATGTGAATGCCATGGCTCTATGTGGAGAATACCAGTAAAACTGAAGAAAAGACACAAATCAGCTTGTTTAAAGTGAAATATCTGTGCATAAATGTGCTAATAAACATATAATGTATTAGATCTGTGGATTTTTGTGCAGCAAGAATGACATGGAAATCGTATTTACAGTTGTATTTATTTTTGGTCAATACAGAGTCTGAACTAGCCTCTAAGTCTGGGGTACAAATATAAAATAAGACCATTGTAAAGTGAAAGGCACAGATTCAGCATGGCAGGAGAGCAGCTTCAGAAAAGCAATACATTTATGTATTTACATTCAAATTTGTAGAAACATCTGTGAATATATTATGAATCTCGACAGGAGTTCTCCACGTCAGGAAAATTCAGTGTGTTGGGAAAATTTTTCACAAGGCAACAACAGCAGATTCACAGCGGGGACTGATTTTCCAGCACATCGTCTTCACTGTGATCCAATAAGATGTCGACTGCAGAATTCTGTCAGCGGAAAAAAAAGATATATCTTCCTGGTGTGAGCACAGTTTTTCCCACAAAATTTTGAAATGATAGATATAAAATTTTACTAAAGTGCACAAGGTGCTGAACTCACTGGAAAAGCAAGAAATACATTTTTTTTGCTTGAGCGAGATCTAAAGTTGCTGAGTGTTTACCCTTTAGGTGTAAACAGAGTTTATACATGTTCGACTATATACACATGCAAAAGCCAGTAGTCCCAAGACCTAAGGGGGAGTTTTAAAACTCAGAAGCATAAAGTCAATACCATCTACTGTAAGCCCTGCATCCTTGGAAGAGAACAATCTATGGGACTCCACAGTTCCTGGACTGCATTTCTCACTCACACGTTGTCATTCCTACCACCAGCCACTGCTCCTTTACATTTGATCTGATCAATCTCTTCACGAGACGTTAATATGATGCATGTTTATATAAAAAGTCACAAGGAAGGCTGTGAACAGTGCTGTGAAAATGTACAGACCTAAAACCACAGCAGACGATGAGGGACAGTGAATCAGACGAGTTACTACCGAGACAGTACTGCTAAAATAAAATAAAAAAAAGACACATTCTCAAACTCTGGTTCCCAAACTTATTTTGAGACCCTTCCCCACTCTTTCTGGTAAAAGTTTCTTCCACAGCTACATATTCAAAGGTACAAGGTTAAATCTTTCCCTCACCCTCACCTACGACTGCTTACGGAAACGACTATGCTAGAAACAGCATTTGTGAACATTGCAACTTAGAAGATGTGACCTTTTTAGAAAAATTAAAGATAAAGAGCACACAGAACTCTTCACAGTGAATTATGAAGGTTAGGGGAAAGATGCTTCAAGACAGTTGTACAAAAAGAGCTGCAGAAAATACTTGTTAAAAACTACTGTAAATAACTGCTGTCTGCTTTTTATCAAAATAGGAGTATGAATAATCTTTTTTTTTTCCTGCGAGCATTATTAAATAATATAGTTTCATCATCTGCGCTGTAGTATTTTCAGATATGTTATGACTTGCACTAAATTGCAAAAAAAAAATGCTTCGAATATTGACATTAGGCAAAATCTAAAGGCAACAAACGGGTGATGATGATGTGGCATCTGCAGAGGCAGCGCGGCAGCCTGGTCACTGCCAAACAATCTTATTTACAAGGATTTTGTCACTTGTTGATTAGTCTGTGCATAAACTGGAGTAAATAACACAAAAGATAGAAAAATCAAAGGTGTTTGCAGTGTGGCTGAGGTGTGTGTAAATCCAGTTTTTACTGAGGTAAAAGACCACTGGCAGCAGAGGGGGCGCTGTGACTGTTTATCGGTGTGCAGATGTGAAGTGTGGAAATGATTCTCCTTCACATTTCACATGAGGTAGTCCAGATGTACAGCATGCTTGGCTGGGAGCTTTTTTCTCGTTACTAGGGAAATAAAATAGAAAACACACATTTAGACAAATTTTCAAGAGTTCACTCTCCTCGCCAAATATGTATTTTTCAAAAACTCACCATTCTACCAATCTCTCCAGCAAAGGTGACACCTTTGCTGGGTTTATCCTGGGAGCCACTGCTGCTGCCTCCAAGGGAATTTCTCCTAATAATCCCTAGAATGTCAGGAGATTAGTGTCACTTGTAGTGTTATTTATAGAGATGTGTTTTAATGAAATGAAAATGATTTTACCTTGGAGTGGCAGAATGTCCAAACGCTGCAGGCTGTTCCTTCGTGAGGATGAGAAACCGCTGCCTTTCGAAAGGCGTCGCTGTCGGCTGGACAGCATGGCAGCGGGAGAGACGATGCCCGGAGGAGGAACTTTCCCCATCTTCTCGTAGAGCTCTTCTATCTCTTTCTTCTGGGCGGCCTGCAGGCTCTGGACCTCCGTCAGGTGTCTGAGGGACAAGATGTCAGAGTTAGATTTTTTAGATTATCATCTCTGTCGGACCAGGACATTGAGACAGTAGGAGTCACAGACAGGAAGTGGATTTGAACTTCAACCACCACCTACTTCTCTCTGAGTTCCTGCAGCTCCACCAGCATTTCTTCATCATCGCTGTCTGAGTCGTCACTGCTCAGGTAAGGAGCGTTTCTGCTGTTGTACGTCATCATCCACAAGTGATGGAGGGCGTTGGTGTACTGAGGGCTGCCCGCCGCTCCGTCCCACAGCCTCCCCTCTACCTCGGCCGCTGTCACCGAGAGTCCACTGTCTGCCGATGTTCCCATCAGGCTCAGGCTGTACGCCCTCCTTCGACTCCTCCTTCTGCTTCTTGGTCTCTCTGCAACGATGGCTGCTCCCTCTTCTTCTTCCTCCTCGTCCTCCCCATCCTCCTCTTCATTTGCCTCTTCTTGCTCTCCTCTTCTCTCCCATTGCTGTCTCTCCTGCTGCTCCGGGCTGACAGTCCGTCCCATATGACCCGCAACCTCATGGACAACCGCAACTGAGCCTCTGTGATGTTGAGGGTGAGGGGGCGACATGGTGAGGGAGGTTCCAAGGCTGGTCTCAGACTCCCCCTGCTCCTCTGTGCTACTCTCTGATGGAGTCGTACTGCTGACCTCAGGCTTCATAGCCGGGGTTTCAGGGCCTGCAGGACTAGCAGGAGCAGGGATGTCCAAGCTGGGGGTCACCTGGAATCGGCCCACAGTCACTGGTGCAGAGTGAACCTCTGTAACGCAGAGAGACAAAAATTAAAGAGTACTGCATAATTTTGCTGAAAACATATACTACACAATACAGTGGAACTTCAAGATACAAGCACTTTAACAAACGAGTATTTTCAGCCAGACCCAAGATTTTCTTAATTTCCCATAGGGTTCTCACAGGCTTAATAAAGCTCTATAAATCTTCTAAGCCGAAAAGATTTTTGATTCTAGATCCGAGTTGTGACGTGCGTACAGAAGATGGACAAGCATCCCATGCTGGGGCTTGTTCACTTCACATCTTTCATACACATCTCCCATTTTTTTTGATTTTCTCTCGATTCATTGTGTTATTCCTCATAATAGTGATGAGTCCTAGGAAAAATAGTAGTAAAAACTAATATTATAAAAAAAAAAGAAAACTATGTGTCTCTATAGAAATCAAAAGCATGTCTTTCCATTGTTTCAGTTTTCCATTGAGACATTTTCTGTTATTTCTTAATAATGATTCGAGATACAAGCAACTTATAAGCTCAGTCCTGGTACGGATTTTGCTCGTATCTTCAGTTTCCTCTGTACAAGCAAACAACAGGATAAATGACTTATAAACTGAGTAACCACTGGCCTGTCTGACTGCGGATTTTGCCGCCTGATAATAATAAATAATAAATAAACTCTTATCAACGTTGCAGCTCAAAGGTCTAAAGCTGTACCGCTTGCTGACTAAATGAACTGCAGCTAATGAGTGTTCTGTAATGTGATTAAAGCTAATTTGACTATTAGGACCAAATCTACATAAAAACCTGTCTGTCAGGAAGTGATTAAGATTTAATCACGTTTCTTGGCAACAGTCAGGAAGAGGATGTGAGTGAAACACCACTGACTGTAGATTTCATCTCAGCGTGGTGACAGTGTGTGACAGTGTGACAGAAACAAGGACCAGTAATCGCACTATTGCTGTGATTTCTTTAAATAATAAAACTCCGGAAAGGTTGGATTTTCTCTAGTTTCGTTCAGGCTTAAGAACGGACAATTGTGACAAGCTGTTTAACTTAGAGTCTCATTTGAACCAACATCTGCTGACAATTTATGGTTCCAATATCCTGCAGTGTCTCACTTTGCCCACTAAGTGTCCTACTTACAGTAAACACAGAATGTGCCTGGGTTCCTGCCCACATTCAACAGAGTCCCACTGTTGAGGGCTTCTGAGGCGGGTATAAATACTGACAGGTGTGGATGTGGGAGGAGAGGCCCGTAACGAGCAGCCGGGCTCTCAGATTGGTCAGCGACGGTGGGTAGCACCACAATCACACCTATATTTGTGTGTGTGTTCACATTGAATGGGACATTACATCCAAGTGGCTTACGCAACAGCTCCCAGTGGACAGCTAATGGACGGTGCTGTCACCAAGGACATGACTAAACAGAGACACTGGAAACAAGTGAAAAAGCTAATGGACCGTAACGGAAACTTTGGACAAAACAAAAACCGAGCAAAGGAAAAAAAAACTCTAGTATTTTGCTGAGTGTGTCCTCTGGTGTGGGTGTGTTTGGGTTGTAAACACACACTTCAAATACAGCGTGTTATCACCAAGCACTGCCAGACACTGCCTTATAACATGCTGTACTTCTGCAGAACATCAACACACTTTCTTACCAGATTCTGTAGAAGTGCTGCTAGGTTTGGGACCACTGCTGGGGACTTCTGGTACTGCAGTGTGGGATTGTGTGCTGAAGGAAGATAACTAGACACAGAGAATAAATGTTATTAGTAATTGAACGTAAATGCTGGGCCGGGGATACAGTATTCGTTTAATTCCCAAATTACATACAAATATCTAGTCAACGCCCTGTGGAAATACAGTGGCACAGCTTTAGGTCACGTCAGGATACCGGGTTCCCGAGACTAATTCAAGCTCAGGTAAAATTATCCCTTGAGGAATTGACACAGGGTAGCAGTGAGATTTGAATCTAGACAAAACAGAGCTGCAGAGGAGTTTCCTGAGGAGAAATGCTGCAGCAAAGAAACATTACCAAATAATCACTTAAAGTCGTTTCTAAGCCCTGTATTATAAGCTGTCACGATAACTTAATATTAGATCCGTGCTTCCCAAATAGTCAGTCTGGCCTCCAAAAAAAGATAAAAGAAAGTTATTTAAATTTTTCAAACAATTTTATTTCAATTAAATTATCAATATGTACAAATTACAATTCTAATAATGTTTAGAGGAATTGGTGCAGTTACTTTAACTGTTTTATATTATATTGCTCCAAGAGAATTGAACATTTACATTATTAAATTATATACTAACACCACATCATTATATTTTCAGTTTTCTGCAAAAAAAAAAAACAATTCTTGACAAGTAATTGTAATGTATTTACATGGTTTTTTTTTAGCTACACTATGTTTAAGAATGTTCATGCAGGTACAAGGAGACCAGAAATAGAAAAAAAATGTTACAATATAATTAGCACCAATATATTTAAAACTCAGGCAACTATGCTGGTTATATTAATAATGCTGAACCAAATAGCAGATTGTTGGTTTGGAAATAATAAAAAAAAAAAAACACATTATAATCTGTCAGTGTCTAGTTCCTCCTTCACACCAATGGAAAGGGTTCTCCAACCAATCAAATTCTGTGGTACTATCACTTAGTCCACCCTCTTAACCCGTGACTATTTCAGGGCTCTAAAACCAACCAAACTACACATAGCTACAGATACTGTGCCTATTACTAGAACCATTTCCTAGGGCAGAAAACAAAATTCCTCTGTATATCCCCACGTAATTACAGTGCTGAGTAAAACTGAGAACTCACAGTGCTTTCAGGGCTCTTTAGGGCCGAAGGGGAAAGATCTGACAAGGAGTCTGAAGTGGAGACGTGTCGTTGGGGCGAGTATGGAGCCACAAAACTGTGGAGATTGTCTTCCTGGGTAAGACTGGGAGGACTGGAGAGTCCAACTTGCTGCGGCGCCTCCTGGGGGATCAGTGGAGGGGTGGAGGGCATGGAGGGTGGGGTGGCAGGATGGGCCCAGCTCAGGTGAGTGGTCTGGGGGAAAGAAACCCCGTCCATTTGAAACGTATGTTCTGGGCTGTGGTAGACATTGTTCTGCGTTGGGACGCCAACCGTGGGGTAGGACAGGTCCACAGGTGTGGGCTGGTACTGCTGTGGGTAGATGGGAGGATAACCAGCCTGTGGAGCCATGTGAGGGGGGAGTTGGGGATGAAAGCCTGGATAGGAAGGGATCCCCTGGGCGGTAGGAGGGATAAAGGACTGTGCCATGCTCATGGCCATGGAAATCACATTAGCCAATGAGAACAGGGGCTGTGTGTGAGGAGGCCACATGTTGTGAGGCTGGGGGGCAGGTGGGGACAGGGTCATGTTCTCGCTGCTGACAGGACTGGGGCTCTCCTTCTGAGGACTCGGGGAACTCGGGGTAGGAGAAGGAACGGAAGGCAGCGTGGGGTTACTGGCCACACGGGTGAGAGGTGGGTGAGGCCCCGCTGGTTTAGGGGAACCTGGAGAGCCAGGGTAGGGGAATGGAAAGTGTGTGTGGCCCATGTAGGGTAGGTGGTAGTGCTGGTGATGAGGCAACAGAGATGCCGGGTTGTGATGGTGTTGATAATGGAGTGGAGATCCTGAAACAAAAAAATTATTAAAATATTAATATTACATTAGTCAGAGTGTTGTGGCTATGAAACGTTTTTAATTTTACGCTATGTTTGCAGCAGTATTAAGAGCTACAGCAAAAAATAAATAAAAATACCAGCTTTGTAGCTCCTTTCTAAAGACATAAGACGTTTTCCTAGTGAGTGTCTTAAAAAATTACAATTCAGCTCTTAGGATAAACACAAAACTTCAAGTTGGCCAAGGAATAATCCACATAACTACATATTAGACCCTTCAAGTCTTCCTTCTCTTCTGATTTGCTCCTCCCGATTCTACCTCTCACGCCCACTGGCAGGACGGAGGCCAAGTGGAGCATAAATCTTTCCTGTACTTCCAAATAATGGGTTTTAATGGAGAACAAAGACATTCTGTTTAAAGCAGCATCCGGCTGTAATTGCATTTGTACGCAGAAGCTCACCAGCTCAGGGGGCTTCGGTATCAATAGAGTGAATGAAGCCGAGGACATTTTAGAAGAGTTCAAATTGAACCCAGATGCGAAAGTAACGCTCAGGGTTCTGATTGTCAAAAAAAAAAAAAAAATGCAGTAAAAAATAATTTTTGTCTTTTTACTCCTGGGGGAACAAATTAGCATGTCCAGGTTCTCGTTGTGTCCACTGATTTGACATTTAACTCCACAATGGCTCCACAGTTAAAAACCACACCTCCTGTTTCTGGTGATGCTAAGCAGCCACTACTTTTTCCATGCTGATGGAAACATAATGTTAGGCAACACTCTATAAGAGTGGCGGGTGGCCAGGGGGCTGTTGCGCAACAACATGTAGTGAACGTCCAGCAGAGAGGGAGGAAGACCATAGTGGAGGAAAATCGTTCAGGTGACGGAGGAGGCTGGAGCAGAGGACATACGGATGAGGTGTGCTCCTACATTGACTTCAATGCCCCTCCTCCCCCTGCTATTGAGGAGAGGACTTTAATATGGGGGGTGGGCTGAAGGGAGTGGGGGCTTCTTGGAAAATCAGCAGGAGCTTGTGCTGGCAAACAGATGTTGTCGACCATCGCAGTGCTGCGGCAAAAGCTGCTGGTTTTTACAGCAACAGCATTCAAAGCTGCCTAAAGAGCTAGAAAGAACTCTTCAGGTGAGGTAATTACCCAGGAGGGCCGGCTGCAAAGCAGAGACAGACGAATGCTTTGAGGTGTAGGGAACGGCGGATGGCGCCATCGAATATCAGAACAATACCAGTAACGCCTCCCCATGAGGGAGGCAGTGGGGGTTTATGAGGTAGCTGAGCATTGCTTTGAATTATTCCTTGCCAAAGAGACTAAGAAGTTTTCAGAGTGCTGAAACAGTAAACAATGCTGGCCTCTTCGGCGAGGGGCCGGAGGGAGTGGGCACGGGGCTATTTACCTGGGGCGTTGTGGAAAGACTGTGAGCGCACAAGAGGTCGCCCAGATGAAGTAATGTCTGCACTGAAGATGTCGCCATTAGGGCACGGGGGAGAGCCACGTACCCCTACACTTTGGTTAGCCACAGTGAAGTCTAAGACAAGACACATGCAAGAGTTAGAAGGTGGCGCAGCCGCATGCATGCATACTAAGTATATGTAGACTAAGGAGACCGAGCGTAATCACATGCATCACAGAGATTCAGGCAGCGAGAAAGTTAGCCTTATCAGCATTCACAATAGAAAATAAATGATTTAAAATTAGAAAACAAATGGAATTTGAATTGTGAAGAAAACCAAATCAGTTTTTAGGGCTTTAGTCAATTTTTCCTAGTTGTAATTGTTTGTGAATGCACTTGTTGAAATGCAAAATTAAAGGGAGTTAATGCTGCTGTTTACTGCATATCATTGCAACACTAACCAGTAACTTCTATTTTACGTTAAGGCTAAAACTGGTGTCGACTCCTCCACAGAAAGTTACATTAGAAACAGAGTTGACTTGTAACAGTATTTTAAGCCCAGTTTGTCTTGACATGGCAGTCGCCAGGCAGCTGATTACAGTTTTTGTAACTTTACACAAATGATTGATTGGATTAGTGACTAGATATTAAAACTCTCCTTGAATTGATCATTTAGTGCAGACTTGAAACTCACCAGGCAGAGAGGATGAATGTGTTCGAGGCACAGTGTGAGCGTGTAGATTAGGCTGTAAGAGAGCACAGATAATACACAGCATTCCATTAATGACGAAAAAGTCCCTTTGTGTTCATACATTTCTATTAGAGAAAGACATGAAAATAATTCAAAGAGGAAACTTTGCACTTTTGATAACTAGATCCAAGGATATGTATGTAAATGACTCTCAACTGTTACCACCCTGACCTCAAGAAGTCAACATTAGATATTACATATGTATCTGTAAACACAAAAATATTTATTTTACATTATCCTCAGCCTCGAAAAAAAAAAAAAAAAAAGTATGTCACCAAAATGTTACCTTTCGTTTCTTTAGCTCCTAAGATAATGTGTTAAACATCATGTTTCCAGGATAAGGTTAGTATTGACCTTGAATCGCTTCTGAAATAAGCACCGGTTTCCAAGGATTCTGCTTCCATTTATACACTGTCTGTCCACATAACTCTCAGAATAGAGCCCTACCTCAGAGTTAACAACAGCCGCAGAGCAGCGAGACCGAACAGGCCGGCTCTGTTCGGCACAACAGCGCTGGAGAGCACATAATGATTCTTACAAGAATGTGGTCAATGGAGTGCTTTTAATTATGACCTGGAAAGAAGCCAGTGGAGGTCTGTTTAAAGTGGCTTAGGATAATGGCAGCCGGAGGATTCGAATCAGAGAATGAGTCAGATAATGAAAAGTAGGTGTTCGCGACCATCTAGATGATTACAGATAGAGGGCAGCGGGAGATTTCTTTATTGTTCAGATAAGAAAGTTGGAATGGACAGAACTTGTTGGGGAACACGAGAAATCTGATAAAGGAGTGAGTTGTACAGGATGGCACTGAAATTAAGAACCTGTTCCTCCCTTCTTGGATGCCTTTATTTACAGAGTTAAAGCGAAATATCGGGGTTTTTCCAGCTCTTGGTGGACAGATATGCTGGACATTTCATCATTGCTGAGCACTGAATCTGTTGAGTGAAGGAGGAAAAAGAGGAACAGGTACAAATCCACAAATCACAGCAGTAGATGACCTCACTGCTTTTAGGAAAATGATGTCCTAATTGAAACCAGCACCTCAGGTGGCCATAAGGACACTTAACCTTCTATCTCTGAGGCCAAGTCTCCGAGGAGACCACGAGAAAGAGTCTCATTTTTTTAATTGCAGCGTAGGAGGGGGCGCTACAGCTGTCCATTAGCAGTGAATTAATTGCTCGGCGATAGAAACCTGATGTGCACAATAGCTCATGTAAATTCAATGACAGTAAAAAACAGCAGACGGTGAAAACAAAACAACGCTGCGGTTTAGATCTACTGACCTGTGAGGACGACAGTGAGTTCACTCCATTGTGAAAGGCAGGCAGTGGGATTCGATGTCCACCAGAATGAACCTGCTGCTCTTTGGACATGAGAGCCTTGGCTCGTTTGATGATGTCTCCCATCCGGTGGATGAAGCCCTCCTGCTCCGATGGCAGGATGAACTCATTATGCACCTAGGGGACGAGGTGAATATTCAGATATTGAGCAGCTCATTTTAAAAGAGAGAGAATTGCATAAAGTGCTGCATTATTTTCTACAGTAGAGTGTATTAAGTAAAGTCGTTTTGTAAGGGATTCTCACAAGATTTCTGATAAATGCACAGCATTGTTGTTGACTTTAGCATATTGATGCCACTCTAATGTGAATTGTGGGTAGGGGCGTGGCCACTGTCAGCACAGCACCATTTAAAGACCTTGTACTCAGAGCCACAGGAGCCGCGGCATCAATGCCAAACAACCCCCGCCGAGCCAAGACTGGGTAAACAAAAGCCCAGTGTATTTTTAAGAGGCAGGAAAACAGTACATTCAGTGAACAAAATGTGCTGCCGAGAATTCTCCCTCATCACGCCTTCATCACAGCAGCTCATCTCAGTGCACCGCTCTCCAGCAACTAATAAAACTCAAGTACGACGGCGGCAGGAAAGGGTTGTTTACCTTCGTCATTCACTTTTAAGTAATTTATGATGAAGAATCAGTCAGAGTTAGAACGAGCGTACGGAAGGCTGTAAACTGCCAGCTGAATCAATCATGCATGTACTCAGCTGAGACATAGAATCTGCCAAGCTCATCAGCTGACAACTGGACTTCTACATAGTCGTTCTTAAATCTCTAGATATCTAGTTGAGTTTTTCAACTGAATCAAACTAAATGCTTCAAATTATGCTTCCCCCAGCAGAACGTTTTGTTTGACTCACAATTAAATTAAATTATCATTGTGATTCACACCACAGCGCACAACAAAATTTGGTCTCTGTATTTAACCCATCATCAAAGTGAGCACTGGTCAGCTAATGAGCGCCCGGGGAGTAGTGTGTAGGGATGATACCATGCTCAGTACACAGCAGTAACTTGGCGGGAGGGGGATTCGAACCGGGGACCTTGCGGACCCAAGTCCGCTTCCTTTACCACTAGGCCACCGCTGACCCCCAAATACCAACATCAAACTTATTTAAGTTAACATGTTGTCCCCTATACTGTGTGGTACCATGCAACAAATCCCCCACTAAAAATTATTGCCCTAATTTTTTTGTGACCAGTGACAAACAAAATGGTAAAATGTTATCGCATATAAGGCCAGTGATGCCCTGATGATCCTTGGAAAAAGACAGTAATAACATCCTGCAGGGCAAAAAAAAAATCACTATTTGTGTTCATTCAGGGCAGTGGTGGCCTAGTGGTCAAATCCACCAACTGCCAGGTTACAACTGAGGTCCACTGCGCATGGCAACGTCAACACTCAAAGCTTCTCACTGTTCACTTTGGTGATGGGTTAAATACAGAGGTGACATTTTGTGGTGTGAATCACAATGACAAGGAGTTTGATTTCCTTCCATTTTTCCTTTCCTTCACGCATTCATCAGAGGCAGCAGTCTCCATGACTGCCACCCAAACCACACTGCACCATACCGTGAGCCTTCCTGTGGGTGGTGAACCCATTTGTGTGGGTATGGAGGACGCAACTGGTGGATTCAAACCTGAAGCTTTGTGGACTTCATGCGAGACAAAAAAAACCCCAAAAATGATGGGTTAGCAATTCTCATGTCTCACCATCACGGCAGCAATGTCTTCAGGATTGTCTCCATCCAGGTCAAACTTGAAAGTCACCATCTTGTCATTGTGGGTCTGCAGCTGACACTCCACCACCCGGTCCACTTTATCAGAGAGCTGCAGGGGGGAAAAACACAACCTTTTCATGCGTGTTTACGTGTTTATTCTCTTCCACGACGGCTACAGTCAAACACAGGAGAAACAATAGCTGTTTTTGTACGTGGGCATGTGTGCAAACATGTGAATGTGAGGCCGTCGTGCACCGCCGCGTACACATGTGGCCGTGCACGGCCTGTTTGTCTCATTTAAAACACAGACTCATCACATAGGAAATGTAATGTGGTTGCATGGGAGGAAGCATCGAATGTGTAGCACAGCTCCTGGTAATCTTACATAATCAAGGCAGAACGTCGCCCACTCTAATGTTAACGTCTTACCACTAATTTACACATCACTCTCTCTCCGGCTGCTTGATTTATTTGTTTGTGTAGTGCTCATGTCTGTATTGAAACATTAGAGCTTTTGATTTGTAGTACCCCTGTGATGCGCAGCCTGGATCGCGCCCTTCTACGGAAAAGCTTTGTGGCAGTTCGTCTTGCGGCCGTCTTCTCCCCTTTCTCTGTCAGACCCTCATAACCATCACTCAAACCAGACGTCACATCAGAGGCGTAGCTGCGGAGAAACAATTTATATCAAGGACTGATTAGAACATGGACAACCCTCTGAGACCCAGGACCTGGAAGGTTTTTAAAAAATGTTTTTTTAGTATCTATAATATAATCAAAATAGAAAGAGATAAATAATAAATAAATGTGTCTCCACAACTATCAAATCAAACTATTCCATTCAACGTGGTCCGTTTAGACTCTATAGCTGGCTTTCGTCAGCAATAAGCAAGATTTCCACATCTTTCGTCACCGCTTTCAACACAATGTCCACGTTTTGGGTTTCAGAGAACTGGAGAGCACTGAGAGCTGTTTTTTTTTTTTTTTTTTTTTTTTTATGAAACATTTTGCTTCAGCTAATTACGTCTCCTGGGTGTTTTTGGATTACTGTGGTCACAGTCTCCCCTCCATCCACCTTCTCCAGCGTTGGCTGCAAATGTTTACTAACAGTTACAGGGCTACTGCTTGGACCGCGTCCATGAGGCTTTATTCAAATAAATCTCCACCTCATGAGGAACTTTAATCCAAAGTAAAGCCTGTTTATTCCTTCAACTAAGGGGAATGAAATATCAAATGTCTAAGATAAATACATTAGGAACTCTGAGTTAAAACTTGCATCCGCAGCCAAAATTTGTAGATTAATTTTTGCCACAAAAACAGAATTTCCCTGTTTAAACTCAACATAACTTTAGCTTATTGGAATTCTGATATAGGTGAAGAATCTGGACTGCAGGCGGGCCAGTCAAGTGCCCCAAATGCATTGAACTTATACTAACTTAACTTATTATACAAGTTTGTCAACTCTTTCGGAATTCTTAAAAATTGGAATGTTAAGGATAACTTATTATACATGAAAATTAACTGAAAAGGCCTCTTGGATGAGAGGTGAAGCGTTTTCCCAAATGAATGTCCAGTTGCCTAACTAAACTCTTTAACCTTGACCATGACCTGGATGACTGAGAACCTTCATCGACATGTTACATATAAACTATATTTACTACAGTCCCAGTCAGTTGTAGAGTTCACTGTGTCAATGTGATCCATGGAGCTGATCTGCAACATCATTATCAGCACAAGCAAAGACCAAAGGCTCCCCTCCCCGGAATATCCCACCAACATGAAAAACAGGGCCTCTGAGACATCTGAGACACCGTCCTGCAGAAACCTGCAAGGGTCCACACTGTCTCAGTGCAAGAACAACACTGCAGACCCCCGTGACTGCCTAAAGCTTGTTATCACAGCCACACAGATGTGTACCAGGGGGAGGATCAGGGGAGCGCCTACGTTTGTGTAAGATTCACACTTATTTTAAGGCCAGAACATTATTGTAGAATGGTGTATCGACCTTCATTGCTGCTAAGATCGCATAAAAAGCAGAGTGAGCTTAGAAGGTGAAAAGGTTGAGCTATAAAAAGACAGGCCTTACCTGTCCACGGGGGAGTTGAAGCCACTCGTGGGCCCTGAGTTGCCATGTTCTATGTTGTTGGATACTGCAATACTCTGTGAAACAAAAGAGGAACACGACAAGAAAGAACATAAACAAGACTTTTCTCTGGTTCTTCCGTTCTACATTTACATTTATCAGATGCTCTTATCCACAACAATTTATAAGATTAGGATTAACAATCAGTTTAGAGAGAGGAAGCCTTATTGCATTAGGAAATTAAATGAATTTTAAGCACGCGAATGAATCACAGTAAACCTAAACTATTTAAAAAATTTAAAATTCAAATTTAATTTTATTATATAAGAATCACTTCAGGGACAAATGTTTCTCTTACAATCACTGTGACGGCAAAATGGTACAACTAATAAACTATCATTTTATTTATTTTAATTTAATTTAAAATTTTATTTATTTATTTTTTTTTAATTGTGTAATAAATTGGTAACATCTGCATGAACCAAGCCGTCAAGCTCTTCTGTAACACTTCTCACCGAGGGGAAGCGCAGAGCTGGGACAGGGAGTCCGTTTGCAGCCGGGCTGTTGGCCTCCAGAGGGTCCTGAAGCCCAGAGGAGCTCAGATAGCCGTCCGTCTCGCAGTCAGCTGTTTCAACAAAGGATGCAAGACGTTAACATGTGAAGGACACCAGGGCAACTTCTGAAGATTTTGCTCACGTCAGACAAAGAAATGAGTTCCAGGCCAAATGTTGAAGGAATTAAAAAAGTGAGAACAAGTCCTGTTTCTGGAGACTCTGAACCCGCTGCACTCAGAGTAAGATGTAGGAGTATTGACTGATTTAATTTAACAGAGTCATTTGACACATATAACTGCAGGAGCAGGTGCTCTGAGCAAAGAATTCTCTAAAACTAACTAAAGAAAATGCAAAATAAAACCCCCATGAGGCATGTGAGTGTGCATGTGTCTGAAACCTTAGAATAATGTTTCCAGGACAGGGCTTCAAAGTACAGGCTGTGTTAATACCATAACTTTAAGAATAACAACGCTGCAGCTTTGAATATTACACCAATGGTCCCCAACCCCTGGACCTGGGACCGGTACTGGTCCGTGGGTGAATTTGGTGTAGGGCCGCAGAGAAATATTGTTTCCTTTTGGTCCCATCTGGCTATTACTTCCACTACACACAACAATAGAACGGCTATAATGCAACTATAAGTCATTGTCATTGATATTGAGTCATTGATACAAGAATCTAACTTTTGGTAGCAGAAAGTTATAGGCTGTGTGTGAAATCCTTAATGTGTACATGCACAGCTAATTCGGGTAGGAAGATATTATAGGTAGGAAAATATTTCAGAACACCAAAAAAATATAGTATGTGGTCCGAGAAAATAGTACGAAACATCGGGGACTATTGTATTACACTGTTGCCTTTTTGCTAACATTGATTACCATTTAAGCTATTTATTGGTTACCATATACCTGTGTAGAGTATTATTTATTAAATATATATTGTTACATGATCGGATATTCATATTTTCGGTGCAATAATTATCATATATACTGTATGTTATGATCATATTTTATATAGATATTGTATTTTATTGATTATATTATTCATATATTTGTCCATATTGTTGTTTATAATCACATGCACATTGCTCTATTTAGTTATAATCATTTATTTTATTGAAGTTACGGTGAGATATTTTGAATACTTAAAGAGGGGGATTTTTCTTTGAATTCGTATCTGAGTTTCTGAGTTGCAGTGTTATGCTGGGATTGTGAGAACAATGGTGAATAACACAGTAATTCTCTTCATTGGAACCACCTCACAAACATGACCTCTTTGCCCGTGACCATAAAAGCACAGGAAAATCACCACCTTCGTTCAACCATGGATGGAAACTAATAAATTTTCATGCTAATTGGAACTTAAACATGAGGAGCCTCACAGTTAGCAGATGACAGGCTGTTGTGACGTATGTGAAAGTGTTGATCTGCCTCAGGCTCCTCCGGTTCCGCAGGGTAGTTGGAGCTCACACCGGAGTCGGCGGAACTTGTGACGGGGGACAGGATAGTGGCCGGAGGAGTGAGGGCCGGGGTGGGGGACTCTGCTGCGACAACGTGGCTGACCAAAGGTGAGGGCAGCAGAGGCTCCGGCTCCTCCTCGATGGCCTGCTGCTCCTGCTTCTTCTTTCTCTCTTCTGCCTGTCGCCTCAGCTTCTCCCTCTGTCGTTTAATGACTGTCACCCTGTCCCGTATGGCCTTGGCCACAAGCTTGAAGTCTGCTTCGCACACAAAGCCCAGCACAACCTGTGTGATAACACACAAATTAGTCAGGGCAAAACATGTCATTGGCCACAGAGAGCTGCTGTAATATTTAGAGAATTTGGTCTTAATGACCTGAACACGCACACTGTGACATCAACACTCAATCCCTCCTGAGTGTTGTGCTAACAACATTTGCTCTGGAAATTCAACACACATGGGACGGAATTTTTCGAGCCAGATACTCAGCCCTAAGGTGCCACTCAACACATTGTCAGATTACAGCAGGACGAGGTCTAGATGTTCCTCTCACTGATATCAAATTTGATCTTGATGACAACCAGCGCACAGACATTAAGAAGTCAGGGACGGTGGCATGAATTTTCATTAAAAGTGACCTCTGGTAGGAGGGTTTTCAAGACGACACATGGGTCTGTTGGTTACATCCAGTAGAGCTGTTATTATTGTGACCCTGAGCACTTCCTCAGACACAACCCTACATTATGAAACCACTTGTGATTAAATGTGGAGCTGTGACCTTGACACACTCAGCCACATGTCATAATAGAACTGCAAGAGACACATGAGGATTCTGGATTCATTAGCGGGGCTGTTTTCTCTGACTGAGGTCTAATGTCAACAGGCTGAACACAACCATCTCACTAACACTAAAAAAAAACATCTTCAACCAATCTATTTGCAGCAGAGAAATGTTGTAAAATTATTTCTTCCTCACTACGTGATAGTTTGACCTACCATCTCCTGGGCCACCTCCTCAGGAACATCTTTGTAGAGCTCGAACAGGAACTCAATGGCATTGTTGTCCTTGTATTTCCCATGGAGCTTTTTGGTGTCGTCCATGCGCAGCCACAGCTTCAGTCCCGGCTTCACTGTGTCGTCCTCCTCCGCCAGCTCCACGTGGACGCCATTGCTTTCGTGAAAGAAGGGGTGATCCAGAAGATCCTGAATGGTGTACCTGTTCAAAAAAAAACGGGAAGAAATGTATCAATAAGTATAATATGGCTGCCACTGATATTATTTTACAGCAGCTGAGTATTTTTTTTTAATTCTGGGTCCATGCTCCATGGAGGACAAAAAAAAAGAACAGAACAAATGCTTTTCAGACAACAGTGACCTTAAGAGACATATTCAACTGTACATATTTATATAAACCATAAAAAACAACATGGAATAACAGTCCAACAAAGTTCTACTGTGGTCCACACAACTGTAAATGTTCTTAAAAGCCTCAAACTTTTACTATAAGAAGGGAAGTAACCGCATAAACATTAAAATTGAAAATAATCAGTTTAGTCAGCGAACAAATAAAATAATGTCTGTACTGTTACTGCTTTATTTTACCTTTCGTCATTGTTCATTCGGATACAGCCCTCAATGATCTCCTTCAGTTCAGGTACTTTAACCTTGTAGAAACTGTCAGGTTTCATTCCCTGCAAGAAAAAAAAAAGTCCCTTTAATTATAGGTACGTTAGATTTGGAATGCTTTTCCATTAGTACACTGAGGTATTTTTCTTTTCTGTCTCATTGTGGAAGGTTAGTGCTGAATCACTGACCGTTCCTCAAACCTGCATGACATGAGAGACTTCTGCTTTGTGACATCTGTCAATTACCACCATGACATTCTGCTTTGCATTTATGTCAACACCAAAGACCAAGATCAGCAGGAGCTGAGGAACATGGAAAAAACCCAGGTGCTTCCTTCCCTCTTCTGTGACTGCGTTCTTGAAGCACAATTTACTTCCTTAATGCCATTACTTAATGTCAGCCACGTAAGCAATTGTGCTGTACATTGGTCACACAGTAACGTGAGCCCAAAAAGAGACATATATATATACACAGAGAAAATGTCATCAATGGTGAAATGTCATTTAGATGCAGACGACAGAGGCTCTTTGTATGAAGTGTTCGCTCTGTGTCCAATTTTCTTATCCTGTTTGAGACTCCACATCTCATCTGTGGAAACTGGAGTCCAGATAAGGTTCAAGGAAGGCAGAGTTTTTTGTAATGACATCATTAGGTGCAGGGTCCTTGATGCATTTCAGGTCAAGGACCATCATACTGAAAAAGATTTGGACCAAAGACCTGCTTGGAAGAGGACTTAGTCGGGTTTCACTCTTGCTGTGAGTAAACTAATGCTGGAAAAGTATGGGCAAAAAAGTCTAATAAACCAAAAATTTCACAACCTTCCTGTAGCACCTCCACCTCCTAGTACCTTGCAATCTGTAGGTTTATACAGCCGATCATTTTGAAAAAGATGGGGTTTTTTTTTCCCACATTCATGTGATTTCAGAGGGAAAAGAAATGATGTGTTTATTTTCTTCTTGCATTCTGCCGGCCTCGAAATAGCATGAGTAAATAAACACCACCAGCCATTTATCCATCTGTGTAGCTACATGTGCTGCAAACCTAATAAATCCACAGGTGGTCTACATGTAAATGTTTAACATAACCCACAGTAGAGCTCATATGATTTTTTTTCCTCCGTCGTCTCTCTAAAAGCCTTGAAAAAAATGATGTTGTTGTGCTGATTCTAAAACAACCAGTTCCACCTCCTTTCTGGCGTTGTCACTTCGTCTCTTTCCAGAAGTGAAAAAAGTCAGACTGATTTTTTTTTCTGTTGCATATGTAAGAGTGGAGAAAGAAAGTGCACTCTGTGTGAAGGAGAGGATGATGCAAAATTTCCAAAAATTGTAATTCTACAATCCTTGGCATGTATACACCGTGAATGGCATCATCCCCGTAGATGGGTAATGCAAGAGCTGCTTAAAATAAAGTATACGCTTTGTGACACTATACTTTTGAAAGCAATCACTGTGCTACAGGAAGCCTGTTCTTTTTTGTTCTACAGGTAGGATTTATAGAATATACAAGAAGGGAATTTATTGTCCTCGGAGATCTGTTCTTCCTGCAAACCTTGGAGGGATGAACATCAACATCTACAAACATGACACTCCCTTTGGTTTTATATTCAAACATTTTGTCTCGGTAACAGCAACAGCCAGTCGAGCGAGACATGCTGTAAACTGACACTGAACCACATCATGGCCATAAGTTTTCAATTTCACCAAACTATGTCCTTCAGTAGACAAACTGCGTGTTCAATTCCCCACTTGTTACCAACAACTGTTGACACCATATGTTGACATCTTTCTGCTTTTCCTTACGGCTTGTCCTTCTTCTCAGGAGTTGCAACAGCAAGTCAACAATTTCCACCCATCCTCTGTCTCCTCAACTCTGACTCCAACTACCTCCATGTCCTCCCTCACTGCATCCATCAATCTCCTCTTTGTCTCCTACCTGGTAGCTCCATCTCTAGGATCATTCTTCTACCAATATAATCACTGTCCCTCCTCTGCATATTGCATTAAATACAGCTAAAGAACACAGCAAATCCCTCTTCCCTCACTCACACTGGTGACTTTGCGGTAGATCTGGGCAGCGTTTTGACACTCGGAGTATGGGTACTCGGACGTGGCCATCTCTAGGATACACATTCCAAAGGCATAGACGTCCACGGCTTCATCGTACTTCTCCTCGTACATCTCCGGTGCCATGAACTCTGGTGTTCCTGTCAGGACAGAAGAGTTATTTTTCTTCCACAGTTGTTTAATATCATAGGAACCTAAAAAAAAGAAATTGTGTCTATTTATGGTCCAAGACATTTAGAATAGTCATGCTAAGATATAAAGCCTTTATTATCACAGGCTAAAATTAATAACATATTCTTGTTTGAACAGGAATATGATGATGTAATGTCCATAATTTGCATTTCGCGGCTCTGATCTTGTACTGCTAAACCAACTGTCAAACTAAACCAGACAAGCAACATTAAAATCATACATCAAGGTTCAATAAATCAAGCTCAATATCACGCAAGTCAAGTTTTAACAAGTAATTACAGCTTGTTAAACAAATAAAACTGACACTCCCTACATATACACCATGGGAGAAGCAAAGTTTCCATTGAAATGAACTGACACTTCAACAATTCTGCCAATTTTTCTGAGACAAACCGATACATTGTGAGACGTGTCTGGATTCGCACATGTTCCCGAGACACTGTCTCTTTAAGACGCAGTTTTAGCTCAAACAGGAATAACCTGCAGACACACACTATCCTTATGCTGTACCTACCAATGACACTTTTAGCAAAGGAGGCACTTTTGAGAGTGGCCAGGCCCAGATCTCCTATTTTCACCGAGCCAGTGGGGCCGGTGATGAAGATGTTGTCACACTTGAGGTCGCGGTGAATGATGGGTGGCGTGCGTGTGTGCAGAAAATGAAGGCCTTTGAGGATCTGACGACTCCAGCGCTGCAGCAGCTTCAGCTTCATCTCCTTGAACCTCTTCAGGTACCTAAACAAGGAAGATGAGACTAAACAACTCCAGTCCAACCAGAAAACAAAACAACAAGGAGCGGAACGACAGTTTGTGCACAATATGGTCATTTGACACCAATTTGGACAGAACTGAGGAGGTTTTTGCAAACTTTCCTGAGTCCTGGCTCTTACAACAACAACAAACATATAAGGAGTTATTTAGGCCTACGTTAATTCACAATAAAATAGATCTAAAATAGATAAAATATAAAATAAAATCAAATAAAATAAGAACTGCATATATGTATATATATATATATAAAATAAATAATTGGGAAAAAATGTATTTCCAAATGTCCAAATGAGTTGATTTCTCTCCAAGCAGAGAAATAAACACCTTAAAACGAAGTCAGAAGAAAATAGCTTACTTTGTGTGTTATGCATTATAAATTAAAATACATCCTCACATTTTGGCACTCTCAGACAGGCCTGTGTTGGCTGCGGTTTTTGCTTACATCATCATCAACTACGTGTTTCGGATGCTTTGTTTTGGCCTTAAATAAATTAAAAGCCTTAAAAGGAAAAAAATACACTTTTGGACCCTCTCTGGCAGCCGAAAATTCAGTGCATCTCCTTTTTAAGGAACGCAGGGCGTAAAGCAAAATCCTCGTCATTGTGACGGTGTGATCCACACCACTGCACACAAGGAAATGTGAACACTGCCGTTAACCCATCACCAAAGTGAACAGTGGGCAGCTTTGAGTGTCCTGGGAGCAGTGAGTGGGGACGGTGCCATGTAGTACAGTACACTGCCCCAAAATAACTTAAATAAACTCTTTAACACTGGGTTGTCAAACTCGTTACTCGAGGGCCGCTGTGGCTGCAGGTTTTTGTTCCAACCTATCCAGTGCAAACTAGTTGCCCAATCAGCTGTCTGGAGACTCAGATCAGTTGATTGAAAATTCAAGTCAGGTGTGCTGCTGGTTGGTTGGAACAAAAACCTGCAGCCACACCGGCCCTTTGTGGAACCAGTTTGACACCCCTGCTTTAACATAAGTAAATTCCTATTGTAGAGCAAGCAAAACTTACGTCTTTAGCGTGCCTGATGTCATGAGTTCAGTCACCAGAATGATGCACTTGTGGCCCTTGACTGTAGACTTCCAGGAGTCGTGGAAGCGGACGATGTTGGGATGCTGCAGGCCCTTTAACATCTCCACCTCCTCACTGAAGCGCTGACGTTCAGCCTTGGTTAATTTGCGTGTCTGGGAAGAGAAAGCACCACTTGAGTTCACCAGTACGTACTGTATCACCGCGCTGACGGAGTTTACAGAAGCTGCTAGAACATAAGCGTATAAATAGTTTGTTTTTCTTCTTTAGTTAGCAGCCATGGTAGGTTTGGGCGCTTTAGTCATAAACCAGTCAGTAGTGATTAATCTCTGTGTTGTGTTCAGTCAACACATCAGTTGTGTTAAGAATTTCAATGGCCGGTTAACCCAAAGCCAAATGACCACAAACCACAGCGGTTAACTCAGGCCTCTAAAACAAAGGAATTATATGGACGAGAAAAAGCAACAACCGTCCTTGATTAATTGTCACTTGGAGCAGAGAGCATGTGAGAAGACTGACTGATGGTTCAGATAAGTGAGCTCCATTTCATATAAAAGAAACAAAAAAAAACATGATATGATCTAAGGACGCACAACAAATTATGAATGGGTTGTGGTATCAGATGGTTGTTGTGTCAACAGTGTTAGACTGTTGACAGACATGGAGGCTTTTATTTTGCCTATTTCAAAGTGCGAGTGGTTACGTAAGGAGCTGACAGAAAATGCACATTCATTCACAGGAGCAATTTGATAAATCGCTGTTACTTTAACTAATGAGCTCTGCTGCATGACTGAAAACCACAGGTTCGTCCATCTGTGTGACCCCGACCACTTACATAATCACATGCGCTTCGCTATAAGGAAGCACTGACTTTTTCCGAACTTAAAGATGAGGTTTCGAAAAAATCAGTGTAAACTACAACCAGGCACAGCAATCATGCTGGATGAACAAAGGCATTTTTGTGCTTCCTCTTGGATGAATGGTCCAATTTTACTGCCCATGGAGTAACCCTGTCTGTGGTGGGTGGTTGGTGGAAAAACTCCTGGGATTTCAGAAAGCATAAATCCTTCATTGAGGTGGATTTCTAAGAAAATTGGGGAGAAAAAAAAAAAAACTCTCTATAAGTGTTTATGTGTACAATCAACATGACCACGGCTCTTTCTCCTTCCTCCCTGCTCCTCCCCAGTATAGGTGAGGAAGCTCCTCTGCCGCTGCAGCATCAACACCAGGGCTTTCTGAGGGAAACACACGGTCTCATGTCGCACAAGGAGAGGCTCTATTTTGCTGGTGTCACTCACCTGCTGGAGGTGCACATTACACACTGTGACTCAAACAGGAGGCCCCCCGAACTCAAAGGACAGACTTAGTGGTGAATTATGACTGAGAGGTTTTCCTCTGCCGCCATCAGATCAGTTTCCAGGCACAGGACAAGTGGCAGTTTATTCCACATATATAAGAGCTGTGTCAGAAATGGTTTACATTATCTGGAGTTTAAGTGATTCATAGGGATGCTTAGACATCATTTAAAAATGATTAGCTGAGCCTGATGACCAAAGTTGATAT